>NQII01000601.1:27361-219337 GCA_002778355.1 Clitarchus hookeri
ACAAGGGGGTAACGAATTAGACCCCCTTTGTGCTACCAAATCATTGTGCACCTAAATAAACAAGTCACCCAACTTTAAACTGACACAAATAACAAGTTATTTTCATTTTAAACAAGTTACCCAATTTTAAACTGATGCAAATAACAACTCACTTTCATTTTAAACAGACACCACAAGCAGCTAGCCATTAGCACTTTAATTTTTAACTATTACCACTCCTTTACACTTTAAACTGACGCAAATAGCTACTCGCGCACACTTTTTTTTTCACCCACCCATGCCAGTATCTGAAAATTAATAAAATATATTTACTTTTCGTTTATCTAATTATTTTTATTTGTACAAATGCAAACAATTTACCTTTCTAAAAGAGAACTGCCTTCACCACTGTTGTCTCCTTCGTGGCGAGTCCTCTCATATATGGCGGCTGCATGGATCAGAAAAGAGTGCAGTCTTTGCCCATACAGGTGGTTCTTTTTTCAAATGTATTCTGCCAAGAAGCCGACCCGCAACTTTTCCCGTCTACCAAAACATGGAACGCTATACCCCACCGAACACCTACTCCGTTCGATGTTTTGCATGTGTACTCTTAAAGCCTCACTGGGCCTCAACCTTAGTTTGTTTCGGTTGTTTACTATTCCACTCTTTTCACTGTACACAAACTCCTTCCGGTGATTTACTTGCATGTGATGATAGCCATGCATGTCCAAGTTACTGTAACCTCGCCAACAGTCTGAAATTATCGTCGTGCCTGGCACAATCCATTCACGAATATATTTGACTAAGGTCGCTGAGTTCCTCTTTTCCACTGAAACGAGGAAGAAACTAGTAGGATCATCTATCTCCACACCGCCGAAAACCCACTAGCTGTGAACTTTTCGTCCCTTGCGGTTTATGCACTTACCCAACTTTGATTCATCTATCTTGACTATTTTGCCAGGCGTGCCGATTCGTTTCCTGTAAGTTAACACCGAGTCTATGCACACTTGGCAGCAGAAATTCGACCAGGCGACGACTGTCCTGCCTGAGCACTGAAGTTAAATTTGAATCTCCCACAAAACTGCCCTATCTTGCAGACATTTTGAAATTACATTTCGTGCCATTCTCCGTGCGCTGTCGACACCAGTAAAATATGCCTCGATTGTCCACGAGCTTGGCTTCGCCTTTTCTACATCGTCCGTACTGTATTGGCGGTTTGAGGATGTCATGCTTGACATCGAATGTGTTTATGTCCGGTGAGAAATAAATCAGTTTCCGATCGTTCAACATGGCGATTTTACACCCCGGACACACCATTGTACATTTCCCAATAGCAAATTTGTAGTTTTTTACGTAAAACTACACTTGGATACGCTAAACGGAACATTTACCTTGAACTTGGATAAGTTAAACGGAATTCGATCGGATTGCAATAGTACACTGACTAGTAAAGGAAATAATTTGAATGGGTTGTTAGTTTAAAATATAAATAAATTTAAATATCATATATGTGTTAGTATATATATATATATATATATATATATATATATATATATGTATTTTTTTGTTTTTTTAATTATGTGTTTTTTTATTATTTTAATAATGGTTGTTTATTTTATAATTAATTAAATTTAATTTAGCTTAATTAGCTTCCGACCCTTACCTCGACTGGCATGTGTGTCTCTCGACCTGGAAAACGAGTGGTGGTTGGGGCTATTTCCCACCTGTCACGAATTCCCACATAACCAGCGTGGGAAGGGCGCCCTTAGTGTGTGGTAAAAGTGTAGTTTAGGTGTTGTATCTTTCGCTGTGTGCGGAAGATTGCAAGTGTTCTGTCGCTAAGTAGCTAAGAGTAAAGGGGGCCGGTTCCCCTTAAAGATAAATTATTCTCATGGTTTATTGCAGGTCAGTGTGCTTAGGCATCAAGGCCTCTGCACTTACCTTGGATTTATTATGAATATGATGAAATGGATGGTTATGGTAGTATGGTTTCATAGGTGATACTGAGGTAATATAATGTTTGGCCATCTGGGATCCCCTCCACCCCCTCCATCCACCCGCAGTATCAATGTTGTGACCGAGAGGTGGGAAAGAGGTTATCGCCGTTGGAACCTCCACCCAACCCCCCAGACACCATTTCTGGCATCGTGGGCAGTCAGGCTTTTGGTATCCAGTCTGGAGAATGCAGTTTCTTCGCATACCCGCTCCCAAGTCACACCCTGCTGCAGTTTTTCCCCCTCCTTTAGAGAGCCTGGTAAGGTATTACCCTCCAGGCCCTCCTGGGAAGGGGGAGTGGTGTAATCGGACATACAGGGTGTTACCTTCGCCAGTGGTCCTGTGGGTAGGCTTGCGGAGGTTTTAATCTCTCGCCAGAGGTCTATCACTGCAGCTGGAATTCGACAAGCGGTGATATGATACTTGCTAGCATTTCTCCGGGCCTCCCTAGGATGTGGATGGATGTCTGGTGGTGTGGAATGAAATATCTAAATTGTAAAACCAGTATGAGTATTATATGTTGGCATTCAGTAGTCTCTTGGCAGTACATGACACACATCGGTGCAGCAGAAGTAGCTCCAGCAGCGAACCCACCCCAGCCCCACCCCCACCCGAGGAAAGGCAAGGTGGCCCCAAAGAAGCCCCGAGCCAATCAGAGACTGGCATGTACTATACATTAAATCTTTGTGTGTATATATCCATTGGCGCAAAACCATTCATTGGTTTTTATTTATTAATTTTATTAATTTTTATTTTTATTTTTACTTTTCTTCATTAATGCATCCATTTTCAAATATAAACACACATTAATTCATATACTATTTTATGACTTTGTTATATATAAAGTCAGGTCAATATTATATACATATGATGAATATGAGATAATACAATAGGATCAGAGAAGCATTATTAAATCGGGATTTATCAAAATAATATAAAATAATAATATATATACTTACAGCTGACTTCGGCTATGTCCTGGCTATTTACAAAAACACTATATACAGGTTGAATATCAGGTTGTTGGAGGGAGGACGAGAGCCTTTGGTCATCTGCGCCTCCACACCAGCCTTTCGTCGTAGTCTGCCAACTCACGAATCAGGGGATTTTCTACTGTCGGTATAGTATTGTAGATTTCTGTGGCCAGCTTCCGCACATGGTGTTCAAAGATGTCCACTTTGAGCTCTTTGTGGAGCTGGTCATTCCCTATGTACCTGGGTGCGTTTGTAATCATGCGAAGGATTCTGCTCTGGAAAAGCTGAAGTTTCTGGAGGTGACAGCGAGCTGCCGTCCCCCACGCAGATGAGGCGTAGGTGAGGATGGGGCGAATGAGTGAATTATATATGATAACACCATTTCTGGTGCGAAGTGAATTACGGTGATGGCAGTTTTCTGGTCAAAGCCCTTAGTTTTTATATAAAAGTGTCACTCTTCGTCCGGGACCAATCAGCGAGCTCCGAGACTAAAGTGCGTTTATTGGTTGTATTTCTCCTCGTCTCGGACCAACCAGGGAGTCCCGAGACGAGAAGGTGAATAAATGTGCTAGTGTTTATTAAAACTTAGTGTTACAATATCAATTAGTTAGTAACTCAATTATCCAATTGTATTTGGTGTTGTCCTAGAATGTTTGTCTATTTAATTAGGTATTGTAGCGAGTGTTGTAAAAAACAGCATCTTTTTTTCCTGTATTGTTTTCATGGCTTTCGCCTGTGTAATTGAGGGCCTAAGGTGATCAGGTAACAAATTTTATTTCTCGCGAAAACCGGCCAGCTCGTGCATGTCTGTCAACATGGTCGTAACATATAGAGGCACGCAAACAGAGGATGGCACCAAAACGCGCCAAACAATCACTAGACAAAAGGCAGGAACACAAGCAAACAAATGTTAAGTCGAAGGCTGAATTCCCCCCACTCCATAACCCATATAGTGAACAAGCACCCACACAACAGCACAGCAGAGGGTAAAACCATAGAAAAACAGGAGAAGGGACAACAACACAACAGAAAATACGACCATTTTGGCAGACATGAACTTGCAACCAGGCAGTGGTTGAGGAAGGTAGCCTTCCTACCCTTCAGGTAGCTGGGTCAGCTACCACTGTCTTAGGCATTTTAGACACATGCACTCGATGGAGTCAACTACAGGTAAGCACCACAGTAAAGGTGAGGCATCGGTCTCTCCTTCCTCGGACACAACACATTACAACACAAAATGGCGGAAACCTAACAGGAAACACACTGCACCAATGGGAACACAGATACAACAGTGTTCTAGTATTCCAGTTAAAAACTACTTTCAAACACCCAGAGAAGAAGAGGTGGCAGATTCTTCCTCTTCTTACTCTGATTATCTTAGTGACGATAACTGTAATACAGATAGAAACCGTAAATAAACAGGCGAAAACACGATTAGAATTAGAAAACCTGGTGTACATTCCTGACACGAAGAAACTTTCATACATAAATCTAAAATAGTAAGAAGGGAAACACATTCGGAAAACTACAGTCGCTAACAAACAGCACCTAAAGGTACTGGTGACAAGGGGGAAACATTTTGCTCTCTGCATGTTTCTGAAAATCAACAACATATATTTTTTACACACGCTAAGAAAAGCGAAAAACAACGAAGAATTGTAATAAAAGGATTATCACAATATTAACACATTAGAGACTTATATAAAGAGTTTCGAGAATACAGCTTTACAGTTTAAAATATATGGAAATTCCGAACACCGCTTGATGCACCTGCAGTCTATGCGGCGGTAGTGCAACACCGTGATTTCGATGTATTGAAAATACCTACACTGCAACACACTTATCAGTTCGTATAGAACTATACAAACCCGGCGACGAAAAGATGTGGTGCATTGCATGTGGTGTTGTGCACTGGGCCACACAAAGACATACTGCACACTTGATCCAATCTGCGTTTTATGTGCGGGATCGCACAAAAAGGCAGATTGCACTCTCAAAGAAGAGGATAAAGCAAAGTGGGAATGTGCCCTTTGCAAGAAGACAGGACACTCGGCTGCGTGGAAGCTGTGCGAAGTGGTTCAAAAACATATAGAGGTAAGTAAACAGAGAATGGCACCAAAAGCCGCCAAACCATCACTAGATAAAAGGCAGGAAAACAAGCAAAAATATGTTCAGACGAAGACTGGATTTCCTCCACTCCACAACCCATATATTGAACAAGCAGAGGGAAAAACCACAGCAAAACAGGATAAGGGACAACAACACAGCAGAAAATACGACCATGTTGGCAGATATGCACGAACTGGCCGGTTTTCTACGAGAAATACAATTTGTTACCCTAATGGATCACCTTAGGCCCACAATCACACAGGCGAAAGCCATGAAAACATAACAGGACAAGCAGATGCTGTTTCATACAGCACTCACTACACTACTTAATTAACAGACAAATACATTAGGACAACACCAAAATATAATTAATTAATGATAAAACTCTTAATTTTAATAAACACAGCAACACAAAATAATCGATAATAGCACTTTTTCGTCTCGGAACTCCCTGATTGGTCTGAGGCGAGGAGTAACACAACAAATAAACGCACTTTAATCTCGGAGGTCGCTGTTTGGTTCGGGACGAAGAGTGCCACATTTATATAAAAACACAGCACACTTGTAAACAACAAAACAACAGGTCANGGGGGGGGGGGGGGGGGGGGGGGGAGCTTCACTCCCCCGCCGAAATCCACGAACACGTAAATTTACCTAAAATAGGCAACACCAATTAACAGCCTAAATACGGTTCCGATGCCCAACAACCCACATACACACGGTGCCCTGCCGCCGACCCAATGATTTGGATATGTGTCGGGGTGCATTTGTCTTTACAAACACAATGTGAGTTATGGGAGCCTAGGCTTCCTCTCTCACGACATACAGGCCATTCGATGGCATATGAGGGTTCGGCGGCGGCACAACATTGCAGTCGTACGCTCACTGAGATACAGACAACACCTCAGTCACACTATACACCACACTAAAGGGCGCCCTGCCCAGGCAGGTTATGTGGGAATTCGTGACAGGTGGGAAAGAGCCCCAACCACCACTCGTCTTCCAGGTCGAGAGACACACATGCTAGTCATTGTAGGGGTCGGGGAGCTAATTAAGCTTAATTAAATTAAAATAATTATATAACAAACAAACACTTTTGAAATAATAATAAAAATACAAAAAAAAACATAAAAATAATAATTAAAAAAACATAAAAATAATAATTAAAAAACATATATACTTACAAATATATACATTGAAGAGCCAATAAAACTGCTATAGGCGTGTGTATGCAAATAACACAGGTATGAAACCAATCATAGTAACGCGATACGGTCGGCAGCTAAATCAGTTATTGCTGCTACAATGGCAGATAATCAAGATTTAAGTGAGTTTGAATGTGGTGTTATAGTCGGCGCACGACAGATGGGACATAGCATCTCCGAGGTAGCGATAACATTTGGATGTTCGCGTACGACCATTTCACGAGTGTACCGTGAATATCGGGAACATGGTAAAACATCACATCTTCGACATCGCTGTGGCCGGAAAAAGATCGCGAAAGAACGGGACAAACGACGACTGACGAGAATCATTAAACGCGACCGACATGGAACCCGTTCTCAAATTGGCGCAGATTGGATTTGTGGACTGCCCTGTAGGATTCATGGTGTGAATTGCCTCCTGCATACCTTCAGACATTAGTCGAGTCCATGCCAAATTGTCTTGAGGCACTTCTGCGTGCTCGAGGGCCCTACACGATATTGGGGAGGTGTACTAGTTTTTTTTGGCTCTTCTGTGTATAAGTTTTATATATGTTATTTTTAAATTAATAACCCATAATAACGCACCGACTTGATAGTTGATTTCAGGTCGGGAAGAATACGACTTGGGAAAGGGGAGCCCTACTGTTAGTGGGTTCAGAGACTGGTAGCAGGGGCCCCTCCATCTCTAATGTATTAACAAGTGTTTTTTAATTATTTCACTGTCACAAACGCTGAAACGATGAAATGTACCCCGAGGGAGACCTGTATAGGACAGCTCGGAAGACTAGGGACTCACAGATACACTACATGCGAAATTAATTAGCACACTTGCCAACAACAGATCAACATGCCAGACATACAACACGACACAACATTCACTCCAGCTGGGTGGTTGGAGGGGAGCTTCACTCCCCCACAGAACACACGGAAACGTAAATTTACTCATAATAAACAACACCAATTACTCGCCTAAATGCAGGCCCGGTACCCAACCCCCACATTACACTGCCACCGCTGCCGACCCATTGATTATTTGCGAAAGTGGCGGGGTGCATTTGTTTAACAAACACCCAGTGAGTTATGGGAGAGTCTTCTTCCGGTCTCACGACACTAAAATCCATTCTGTGTTATATGAGGGTTCGGCGGCAGAACACTACAGTCGTCCGCAAACAGCAAAACAGACAAAACCTCAGTCACACTATACACCACACTAAAGGGCGCCCTGCCCAGGCTGGTTATGTGGGAATTCGTGACAGGTGAGAAATAGCCCCAACCACCACTCGTTTTCCAGGTCGAGAGACACACATGCCAGTCGAGATAGGGTTCGGGGGGCTCTCTAAGTTAAATTAAATTAGTTAAATTATTTATATAATAAACAAACACAATTGAAATAATAAAAAAAACAAAAAAAACATATAATAATTTTATATATATATATATATATATATACTTACAAATATATATGTAAATTTTATATGAGTATTTTTTAAATTAATAAACCATAATGACGCACAGACTTGATAGTTGGTTGCAGGTTGGGAAGAAAACGACTTGGGAAAGAGGAGCCCTAGTGTTACTGGGTTCAGAGATTGATACCAGGGGCCCTCTCCAACTCTAAATTCTTAACAAGTGTTATTTTATAATTCCAATTTCACAAACGCTGAAACGATGAAATGTACCCCGAGGGAGACCTGTATAGGACAGCTCGGAAGACTAGGGACTCACCGACACAATACATGCGTAATTAATTAGCACACTTGCCAACACCAATTCAACATGCTAGACATACATCACGACACAAAATTCACTCCAGCCGGGTGGTTGGAGGGGAGCTTCACTCCCCCACAGAACACACGGAAACATAAATTTACTTATAATAGACAACACCAATTACTCGCCTAAAAACGGGCCGGGTGCCCAACCCCCACATATATACTGCTCCCGCCGCCGACCCAATGATTATTTGAGAAAGTGTCAGGCTGCATTTGTTTTAAAAAACCCCCAGTGAGTTATGGGAGTCTATGCTTCCGGTCTCACAACACTAAAAGCCATTCGGTGGCATGTGAGGGTTTGGCGGAAAAACCCGCAGTCAATCGTGCGCAAGCGAGAGGAAGCAGCAGCACCCTGCATCTACAAGAACAACAACCTGCAGATCTTCAAGTCAGCGGCTGAGCCGTGTAGATTTTATTAGACTAGCAGTTCAGCGCATGCGTCGAGAGGATTGCGTAGCGGATGATAAAGCAGAAGTAGAGTGTGCATGACGACTGCGGCTAAGCTGTGCACTACTAAACACACGCATCGCAGTACACAGTAGAATCACACACACACAAACAAGACACAAAGCGCACTCTTTAAACGGTCAACTGTGTGGATTCTCGGGCAAGGAAATGTGCCCCAGCTTCCACTCGATAATCAGGCCTAGTTGGCACACACACTGGTCCAGGGAATAGTGATCATGGGGGGCATAATCTAATCATAGTCATTGTATATATCACACTGGAAATATCGAGTAGGATAAAATACAACATATATTATTATCAAAAAATTAATATAAAAAAATACAAAAAAAATACAATTATTAAAAAAAATTACAAAAAAAACGCTATATTATCTTCATGTACTCAAAATAACGCACCGACTTGGTAGTTTGTATCAGGTCGGGAAGAAGACAACTTGGGAAAGGGGGTTCTACTGCTGCTGGGTTCAGAGACTGGTACCAGGGGCACCTCGAACTCTAATTTATTGACAAGGGTTTTTATTTATTCCACTGTCACAAATGCTGAAACTATTAAATGTACCCAGAGGGAGACCTGTATAGGACACCTCGGGAGACTAGGGACTCACAGACACACAATATGCGAAATTAATTAGCACACTTACAAACAACAGATCAACATGCTAGACATACATCACGACACAGCATTCACTCCAGTCGAGAGGCTGGAGGGGAGCTTCACTACCCCGCCGAACAGACGAACACGTAACTTTACTTATAATAGGCAACACCAATTAACAGCCTAAATACAGGCCCGGTGCCCAACAACCCACTTACACATCGCCCCCTCCGCCGACCTAATGATTTGAGAAATTGTCGGGGTGAATTTGTTTGACAAACACCCAGTGAGTTATGGGAGACTAGGCCCGGTCTCACAACACTAAGGCCATTCGGTGGCATATGAGGATTCGGCGGTGGTGCGGAGCTCAGTCTCGACCCAGCGGAAGACCAGGGACAGCCGGGAGGTTGCGCAGCGCCTGCCTCGACCAGCGACTTCAAGACGCGTCGCCTGCCTGCCTTGCTGCCTACACCAAAGATCCCGACATTGACCGAGGGAGGAGGGAGATCACCACGACTTTCAGTCTTCGCCTTGGGTGGCCTGCTTGCCACTCTAACACTTCTGAGAGTGGAGGCTGACCTTTCGACCAATGGTTGGCAGGGGGTGGGGAGTGACCTCCAAGCTGGCCGGGGCTCTCTCCTCTCTGCCACCCCAAAACAGGCCATACAGACAACCGATAAGGACGGGCGGTTTAAAGGCGTTGCCCGGCTAGCCCAGACAAACACAGTACCCCCACATGCGAGCGCCCCACACCAGCCGCAGCCAAGTACAAGTGACTTAAAGCTCAACAAACCAAGGCATGTCACAATACACGTTTTTCACGTTCGTGCCTCCCTCCTCCAGTCCATCTTCACAGAGACCTGCATAACTGAGCTGTAGTATGAGCTGCGTCCGCACCCCGGAGCATCAGGACTTTTCGTGGTCATTCTGGCGGACGAGCTGGTGTTCCGGAGGGCCCAGGCTGCGCTGCGCAATAAGAAGATCGAGTTCGCTCAGTTCGCTCACGAGGAGATACGCCCCTTGCGAGTGTTTCTGGGAGGACTCACGGCTGGAGAAGACGGCGCCCTCATCCAGCTGCAATTGGCGCCACATGTGAGGCTTTCGTCGGTGCAGCAAATGACCAGTCGGCGCACCAAGAAGCTCCTCGGCCTCTACAAGGTGGAAGTGGAGGTGGAGGAATCCCCAGAGGACACACTGACCCACCTCAAAGCCATTCCACGAGTATTAGACGTGACAAGACTGCACTGGAATCATTACATTCCACCAACAGGCCTAGCGCAGTGCTTCCGGTGAGAGAAATTGGGGCATACGAGCCGCCAGTGTGAATCCGCAGAGTGCTGTGTGCGCTGCGGTGGGAACCATCCCCGCCGCGAGTGAACACGCGATAAGCCTACCTGTGCACTCTGCGGGCAGGAGCACTCGGCGGCTTACACCAAGTGCCCGGTAAAGCTGCGCTGGGCAAGTTCCAGGACTGCACCACAGCTCAACGCACTCCAGACACGCAATGAACAGAAACAAACAAACCAATTAGCACCAATTAACACTCTGAAAACTAAAGTAACACAACCACGAGAACAACAGGAAAATACACAAGTACAAGTCGGCTCAACACAGAAACCCAATATGGAAAAAAGCTGTATTCAAAATCCATCAAACCAAAACCCAAACCACATACACAAAAAAAAAATAATAAAAAAAACCACAACTGAAAAAATAAAACAACCTGAAAAACCACGCTCACAAAAACGCACCAGCACTCCCTCTCAGACACCCACAATTCAAACAATTGAAACACAGATATTCTGCAATAGCAAATTCAACCCTCTGCCACAAGAAGAGCCGGCTCGCACACAAATACACACGCATTTAAAACCCAGTGAACACACGAAAACACATCAGACTTTCACTCAATATACACAGCCCACTACACAAACACGCCAGGCTCCCCTGTCAATTAATAAAGCGCAGGAACTTCTGTCATTTCAAAAGTTCCATGCGATAATGCAAGAGATACCTGGTTACACAGGATCAGACACTAAAATATTTTATGAATTAATAATCCATGAGATTACACAATGGGCAGACCAGACCAAGACACTACAACAACAATTTTTATCCACGACACTATTTTTGCAGAAAGCACTGCTGCTGCTTCACCAAACTCAGCAAACCACAGATAAACAGTAATGGCAGCACAAAAACACTCAAACACACACACACCCCGCATTCTCATCTGGAATGCCAGGGGCCTTGCATACAAAAAACACGAATTGTCTGCCTACATGCACAAAACACACACACACACATTGCAATAATCTCAAAAACACAATTTCAACCAAACAGAAAACACAGAATTCCAGATTACAATATTTACAGACAATACAGAGATACACAAGGAGGGGGAGCTGTCATTCTCATGCATCGCTCCATTCTCCATTAAACCCACCCACTTCCACAGCTCCAACACACAGAAACCACAGCCATTGACATTTATATTCACAATCATCCAGTAACAATCATAGCTGCTTAGATCCCTCCATCTTCACCACTAGATACAAGCGAAATAGACATGCTATTACAAGTATGTCCAAGAGTGCTTATAGCAGGTGACTCGAACCCTAAACATTCAGACTGGCACTCCAATAAAGTCAACACTCATGGCAGAATACTGCACAGACACGCCAGCACGCACACATATATTGTATATGCACCAAACACACCAAAATTAATCCCAGATCACCCACATCATGCATCATATGTACTGGATATTATCCTGAACAAGGGCAATAATTTCCAGTACAGACTGTACTCCGACACAGCCCTTTCCAGTGATCATATTTCTGTTTTCATGGACATTCGCCATTCATCTCGCCCCCAAATTGCACCCCACACACACACACACACACATAAATTCAACTATAAGAAAGCCGACTGGAATGCATACCAAGATACACTTATCCAGAAGGCAACACTACATTACACAAAAGAAACAATAAACATACCGGAAAACATAGACAACACCGCAATAATAATAGAACAAACCTTTCTTACAACAGCTAAACAACACATCCGTGCAGCCACATCTAAAAACACAAATACACAGTTTCCACCACACATTAAACAAGCTATTACTCACAGAAAGAGGTGCAAGAGGCTGTGGCAACGAACACGAGACCTTTTCCAAACAAAGCAGTACCGACAAGCACAGGACACAGTGGAGGCGCTGATCAGCGATTTCAGGGCGCAACAGTGCGACACCACTGTAGCTGCTCTCGAAGTCGTGGACAACTCTCTGTGGAAAATGACGCGACGCCTGACTGACAACTACTCGACTATCCCGCCACTCACGCATTCTACGGGGGTTGCCTACACGCAGGCTGAAAAGGCAAATGTGTTAGCCAGGGCTCTCGAGGAAACATTCCGCCCTAACGAGGGCGATGGTGATGAGGTGCACGAGACTACCTAAATGCAAACCCTGGCAGACGTATTAGGTGGGGAAAACCCCGAGGAAACCATTGATGTAACTTCCGCCGGGCTGATGATAGCTATGAAATCCACATGCTGCAACACCGCACCAGAAGAGGATCAAATCCAGCACATACTCATCAAGCACCTTCCATTTGAATTCATATGTATCCTAGCCCAATTCTATTCACTCATACTCAGACATCATCATTTCCCAGATAGATGGAAGCAGGCCAGGGTGGTGACTGCCCTAAAGCCCGGTAAATCACCCTCACTTCCAACTAGCTGTCGCCCCATCAGTCTGCTCTCCACTCTCTCCAAACTTCTGGAGAGAGTGGTGAATGGAAGGGTGTTAGCACACATTTCGTCTCACCACATACTTTGTGACGAACAGTTTGGGTTCCAGTGTGGGCACTCTACAGTTCACCAGCTCACCCGGCTCACTCTGGAACCCACGAAGTCCATAGAATACCACTATCACACTGTCGTCGCCCTTCTAGACATAAAAAAAAGTGTTCGACAGGGTCTATCATCCTGGTCTGCTTTTCAAACTTCATGAGTACAACTTTCCTCCCTATCTCATTCGCTTCATATCATCGTATCTGTCATCTCGTACATTTCATGTCAGTTTTGACGGCGAAACATCCACAGTCTGCCAGGTGAAAGCAGGAGTTCCCCAGGAAAGCATATTGGGCCCGGTCCTGTTCAATTTGTACATCAATGACATGCCACGATATGGAGAGGTTCGCATCGGATGTTATGCTGACGACACCATCATCTTTGCGTCATCGATGAACAGAGACCGGGCCATCAGCACCGTACAGGCTGCCCTGGACGACATTGAGCCCTGGCTAGCAAAATGGCGCATCAAAGCCAATGCAGCCAAGACTGAAGTAATTGAAATCAGCACCAGACGACTAAATCCGACGTTGAGACTACAGTTCTGTGGTCAGCAAATAGAGTACCGCAACAAGGTCAAGTACCTGGGTGTGATAATGGATAGGAGGCTTCTCTGGAAGCACCACATTCATACTCAGCTTACCAAGGCCAATTCCTGGCTTAGGCAGCAGTTTCCACTTCTCCATCGCCATAGTTCATTCCGCACCAGAAATGGTGTTATCATATATAATTATCATTCGCCCCATATTCACCCACGCCTCATCCGTCTGGGGAACGGCAGCTCGCTGTCACCTCCAGAAACTTCATCGCTTCCAGAACAGAATCCTTCGTATGATTACGAACTCACCCAGGTACACAAGGAATGACCAGTTCCACAAAGAGCTCAAATTTGAGTGCTTTGAACACCATGTGCGGAAGCTGGCCACGGAACTGTACAAGACTATACCGACAGTAGAAAACCCTCTGGTTCGTGAGTTGGCGGACTATAACGAAAGGCTGGTGTGGAGGCAGACACGGCCGAAAGCTCTCATTCTCCCTCCAACAACCTAATCCGATTTGTGTATATTTTATTTTTGTAACTGTAAATATCTGGGACAGTGCCATTTTGGCCATATGTCTGTATATTTTATTTTATATCTACTATATAATGTCTATATTAAATCATATTATTACTATATCCTTCAATTAATATGTCAATTCAATAACTTCGATTATTCACAGTATACTTTAACCAGATGACTCAATGTGTGCATGTATATGTATGCGCAAATTGATCTATGAATATATATTTAAAACATGTATGAATGGTTTGCGTGAATGGATACATACACATAAAATTTTTATGTATAGTACACGGATTGGCTCGTGGCTGCTTTGGGGACGCCTTGCCATTCTTCGGGGGGATTGCCTGGGGTGGGGCCGCTGCTGGGGCTGCTGCTTCCGCTCCTGTGTCTGACACTGTACTGCAAAGGGAAAACTGAATTCCGACATATCATATTTTTCACCAACTGGTAACTACAATTTAGATATTTCATTCCACAGCACCAGATACCATACTCATCCTAGGGAGGCCCGGAGAAATGCAGCAAGTAGCACATCGCCTCTTGTCGAATTACAGCTGCAGTGATAGGCCTGTGGTGAGAGATTAAAACCTCCACAAGCCTACCCACAGGACCACTGGCGAGGGTAACGCCCCATAAGTCCGACTACACCACTCCCCCTTCCCAGGGGGGCCTGAGGGGTGATACCTCACCATGCTCTCTAAAGCAGGGGGAAAAATGCAGCTGTTTGCGGCTTGGGAGCAGGTATGCGAAAACTGCATTCTCCAGGCTGGAAACCAAAAGCCTGGCTACTCATCATGTCAGAAATAGCATCTGGGAGCTGGATGGAGGGTCCAGTGACTACAACCTCCTTTCCGCTTTCTTGTCGCAGCATTATGAATGATGCTGTGGGTGGGAGGAGGGGGATGGGCCCCCGATGGCCGCTTATTACTCAATATCCCCCATGAAACCATACTACCATGTTCATTCATTTCCCCATGTTCATAACATATCCAAGGTAAGTTCAGAGGCATTGATGCCTAAGCACACTGACCCGCAATATCCACGATATATATTTTTTTTATTAGGGGAGCGGGCCCCCTATAAATTTAGCGACTTAGCGAGCTCTGGCATACCTGTAACAGCACTCCTGGTGCAAGGAGGCCGCTCCGGCCCACCCCGCATGCCCCGTCACATCAATGAAAGGTTGATTACGCTGTATGACGCCACACTGCAGGGTGGGGCGCGAGCCATCCTCCATGCTCCAGTCCTGCAAGAATAAGTTGAAATTTTTGTTAGAAGAGGACATCAAATCTGCAACACCAGGTCCGGGCACCCCGAGAGAGCCCGGACGAGGTAACATTAATTAGCGAGGGTAGAAATAAAATATGGCTCAAGCGGCTGGCACAAGCGGCTCAAGCGGATATAGGTGCCAGTTTGCGGAGGGCTGGATTTATTAGGACAGTGAGATCTTAAGATGGAATCGGGACCATACGTGTACAGTCCTAGGGCGGGAGTCTCCTAGAAATCGGAACAGATCAAGTGAAATGGAGTGGGGGGAAAAAATTCAGAGAAATAGTAATAATAGTAACACTGGTGAGAGCAGGCGGATACATATGCAGGACATGCTGACCGCCATTATAGAAATGGAAAGGGAGGCACAAATTTAGAAACAAACGACAGCATAGACATAAAAGGGAGAAAGAAGGAAAATATGCGAAAACTCCTGTACACTGGGAATCACCTAAGAGTCAGGCAAGATAATGCACATTACAATTAGGAATGGAAATGAAAATGTACCAGGGTTGGAAAAGGCACGAGTTAGGTGTCCCAGCAAGAAGGAATCAGCTTATAGGTAGGTATATATACAGTAACAGCTAAGTCCACAGCTGCAAATGGCTAGTGAAAGCGAATATCTGCAATGAGTAATAGGGAGAACATGTGATATGGGAGGAAATTGAAATGGAAACACCGCCTCAATTGCTAGTAACTATTATAGGGCAATAGAGAACTGCTCATGAATAGGAGGCATCACATATCTAGGGGTAATTACCTAATACTAAGGTTAAACCATAGTGCCTAGGAATGAGAGGAACTTGTGATAAATAATGCACGCCCCCAATGATTAATAAGGGGAAGTAGTAGGTTCTGACGTGAAACCCTAACCCGGGCGGGAGGACGAAATCAATCGACCGTTGGTGCCACATAGGAGCACAAGGGAGCGAAGGGCACTAGGAAGTATGAGGGGGGAGGGACATACATCAACCCTAACCTCAGTATACGAAGTATACGAAGTGAGACGTGAAGCGTCCCAACATTGTTCGGGCGCAGGTAAGAAAGGAAATTCCTTTCGGTACCGAGGATTAGCAGAGTCGTATGATAACCTAAGCAGCACCGACGAAAGAAATTAATAGGAATGAATGATGACAATCATATGAACTAGGGAATTAAATATTTTCAAGAATACAGGACAGTCGACAGGAGGATAGGACGCTAGTGTAAAATGACAGTACGATACACAGAATTTGTAAACGGAAATTAATAAAAAGCAAAAATTTAGTCGCTGGATATTAGGGAAACAAATAGTTAAGTAGGTAAATGGGAGAAACTAGCAGATACAAAAACCCTTGGAAACGCGATAAGCTAAATAAAGGAAGCAACACGTTCAAGTATTGAAATAGGGAGCATAGGGAATCAGATGAGACTACGTCCAGGCACAGGGATAGTAAAATCGCTGAGCTAGTGACAAAGAATTCCTTAATGGTGGAAAAGGACCTCGGTAGAGGAATTTAGGGAGCGAATTTATATTGTATAGGTCGTGAAGGACCGGATGCCTTAGAGCACCTATGTGGGTAAGTGGGCAAAAATAGTCAAATGATAAAGCCGACATTATCATTGGAATTCCTAAATATAAAGATTTACAAAATGTGTAGAAAGGCGCTCAGAGGACCTTCGTATAGGAATTGAACAAGCATATTTATTATGTATAGGTAGCTGGCGCAAACTTAAGCAAGGACTTGATGCCTAAGTGCGCTTATGTAGGTTAGTGTTCAAAGCTGGCAAAACAATGAAACCGTCATGCCATAGGGAACCCGAAAAACTAAGAAAGTGAAGAAAAGCCATTAAAATACTCCGAGGATTTTGGGAGTGTGTTGGGCTGTATAAAATGGAAGAGGAATCATAGTTAATGGGAGGGTCAATGAAGAGTAGTGCGAACATCCCACGATAATAATACCGCAGAACTGATAGAGTGAGTGAAAAGGGAGGGAAAGAAACACCAGTTACTTGTAAGAATCCGGAAATATCTACCCACTAGTACGCCAGGAAGTCCCGGGAAGGGAAAGTAATGGGTTGGGAGAAGAGAGAACTGTAAAGGGGGCAATGAAACAATAAATTTGATTAAGCCGCAGATAGACACAGTCGTAGTCACTAAGTCCCCGCGAAGGTTCAGCGAGATTATCGGGAAAGAGATAAATTAATTAAATAATGGGGCTAAGATTAAACACTCAATTATGGTGGCCTCTTGAGTGCATAATCCTGGAGACGATGGTGCGGATATGGAAGGGTGGGATCGTAGGCGGAAATGGAGGCCACGAGCAGGTTTGGGTGACGTAGAAGGAAACGGAAAAAGCAGCCAGCACTCCAGTGGACGAGAGTAGCCAGTGGACGCTGACCAGATCGCTCCAAGAGCTCCTGAATCGGGGTCCACCAGCGACATCCCAAAAGGAGGCGCAAGGCCAGTCGATAGAAGGTGGCGAGGGGTCGATAAGCAGTAGGGCTGGCATGGGCCCAAGCAGGAGAACAATACAGTAGAATGCTCAAATCATAAGCATGAAAGAAGACAAGCTTAGTTGAAAACGTTAACGGACTGGCCGGCTTCAACAATGGAGCAAAAACGAATAATGACCTGTGGGCAGTCGTCACAGTTTCTGCAAAATGGATGCCCCAGTGCAGGTTACCGTTCAGATGTACCCCCAAGTATTTGGTAGAAGGCACCCACGGAATGATTGTCCCTCTGCAGCTAAGCGGAACGGGAGGGCTGGGGAAACGCCCCTTAAAGAGGACCGCCTGGGTGTTGGTTGCATTGGCCTTAATTCCCCATCTAGTAAAATAATCGACGAGGATCGTGACAGCTCAGGATAAATGGGGTGAGATGTCAGAAATGAAAAGAGATGAAAAAGTAATCCATGTACATGGTAAGCTCACAAGAAAGCGGGGCTGGAATATCTGATGTGAAAAGGGAGAGTAGGAGGGGAGAAAGAATGGCTCGTTGTGGGATTCCGGTCGGGATAGGGCGTGACTGCGACAAGGCAGACGAAACTCGGACACGAAATGAACGATTGATAAGGAAATTTTAAAGAACTAGAATGAGGGCAGGAGGAACGCCCAGATATGTCAACTTAAGGAGAAGCACGTGGTGGTTGACAGTATGGAAAGCCTTCGAAAGGTCAAAAAGAACCAAATCGATGTGGCGAAATGAAGTGAACCCTTCTGTGATCTGGTCAATGATGTGGGCCACCGCATGTTGTGTGGAGAGCCCGCATCGAAAACCGAACTGAAATGTGGGAAGGGGACCGAACAGGGTGAGGTGGCATTCTAAACTGGAGAGTATAATGCGTTCGGCCACTTTTGAAAAAAAAAAAACAGAAAGCAAGCTGATGGGGCGATAACTGGATGGGAGATGGGCTGGAGCACATGACGGGGCATGACGAATATCGCTGGGGCGAGGTGGTGGAGGTGGGTGATACTGTGTGGGAAGCAATTAAGGTTTCCCAGGTGGAAAGACTGGAATGAATGTGGAAACAAAGTAATCAGCTTAAATGTCTGCCTTGTCCCCCGGAGACTCCGCAGGCCACTGAGCTCCATGGTCCAAGGGCGGAATGAAGTGAGATGTGGATGACAGTTGACGCACAAACCGCCACACAGATCCAGAGGATAGTTGGAGGGATGAGATACGTCAGGCCTTGTCGGCTGCAATCCAGAATTTGGTCGTGGATCGACAGTGGGCATGTATGGTGATGTATGCCTCTCGCTCCGCTGGAGCCCTGGTGCGTTGCTCTCGTCTGCGAGCTGCGTTACGCAGTTGCACTAGGCGACAGATATCTAGTGGAAAAGAGGCGCCCACACGGGTGGAAGGGCGGAGCGGAATCGCCTTCTGCGCTGCTTCAATAACTGCGTTGGTGAAGAGAGACACATGGTGATCAATAGCGACAGGACTGGGAATGGAGAAGTCTAATTGCAGGATATGATTTAAATGCGACCTGTAACTGTGCCAATCGGCGTGGAAGTAATCTTAATGACTGGAGGGATGAAACAAGGGAGTGGCAGCATGTGCTTAACCTATGATCGGTAAATGGTCTGAAATGAGCTCGGGAATAACCGAGATGCCCGAGACCACCAGGAATAAGTCCAGGACACTCGGTCGGAAACGGCTGGACATGGGGATGAATATGAAGTCGGGTGGGGCAAAACATCGGAATTGGAGTGATCCTAACAGGCGGCTAAGCTGTGCGCCTCGCTGGTTGGAGGACACATAGTCCCGCGACATGTGTCGGCAATTAAAGTCCCCTGCAACTACGACCCGGGAGTCCAATTGAAGGAGCTTGCAAAGCCCATCCGCGGGAAACCCGCCGGTGTCAGGAAGATAGACAGAAACAAACATTATGGGGTCGGGTTGACAATACACTTTTGTCGCAATGGCCTCAATGATGCCCACTGGATGGATGCGACGGCCAAATTGTGGGAATGCAGCGCGAACTAGGAGAACGACACCCCCGCCCCGCTTAGTTTGGTCAGCGCGGCAGATGGTGTAAGGACGAAGCCACGATTTGGACATGCAAACCACATTTGGACGGTGTACAGCTAGGAAGTGACTGAAATCGGGGGCCTTTGAAGAAAGGCCACGGGCATTCCAAGCCACCACCTTAAGGGCAGACATAGGACAGGAATGTAAACAAACTGGCGCAATAAGTATTGGCCTACTCCATTGGCGAAGAGGCACAATGAATAGAGAGGGTGGCTTCGAGAAAAAAAGCGAAGCCACGAGAGTACATTTAAATGGGAGTGTACGGAAAATATATCCAGAAAGGCTTGATAAGGGGCCCCGAAAGGGGATCCCGATACCGCGCCCTGATGTGTGGGATTAGTGGCAGGAGTGGGAAAAGTAGTTTGAACAAACACAGGGGGCATCTGGGTGGGCCCTGCCTGGGCAGCATGACCACAGGAAAGGTCTGGACCTGCAGGATCTGGTGTAGGACGAGTGTATGTAGGGTGAGTAAAAAGGGCTAGGCACACCTGAGTGAGAAGGCTGTATGGGAAAATCAGGATCGTCGGTTTGAGTGAAATTATCAGAAAGGACAGATGACGTGGACTGTAAGTGACCACATCGAGAAGGGACGGTTCGAGGGTCAACCCGTGATGGTGGAGTTTGCGGGGGCTGGATGGAGTGCACCGACGGCCCCGAGACTTTCAACCCGGGAAGTCCTGATAGTACTGTGAGTTATTGGTAATCCATGATGCAGCCGCCCATGAGAGGATAGCAGGGGAGCTGGAACGAGCACGGGATTCTAAATATTTAATATAATTCGGGCAGATGCTGGCATTTGTAGGGTGGTCTCCCCCACAATTACAACAGGCGTCCAGCTCATCTGGGGTTTTCGGACACTCGCCCCAAGCATGTGTCCAGCGGAGACATCTGAAGGGGCGGCCACACTCGGTGGCTACATGCCCCCAGCCCTTACAGTTATGGCATTGGACTGGGTGCCCACTCCCCCTAAATTCCTCAAAGCGGATGAGTACACCCGCCATAGAGCGGAGCTGATGGACCTGTTTTAAGATGGAAGAAGATTCAAACGTGACAAGGAACTTATAAAGCGGACGAGATGTAACCCCTTCCGTGGAGAGCTGGCGAATATACGCAGGGGGAAACCCCAGGTCCATCAACTCCACCTCAACCGAGGCAGCGTCAGCAGCTGCCGGTAACACAAGAACCACTCACGGCTGACGTGCCTGGTCCATAGGATAGGTGTGGTAAGGGATTGAATAGTGCGAAAGTAGGAAAGAAGGACCTCCCGGTCCTCCAGACATGCGGGATGGTAGCAAGGTTTGCCACTAATGTAATAGGCCATTAAGGCACCCTTCAGGTTGCGTCGGAGGTCTCTATTAGCTTTAAGTACATCTGGAGGCATAGATGAGTCCACCAGTATGGGTGGTATTCGCAGCTAAGTAGGTAGCACTGGCGCCATTGATGGGGCACCGACGTCAGGAGTACACCCAGCCGAGGCCCGTGAAGTGCCCTTCTGGCATTGTGGCAAAGGTTGAGAACTCGTTCTGGACGAGGTGGAGGCAACTGATGGAACTGGGTTCGGAGCCCTGAATGCCCCCCCGGCAGGCGGAACATTAACACTGGTTAGGGCCGGAACTGACGAAGTTTGAACACTGGTTGGGGCCGCAGATGGCCGATTGAAGACAACAGTCGAAACAGTGGTGGGCTGAACATATACACTACGAGTGGGCGTAGTGTGAGTAGAGTAAACGGTGGCCGTCGTCGCCATAGTAGCCATGGTGACGGTCGTCATGATGTTGGTAAGGAGTGTCGCTGCATGGACGGTCAACACTAGATCTTGTTGTGCGGCCCGAAAATGGGCAGCATAATAATCCCCGGTCAGCGGGACAGATGATTGGGTTAAGCGTGGTTCGGAATCCGCTTTACTGAGAGGAGTGGTTGTGATACGAGGGTCGGTGGTGAGACGAGTGTCGGTTTTGAGACGAGGGTCGGTGGCGCTTGCACCATCGTCCGAATGGGACGGAGGTGGGTCGCCCTCACCCATGGAACTCTGAAGGGCTTCATCCGAAACACTCTTGGCGAGCCACTTTTTTCGCGCACGAGGGCTGGGTTGTGATTTGGGTGGCTTAGGCGCCAATTGACTGAAATGCAGGCGGGAATCGCACGTCTTTTTCACATCTTTCCGTACCAGGTCTCGCACATAGGAAGTGAAGCCTCCTGTGTCATCAGATTTTAAGGTTCTGAACAGCTTTTTTGTCATCAAAGCCTTAGCACCGGCGTTACTGTAAATCTGGTGTGAGGCACAGCCGGAAGGTGGTAGGTGCTCGTCCTCAGAGGAACTGGCAGTAGTGTCTACGTCAGAAACAATGTGAACAATGGGGTGCACAGGCGTGAAGGTTGTAGAGGGGTTGGTGATTGAAC
Source organism: Clitarchus hookeri (assembly GCA_002778355.1). Lineage (NCBI taxonomy): Eukaryota > Metazoa > Arthropoda > Insecta > Phasmatodea > Phasmatidae > Clitarchus > Clitarchus hookeri. Next base: position 49,568 of record NQII01000601.1, read on the forward strand.
CACTGAGGTCCATTGCATGAACGTAGCTGGCCCTGGAATGTGTTACTAGCCATGACTAGGTCCGCAAATGGAGGTATGGAAGATGAATGTCATGTACCTGAAGGGTACGAGTTGTTGAAAGATAGAAAATTTTATGCAATCCGTTGTGCCAACCGCACTGCGAGCTGACCCCCAAGAGCAGGAAAGTACTTCGCTCACACACTGTGAATTGACCGACACCAGCCATACAATTGGGTCTATCACTCGAGGGAGTGTCAAATGTGAAACAACACTTACAGTTTGTGAAGTCCACTCTCGTGCCCAGACGTTGAACAATGCCGAGGTACAGTTCACTCGGCACTTACCCAAAATGTATGAGAACGCATATAGCAGCATTGTATAATGCCGGGGAAACCCCTCATGGCACTCGCACAGAACGTTCCATATATGCACGCCACAGTGTTGCGCAATTCTGATTCACTGTTCACTCGGTGCACACACAAACGCACCCTGAAACGCACTTAGCAGCGCGACCTCGACTTCCCCTTAACCTTCCCTCCTTTACCTCTTCCAGACATGACGAGATGTACAGAGCGAGCTGCAACCAACAAGACACAATAATTGTTGTAATGGGGAGAGCAGTTAACTTACCAAATTTAAATTATTTTAATTTTAAATATTGTTTTCTATTTTCTTTATGATTAATGATTAATATATTTTTCTCCATTCCTTACAAGAATGAATGTAATGAATGATTCACGCCATGTAGTACTTAGGGACTCACAAACTCAAGAAAGGCTACCACGCTAGCATGGAAGACAATTTGCACACCCAGCGGAATTGAAGTACAAGACCCACACGACCACTGCAAACACACAGCACAGCATTTGTACGGCTCACCCTTGACTGAGAACTGCAAGGCAGCAGCTGTTGGCAGTTCCTTGTACCTAACTTATCCGTCTACTATAATTCCTTTCAAAAATGTTTCCTACCATAGCGAAGAGGACTTCAACCCGATCCATATTCCTGCTGCCACAACATGAACCCCGCAACTCCCAGTCATCTACATAATCCACACGGACTCTAGAGCGAGATGAGGGCATCTCGTTAGTGAACATTGGGGCAGATGTTATGATGTGATCAGGCCTTAGCTGAACGACCTGCTTGATCACACCTTCAAACATTAAACCAGGGCATGAGCGTGATTGCAAAAACACCTTGTGAAAGACAGTTGCAGAAATCCCCTCCACCAGCCAGTAAACAGGGCCGAAATATATTAAACAATGCTCCCGATATAGGGGTCTTTTGTCGTCGACCCGACCAGAAAGAAGACCACTGATGATGGATGTGTCCGGCCGTCGTTAACCACCTCCTAGAATTAGCCTCCGGCAACATGAACCAGGTGGGGACTTTCCAATTAGATTGTAACAGTAATGGCATGAGGTATTACTTCTTAATGTAATTAATAAGCATCTTGGTTTTCAATTTAAGCTCCCCCGATCAATTGTCACGTAAATAGTCATTTTATAATCCTTATGTTCAATAAACCTCATCTAATCCTGTTGTGCTCTACCTAAACATGACTCATTATTGAGCTACGTACTTAAACACTTTCATGTATGAATTAGCATAAAAGATCATTCGTAACAACGTGTTGGAAACTTTCGACTGGCTCGCGCGAAATCAGCCACAAAATTAAATGAGGAAAATACCCATACATAATTTTGGACTGATGAAATACAATAATACATTGAAGAGAGGTATGAAATTCTGCATTTTGCAGGATTATCGTTTTCAAAAAATCTTGGCAACAGATAAAATACTTGGACACTATGTCTGTACACGAAATTGGGAAGTCAGATGTTGGAGTACATCATGCAGCGAATTTCGTACTACTTGCTGCTAAAGTTTGAGTATTCTGAGAACAAGGGTGAGTGTTCGTTGATTTTTAATTTTGGTGTAGTGTCTATAAAAGCATATGGTTATTATATGCCGATTACCAGAACGATTCGTGTTAATTTCAAGAGGAATGAAAAAACTTTCCTAGTTCCCATCACTATCATGCACGAAGTACTTCACGCATTAGGTTTATTTGAAAGTAATTCTGTGAAAACAATCATAAATAGTAAGTTCAATAATTTATTCAGTTCATGTATGATCACGATGTGTGTGTGTGCNGGGGGGGAACTTAAAATACTACATTTGGAAGGAAAAACTAACTACAACTTTTAAAAAAGAGATGTATAAATTCATGCGGTTGAAATTAAATTTGACTGCAGATAGTAAATAACTATAAGTGAAAAACACAATGTTCAATATAACGAATTACTGTACCATCATTACCACATTGCTTTTAATCATAATTATTTGTTTCGATTTCACTTACTGTGTTGGTATAGTGTGTACATATCGTACAAAGTTATGTTATTAAGTGGGTAACCTTCACAGTACTGTGCAGTTGTGAAAGGCGGACATAATTTCTCGCATGTTAGTTTACCTTGACATTATCACACAGTTATTAAGTACTTGGTGCAATATTTTTCACTTGTTGCATTTAAGTATCCACTGCTCAGTTTTATGATATCTAAAGACGGTAATAGCTGCTAATAAAGCAAAGTTTAGTGCTGCCATCACCTTAAGCAACTATGCCTTGTGATGCGAAGAGATTCATTTGGAGATATTCAGAAGAAGGAAACTCTCAGTGGCATGATTAGTAAAGGTCTACATTTGTAAAAGTGTATAGTAATGCTATTGACACCATCTGTCTGCAGGTTTGTGGTCAAATAGGAAATTTGACGATTTCGGTTATGGAAATGTGTATGGTGTTTCTGCATTAAAAGATACCGGAATTTATCCCGGAGAGAACACTTTTGTCAAGACTTGTTGGGGTGGGCGTTCAGGCATCACTACATAGTATAAAAAGAAGTCCCTGGCGCGCGTCTGTCTGTATGACTGCGTTAATCTCGAGAACCACTGAACGGATTTGAATGCAGTTTTTACTGTTATTATCTGCATTTATCGAGGAAGGTTTGTGTGTGTTAAAAATTTCCCCAACACTTATAGAAGCTGAACAATAACGGTATAAGTGAATCAAGTCGGGGAAAAAAGTTTGCCGCCAGCATGTTCTCATGGAATACGCTGCCTAATCCTTTAGCTATATAACAAAATCATGTACGAAATAACTGTGTAAAATGAAAAGATCTAGAAAAAAGTCACTGGTAGCATTTATCTATATTTAATAGATAAGTAGTAATAAGCAAAGTTACCATTTAAAGTACACAGTAAACACAAACGTAAAATCCACTGTCTTTTCTAACCATAAAGTACTTAATATTTATCAAAATAAATTAATTATTAATTAAAACTCTTTAACGTAGATAATAAATGTCCTTTACAGCATACAATTTGGCAAAACGTAACAAAACTAGCACTCAAAACAAACATGAGAGTACTTTTGTCTTCATAAGATAACAGCATATTTGCTGACATGCTACTGAAAGTCGGAAATGGAGAGATTCCAATGGATTGTGGAAAAATTTCTCTCAATAGTGATATATGTGTTTTAGTCACCGAACACCAACAACTGATAGATAACGTATACCCTGAAATACACGACCTTTCAAATAAGACAATATCGTGGTTCAAAGAAAGAGCGATATTATCGCCTACTAATGAACAAGTCGAAAAAATTAATGCTTAAGTGTTTGCAAAATTCAATGGGCAAACACAAGTCTATTACTCAGTAGATACAGTACTCTACAGTGAAGAAGCTTTTCACTATCCCACAGTAAATTTCTTAATTCATTGAATCCTTCTGGTATGCCACCTCACAAAATGATTTTAAAAGTTGGAGAGTAGCTATAAAACGGGCATTCTATTGCACCTGGCTTCGACTAGCGGATGGGGACGAGCTGTGGCATCCTCCGTGGGAGCCGATTACGTCATCACGGATTTTATCTGCTCGTGCGCTGAGAGGCTCTCGTAGATGATTGGCTATGCGAGGCTCTCAAAATGCTCACGTCTCTAATTGGCCACGCGAGGTTCTCGTAATATTATGTGTTTAAAAATTTTTAAAAATATTATTTTAAATTTTTTATTTAAAATGTTAATATTAATTTTTATTTTAAATTTTATTTCTAAATGATTAGCTATGCGAGGCTCTCGAAAATGACAATGACAAGTCAGTACCATTCATATTAGCTGAAAAATGTTTGTGTTCATTGCCCCTGGCATACAACTTCTCACAGCATATAAGCATAGTTGACCCTAAATTCTGAATCGTATAAGATATAGTCACAATATTTGTAACATATGCATCACCCCTGACAACGAAAATTATCATGGAGTCATTTAAGCTCTATGCGAAATTATAAGCATAGTTTGCTGTAATTCCTGAACAGTTTAATGTACAACCACCAAATTCATAACATAGACATCACCCCCAGCAAGGAAACTTAACACATGGTCATTTAAGCCCTATGCGAACTTATAAGCATAGTTCGTCGTAATTTCCAACCCGTTTAAGATATAGTAATCAAATTTGTAACATACACATCACCCCCGACAACGAAAATTATCACCGAGTCATTTAAGCCCTATGCGAACTAATAAGCATAATTGGTCATAATTCCCGAGCTGTTTAAGGTACAACCACCAAATTCATAACATAGACAAGAGGGTTTTCTCCGAGTATTCCCAAATCCCTGACATCCCGACTGGGCCCTACTTTATGCTCTTGCAGTCCATGGGATGTTCTCCGAGTCTTCCCAAATCGCTGATGTCCCGACTGGTCCCTACTTCATGCTCTTGCATTCCATGGGGTATTCTCCGAATCTTTCCAAATCCCTGATGTCCCGACCGGTACCTACTTCATGCTCTTTCATGCTAGAAGGTTTTCTCCGAGTTTTCCCAAATCCCTGATGCTCCGACTGACCCCTACTTCATGCTCTTGCATTCCATAGGGTTTTCTCCAAGTCTTTCTCAATCCCTGCTACATTGCCCCAACCAGTCCCTACTTCATGCGCTTCCATGCTAGAGAGGGTTTTCTCCGAGTCTTCCCAAAATCCCGGCCACGACACCTCGACTCAGGATGGATGATGGGGTGATGCTTGGCATCGTGTATGATCTCCGGCTGGACCCGAGGTGACGGAGGCAGGTCTCAGCGCTGTATGTAACCTCTAGCCGGATGGTTGACCTGTGTCGTGAGCTACCTCTAACAGCTTCGGCGAGGCAGTGCTCGGTGCTGTTATGAAAAAAATTCCATTACCACTGTGGGGCTGCGGAGATGCTGTGAATAGACAACACACTGCCGCAGGCGGTGCGGTGGCTTGCCTTTCGACGGAGGTCGCGGTGATGCAGTGGATAGATGACATGTCATTCAAGCTAGTGGATTTTCTTAGAGTCTTCCCAAATCCCTGCCACAATGCCCCAAGTAGTCCCTACTTCGCTTCTTGGGGCCGAGGTGACGTGGTGGGTAGACGACTCGCTTCTTGGGTGCCGCGGTAAAGTGGTGGAAAGACGACTCTCTTATTGGGGCCACGGTGGTGCGGTGGATAGACGACTCGCTTATTGGGGCCGCGGTGGTGCGGTGGAAAGACTTCTCGCTTCTTGGCAGCTACAGTGGTGCGGTGGATAGACAGCTCACTTCTTGGGAACCGCAGTGGATACACGACTCGTTTCCTGGGGACTGTGGTGGTTTGGCAGATAGACACTTCCCTGGCCCCTACTTCACTCTCATGCATTCCAGGTGTCCTCGCGACGAATCCCCGACTGTCGCCGCTTGGGGCCGTGGCGACGTGGTGGGTAGACGACTCGCTTCCTGGTAGCCGAGGTGATGTGGTGGATAGACGACTCGCTTATTAGGCTGCGGAGTTGCGTTGAATAGATGACTCGCTTATTGAGGCCGCGATGGTGCAGTGGATAGACTTCTCGCTTCTTGGCAGCTGCGGTGGAGTGGTGGATAGACAACTCGCTTCTTGGGCCGCAGTGACGTGATGGATAGACTACGACTCGCTTATTGAGGCCGCGGTGGTGCGGTGGATAGACGACTTACTTATTGGGGCTGCAGTGGTGCGGTGGATAGACTACTCTCTTCTTGGGGGCCGCTATGATGTGGTGGATACATAACTCGCTTATTGATGCCACGGTGGTGCGGTGGATAGACGACACGATTTATGGGGCCGCGGTGGTGAGGTGGATAGACTACCCGCTTCTAGACAGCTGCGGTGGTGCAGTGGATAGACAACTCGCTTCTTGGGAGCCGCAGTGGTGCGGTGGATAAGCATAGCCCCAGACAGTGCGGGACTTGTTCTAGAATTTCGACGGGGTCCGAGGTGGTGTAGTGGATAGATGTAATGTCAAACTCCAAGCTCTTGCATTCCATTGCGACTGTGGAGCTGTGGGGGTGCAGTGGATAGAAAACACACTGCCTCAGGCGGTGCGGCGGCTTGCTCTTGCATTTCGACAGGTACCGAGGTGGTACGGCGGATAGACGATGCGTCAAACTTCACACTCTTGTATTCAACGACTGTAGTGCAACCATGCAACCAGGACCATTACATCGAATGATGTTAAACAACCTTGATCTGACCTTGTATGGCATCTTATGACCTTTACCTGAACCTTTGACCACCATCTCGAACAATCTATAGCTTAAAAGAAATAAAAATCGTTTACTATTTTTGCTATACTAGCCAAGGCTACCCCATCAGTTTTCAGACGTACAGTGTTGTCTAGCATCGAGTGTTGCTCTGTACAGTGCTCGCCACTTGTGCAATATGTGTTGGTTGGTATGTGATAATAACTACATGTTATGAATTAGTCTAGTTTGATTGCTTACAACAGGAATTATTCTGTCAAAACACACAATATAAATGTTTTGGGTGAATAAAGAATATGAATAGCATGTATAATATATTATGATTATTTTCTGATAATCTTAAATCAATAAATAAAGGTAAAGTGTATTAATTATTATAACTATATACATTCATTTATATTAACCCTTGCTAGGTTCACCTACATCACTAGGAAAAAAACAGATTTTGTCTAAGTCTAAAAGTGAACTAATAGTTTTGTCAAGTCTCGAACTCAGTTCCCTATCAATGACTGCTTGAGCAACAGATGCTCTCACCATCTTCGCTTCTCCAGTCCATCGCTAGAGTGTCGACATATCCGACAAAAATTCCGACGTGTAGCATCCATTACATTTACATATGCATGTAGCACTTGATGTAAGTATCTGCAGCTCGTCGGTTCCGATAGAGTAGGAAGACTACAGCTAAAGGTTGCAATAAACTATACCTGCCTAACACTTGGGTTGGGATAACCTCGGTGGTTGGATTGAAATCTTGTACATATGTGTGTGTGCATGTGATCTGTATGAATATACTGCATGCATGTGTGTGTTCTGCATTCTACACATCGGAATTCAATCCTGTGTGTGGACATGAGTTCTCCTAGTGACCGTCATCAGTAACACAAACAATGTTGGTGTCCCCCTGACTGGTGGTAGGGGGAAAAGAAGATTGCTGAAAACCACTGTGATCCTAGTAAACGCTGGTCATGCACTCTAGCGGTCAGCTGGAGAAGCGATGATGGTGAGAGCATCTGTTGGTCAAACAGCCGTCGATAGGGAACTGAGTTCGGGACTTGGAACTATAAAATCAACAATTAATTCTCTTTCAGACTTTGACAAAATCTGATAATTTTTCATTTCCTAGTAATGGATGTGAACCTAATATTAGCGTGGGTTATGATAAATGAATAACATTGAAAAAATTATTTACTTGTACTTTTTTTTTTACAGACGTGAGAGACTAGTCATACAGTCTCATTAAACGATATTATTCCAGCGTGGAAGTAGTGTGTGTACATACGTGTGTGCATGTGTGGGTACATGTTACTTGTAATTTTGTGTATGACTTGTCCAGTGGCTGTGACCTTCAGCGTACATGTTACTAGCACTATGTTTATTCCTCGTCTATCACCCTACATACTCAACGACCGCAGTCTCTAGAGTACATAGTAATTGCTATCATTCTAACAAAGTCTCTCTCTCCCTATATATTCAATAACGAAGGGTTACATTAAAACATGTACGTGTTAATATAAGAAAGGTGTATGGAAGGAATATGAAAAAACTAAGGTGGAATGATAGAGCACGCGACACGTCTCCGTTAAGGTATTACGTAAAAGGAGACCAGAAGGAATATTGGGAAAACCAAGGTGGAATGGTAGAGTATGAGACTCGCCCCTACCAGGATGTCAGTTGAAAGGTACTCAGAAGGAATATGAGAAAACTAGGGTGGAATTTCTGTTGTACTGATCGGGATGGTCAGGTCTCGTCTAGCATCATCGTCATCTAAAGCATCGTACGGCATCCGACACTTGTGCAATATGTGCTGGTTGGTGAGTACTTATAACTTGTTTCCTTTACATTTTATTTATATCTGTTTTGCGTCTGTATGAACATACTGTACGCATAGGTGAGTGTTCTTCATGTTGAATTTCAGTCATGTGTGTCGACACAGGTGTACCTATAAGATGAATGATTAATAATAAAGAAATAATTTACATACTTTTAACTTTATTTACAGACTGGTCATAATAAGTATACATATTATTTGATATGTGCTCAACATATTCTTCATTCATGCAATACATTTATGGTAAGTGTTTTGCAAAACAATTCCTGCTGTGAATATTCAAGATACTCTTATTCGTATATACCATACAGCAGTTGATGCTTGGGTAGGTCTTGTAGACGGTGATAAATTTATAGTTGCTATCTTCATGACCTTTGGCAGGGGTACGGTTACTGAATGTCTTGTCTCAGTACATTTACTCGCTTCCCGATGAATGACAAACATGACATTTGCATTTCTGTTATGTCTATACAGACTATTACTGTAGGTAAAAACATCATCATGGTTATCGTAGTGGAACACTTTGTATGCTATGCACCACTGCTGTTCCCCTGGTATGCTAATTAGTATTGTTCGTCTCGGGTTGTCTCAGTTGACGACTGCTAGCTGTGGTACAAAACGATAGTACGTTTGGTGGACTGAAATAAATGTAGCTATTGCTATTTGTTTATATATATTTCTGGCAGGTTGTAAGTAAATGTCTTGCTACAATACTTCCAACTCACTTCTCGATGAATAACAAACATTATCTTTACACTTCTTGCTATGACTATTCAGACTATTGCTGCGGGGTACATGTAATGACTGCTTACATGTTGTCGTGATGTAAGGTGTAAATCTACAGAGCCCCTTGACGATGTAGTTGCAGATGGTAAGTCTTCAACCAATGTTGATATTGAAACAATGTACTTGATCGCTGTAGATGTATGTAGGTGCAGCGATTGGCTTTTATATGATTAACATGGCATGATGGTTAGAGTTGTCCATCTCGGGTTGTCGTAGCATGATCTGCTTGTTACCTACTTATAAATGTTCGACAGGCCGCAGGTATTTGAGATGAACATACATTGAGTATGGTAATTTACGAAACAATATTTAGTTGGAGAAATAGTTCGTTGCAATTTTCGCATAATATGCTCGATACTTAAGCATGTATATATACATATATAACACTAAAATTGTTTTAATTACATATCATGTTGTATTTTTTTTACCTTTGAAATGATCTGACTCTCTATGTGATTTGAAAATGCGATACCTTATTTTCAAGGATGATATACTGCCTCCAGTGTCGTCAGAGTACATGTGTTATTTCCTATAAACAGCATGTAGCAGTGTCGACGTCTCTCTTGCATGACAAATGGTTTTGAATGTATGTTGATTCGTTTGTGCTTACAGTTCTAACACTGTAAACTTTATGAACACAAAGAAGTATGTACATATATATATATATATATATATATATATTTAATATTTAAAACTTGATAACTTGAGACCATGTTATGCATAACTGAATTACTCTCGTAAATGATAAGTATGTGACCTTGGAGCCTTACATAACTCTATCTCGGTTAGTGTTCTGTGACATCCGTTCGACTTGCCAAGATCTGCACAGTGCTCGCGTCGTCACCCGACCATCTGTGCTGTCTCACATATTCCCTCGCATATGACAGTGGATGTGTTCCGCTGCTAGTATTGTACTCTGAATGCAATGGTTTCGTTTCAGTCGGTTTGTAAGGAAATTGTTTGATAGTCTGTTGTACTGACCAGGTCAGTCCGGTATTGTTTAGCAACGTTCATATTTTGTTTTCATTCTATGTCTAATTGTTAAGGGTTATCCATGTTATTGATGACTCGAGCTGTCGACCCTTGTATAGAACTGATGATGATGATCGTTTATATTATCATATAAGTATTTTTACAGTTACCACGACTATGTGTCTTATGTATGTATTACATTTGTATATATATTGCTTTTTGCATATCTCAGTTTGTTGTAAGTTATCAATCCCGAATTTTTTTTATTTACATATATGTTTTCACATTTATTCAGTTCAGAAATTATAGTCAACTATGCTTATAAGTATGCTTAGGAAATATATATCGATGTAGTCATTTTTGTTGACGTGAGTGAGAACATCTGTGTGTATTGCTCAAGCAACCGTCGATAGTGAATTGAGTTCGAGACTTGACACTATAAAAAACTATTAATTATCTTTCAGACTTTTGAAAAAAATCTGTTTTTTTTTTTCGCTAGTGGTGTAGGTGAACCTAATATAAGCGAGGGATAAGATAAATGAATAACATATAAGTAATTAATATACTTTTACCGTTATTTACAGCCTTTTCATAATGAGAATACATAATCATATTTGTACATGCTCTACATATTCTTCATTAAAACGAAACCTTTATGATGTCTGTTTTTTAAGAACAATTCCTGCTATGAACATACAAGCTACTCTTATTCACATGTACCTTACAACAGTTAACGCATGGGTAGGTCTTGTAGATGACGGCAAATATGCAGTTACTTTCTTCATGTCGTTTGACACTGATGTGGTTAGTGAATGTCTTGCCACAATACTTGCACACGCTTCCTGATGAACGGTATCATGATCTTTGCACGTCTTGTTATGTCTATGTAGGTTATCACTGCGGGTAAACAAGGTATCGCAGTTATCACCGCATGACGACTTTTACTAAAAGTATTTCCACAATAGTGACATTGATATTATATTGCTTGCAACGACTCTTCAGGGTCCCTTGCTGTTGTCGGTGTTACAGATGGTAAGTCTTCAGCCCTTGATTCCATCGTCGTATTGTAGCAGAGTTTACAATCGCAGTAGTGACAATGATACTGTATTGCTTGTAGTGTCTCTTCAGAGATTCTTGCTGTTGCAAATTGTAAGTCTTCAACCACTGTTTCCATCTTAATAATGTAGCATAGTACACGTTCGTAGTAGTAGTACTTGGATGTAGTAGTAGTGGTAGTAACAACCTGCTTTCCTTCACTACACTCGACAACGAAATTATGTTCATTTTACATGATGCTTGCTTATATATGCTTATAAATATTTTCCTTTTCATTTATTTTTATATCAGTTTGAATGAGAGTATAGTCATGTTGACCTTATCGTTCCCGCACTTCACGACTGAAATTTCTTAATCTAACATAATGTAATGTATACATTGCTTACGCAATATGCTACAATATACATAGGTTGTTAAATGTATAAAACTATTTGTTTTATAATTTTTATATGTGTTTGCAACATCGTGTAGCAGTGATGTCTCGCTTGCGTGACTAATGGTTCGAGAGCCACGTGTAACATGTTAGGTCCCTTTATCGTTGTGTGTGGCAGCAGTGTCCTTTATGATAGTCTGTCAGTTTCGTCAATGACGCGACACTTTTGAGAGCCTCGTGTAACACTTTAGGCCCATTTATCATTGTGTGCAGTAGCATCCGTTATGATAGTCTGTCAGCTTCGTCAGTGACGATACACTTTCGAGAGCCTCGCGTAACATGTTAGGCTCCTTTATCGTTGTGTGTTGTAGTGTTTTTATGATAGACTGCCAGCTTCGTCAGTGACGAGACACTTTCGAGAGTGTCACATAACATACTAGGTACCTTTACTGTTTTGTGCAGCAGCGCTCTTTATAATAATTCGCTCGTTTCATCGATACTCATAGAGCATAAATGACTGTGATAATTAACGTTGTCGTAGGGCGATGTCTAGTTACGAATTTGATGGCTGTATCTTAAACAGATTGGAAATTACGAGCAACTATGCTTATAAGTTCACATAAGTCATAAATGATCATTCGAGCATTTTTGCTGCTGGGAGTGATGCCTAGGTTATGAATTTGACGAATGTATCTTAAACAGTTCGTGAATTACGACCAACTATGCTTATAAGTACACCTAGGGTATAAAACACCCTGTGATAATTTTCGTTGTTGTGGGTCATGTCTAGGTCATGAATTTGACGGTAATATCTTAAACGGTTCGAGAATTATGGCCAATTATGCTTATAAGTACTCATAGGACATAAATTACTCTGTGATAACTGACGTTGTCGGAGGTGATGTCTATGTTACGAATTTGGCGGTTGTACCTTAAACGAGTCGGCAATTACGGTCAACTATGCTTATAAGTTCGCATAGAGCATAAATGGCTCTGTGATAATTTTTGTTGTCGTGGTGATGTCTATGTTATGAATTTGGTGGTTGTACCTTAAACATGCTGACAATTATGGTAAACTATGCTTATAAGTTCGCATAGGGCTTAAATGACCCTGTAATTATTGACATTGTCGGGGGTGATGACTATGTTTTTAATTTGACGAATGTATCTTAAAGAGTTCGTGAATTACGACCAACTATGCTTATAAGTACGCCTAGGGTATAAATGACCCTGTAGTAATTTTCATTGCTGGGTGCGATGTCTATGTACGCTAGAGTGTGAAGTTTGGTGAGTCGTCTATCCACTGCATCACCACAGTCGTGGAATACAAGGACGTGAAGTTAAACGCGTCGTCTAGCCGTACCACCTCGGTACCTGTCGAAATGCAAGAGCAAGCCTCCACACCTCTTGAAGCTAGATCGTGGAGTTTGACATAACGTCTATCCACTACACCACCGTCCACTACACCACCGCGTCCCCCGTCGAAATGCCGGAACAAGTCCCGCACTGTCTGGGGCTATGTCTATCCGCCGCACAACCGCAGCTGTCAAGAAGCGAGTAGTCTTTCCACATCACCACCACGGCCGCAATAAGCGAGTCGTCTATCCACCAGTTCAGCTCTCAAGTTCAGCTCGTTAAGGGCTGCCATTGTGAGCCATCCAAAGTCATTGAAGTGATTAGCGTGTTTATTGACGCAGCCTACAGAATTCTTCAAAAAGAACTTTCTGATCTCATCTCTCAGCTCAAAAACACGCGACATAACTTTGCCACGAGACAACCAAAGCAATTCAGCATGCAATAACAACTGCTTGTGAATGCTTCCCATTTCTTCACAAATGATACCGAAAATACGGGAATTTAGAGGCCTAGCTTTAATACAATTCACCACCTGCACTATGTCATCTAACACTGTTTTTAATTTTTCTGGCATATTTTTAGCAGCTAATGCCTCCCTATGAATGCAGCAATTATGGCAGATAATAGATGGATTCATCTTCTGCACACGCGCCTGAAGTCCCATTCGTGTACCGGCCATAGCCCGAGCACTGTCGGTGCTAACTGCCACACATTTATCCCACGTTATTTCATGAGTGGACATAAAGTTGTTCAATACTTCAAATATTGCTTCACCTGTAGTGTGCGAAGGCAGAGGTATACAGAATAAAAAAATCCTCACTTATGCTGTCGTTGTGTTCGTAACGAACAAATGCAAGCAAGTTTGCGTTATTGCTGATATCTGTGCTCTCATCTAATTGCAAAGCATAAAATCTGCTCGCTTTAACGTTCAAAATCAGCTGCTCTTTAACATTTCCTGACATTTCATCAATTCTCTTCTTCACTGTGCTGTTGAATAACAATATAACGTCCAATTCTTTTGAAGCTTTATCTCCCAACATAGGAGAAACAGTAGCATTCTTAATCATGGTTTTTTTGCTTCGTTCTAATTCCGAGGCTTTAATTTTGAAAAAGGCTTTAGATTTGTCACGAAGTTCTTGGTGTTTTGTTTCTAAATTACGTAGGAGTTTGGCCGGTTTCATCGACTCATTCGACAAAACTTCGTAGCATATGACGCACTGAGGGCTTTCTTCCCCGTTTAAATTGGTACTTGTGAAACCGAAAGCTAAGTATTCGTCGCAAAACTTACGACGTTTAACCTTTGAAGTCGAGGGTCATTCATTTGTTTCGTCTAAAAATGAGTAATTTGGTTTTAACCAGCGTTTCATTGTCACATTCACTCTAAAAACGTAATTTCGTTATACTTATCTCCAACGCAACACAAAACAAAACATGCACTAGTCGCGGGCGATGGGCGCAAGTGTCGGGCGCGGGCGGTGCGGTGGGGGGAAGATTCACGGCCTGCACTCACTTATTTCACTCACTTCAGTCAGTCTCTCACACCGCCCGCTGGCGCACGTTCGTCGTGCTAAGTAAGCGTAGCGATTACGAGACTTTTGGTGGCATTTATTTGTTATGGTTAAATGGTCCAGAGATGAGACTGCGGACCCCCAGGGGTCCGTGAACCCCAAGTTAAGAAACACTGTCTTATACGATTCGGAAATTAGGGTCAACTATGCTTATACACTGTGAGAAGTTGTATACCAGGGGCAATGAACACAAACATTCTTCGGCTAATATGAATGGTAGTGACTTGTCATTTTCGAGAGCCTCGCGTAGCTAATCAGTTACAAATAAAATTTAAAATAAAAATTTACATTAAAATTTTAAATAAAAATTTTAAAAAAATATTTTTAAAATTTTTCAAACACATAATATTACGAGAGCCTCGCGCGGCCAATCAGAGACGTGAGCATTTTTAGAGCCTCGCGTAGCCAATCAGCGACGAGAGCCTCTCAGCGCACGAGCAGAAAAAATCAGTGATGTGTCATTGGCTCCCACGGGGGACGCTACAGCTCGTCCCTCGTCCCCCAGCCAAAGCCAGGTGCAATAGAATGCCCGTTTTATAGCTACTTTGGAGCTCCGATAATTTTATTGTGAAATATAAATCCACCGAAATTATGCAACGGGACTCGATTACAAATAAAAAATTAAAAAAGTTATCTCATTGAAGGTATTATTCAAACTGGCTGCGGTACTGGAGAAATTGTTTTAATACCTGGAATACCAATGATTCCCTCGGATTCGCCGTTTCATTTTAAAAGAGTCCAATTTCCAATAAGAGTTTATTTTGGAATGGCGATAAATAAGGCACTGAGTGAAACACTTAACGTGGCTGGAGTGGATTTGAGAGGAGCATGTTTTTCACACGGACAACTATACATAGCCCTTTAGCGTGTCACGTCAATCATAAATCTTTTTGTGTGGCGGTCGGAGGCAAAACGATTAATGTCGTATGCAAATAAATTTTCTAAACCACTATCATATAATATTCTCGTATTAGAGATGTATGAATGTGGATAAAACGAAGAAGGTGTGTATGTCAAGACCGTGGTAAATGGAGGTCCATACTCTCTGCCTACCCTCTGGGAGACAGGCGTGACGTGTATGTATGTCTGTTATATATTATAGTAGTTTACTAATTTACTATCGTATAAAATTGGTATTGTTTTTTCCCTATTTATTTATTAGTGTATCGCTGAAAAACTAAATTGTACCCGGGCGAAGCCGGGCCGGATCTCTAGTAAATGATAGTTGGCTGTTAATGATTTCTGAAAGTATTCAATTTGTACATCCTTTTTTGCAACTTAGTGATGGTAGTCGGTTTAAGTTGATGGGCCATGACGGCCATGATGATATTAGTTTTAGTATTTTTAACCCTAGTTCGATGAACATTACAGTTGAGCGTGGACAAGAATTCTTAGATTTAAGAATGTCATCTCTAATTCCAGCCAACTGCACTTTGGTTTAGTACACTTGAGGCATTAGTTCTTTACTCTAATGAATTACGGAAATAAATGTAGGACTGGATAATGTTGTGTATTAAATCTGATTAGGTCCAGTTGTATTGGGTGGCACATTTGTTTGAAACAGATCGGAAATATTGGTGACTAATGAAAGTATAGGCAGGATATGGTTGGTGGCAAAATTGTAGTAGTTTTTTTAGATATGTTTAAGTTATTTTGTGGTGAAACATACCACGGCTTATTGAACGTCTCTGTGTTTCACTCCACTCAAAACTGTCTTTGTTGATGTCAGTCATTTGCGGCTAGCATTTTCCATCAGTTCTGGTATCTGTATTTTGTTTTTTTGATTTTCTGGGAAGAGTTAGTCTTTATATGGCCAGAAGTCACTATTGGTTCTGTTGGGGATTGACTGGAGTCATAACCTTTGCGATCTGTGTTTTGCGCCCATTCCAATGAATGTCTTAGTTTTTAATGTTGTGGTTAGGAGCCACCACTGAGTCATATTCTTGGTTCATATTAATTAATCGGCAAATTAAATTTAATCATAACCATTGGGCTCGGTGTTAAGCTCCCATTCCAACGAAAGTGTTAGTTTTTAATTTTGTGGTTAGGAGCCACCACCAAGTCATATTCTTGATTCATATTATTTCATTAGCAAATTAAATTTTATCATAATCATTGCGTTCGGTGTCAAGACATCTACTCAAATGCATCCTTTTGTATGTCAATGATTGGTTACTGTCTTTCATAACTATTGCGATCGGTGTCGAAACACCTATTCAAATGCATGTTTTGGTATCAATTTTTTTCCATTGATTCTGGCTTGTACATGTATCTACAAACTTTACTAAATGTAAAGGATTTCCAACAAAAATCACATATTGTGTTTTTTTTTACGACTGCTGTTACAGTCTAAATATATCATTAGTGCAAATTTTATTTGTGAAGATATTGTGAGTAAAATTAATTCAGTTCTGGTTTGATATGATAATGTTCTGATTATTATCGACTCCTCTTATGTGATTATAAACCACAATTGGTTAGCAGGACTACATTCGGATGTGATTTTGGGATTTGATAGACTCCAATATATTTTCAATATTGATGAGTTAACCTCTGTTATCAAGGAATATTTTGTGATCAAGATATGATTTTGAGATTAATTGCATCGAATTTTCTTTCATCGCTGGTGTGGTGCAATATTAAATTTATACATTTTTCAACCATAGTGAAACATAGACTTTGGTGCTTAAGAAGACGAGAATTTGATGGTGTAACTATTTTCTGATATTAGTAAAGTAATAAATTTCGATGCTGATTGTGCTGAAGTGGCGAAGATTGCTTGGAATATTAAATCGTTCGAATTATTTAAACATGGAAAATGTTGATATTTGGATTGAGTATTAATGATTGTGGCTAATAATTTGAAGTGTTTTTTTAAGATGAAGACTTTTTGGGACATAAAATTATTACTGTACTTTGAAAACATGCCAAATGCTAATAGTATGATTGAGTAGCAAATTAGTGATTGTTCACTTCAGATGGATTTTGAGTAGCGATATTTGAGATTGTTTTCTTCTAGATATTGTATTTTATAATTTTTTTTAAATTCAAGTTTGCCCCTATTAGGAGCATGATAAACAATTTTGGTTGAGTTTTCTTGCTGCCCAGCACCTCTTCATTTTCTCTGATTGTGCTTGTTTTCTTTCTTCTGTGAATATGTAGTTGCGTTTATTTCTGGTTTTAGGTTCAAATTTTGTGGAGTCAATCAGTTTCCTTTAAGTTGATGCAGGTACCGCCACTGTCGAGGACATGGTGGCTTATCTGGTCAGAGTTTATGTCCCCAGGCACCGACCATAAGGTGCGTGGAGGTTGCAGGTTTGGTAATGAGGTAGACTATGACCGTGGTATTTTGAAGTATGAATATATTGTCTCGTGTCTATATTCACAAATACACAACATCAAAACTTGAGAGGTGTGGTACTGTAGTACTTTGGCTACTCGTATTCACGGGGCGAATTCGTGGTTGAGTGGGGCTTCTTTAGGCGACGAATTTTATACTTAACTCATCGGTGAGTGTGGGTAGGCTGTCATCTGGGGATGAGTTCCAGCAAAGTGGTAGGCCTTGGATGCAGGCCCCCTGTGCTGCTTCTCCCTGGACTGCTGTTCGGACTCGTACTCACGCAACTCTCCCCGCGGCCTGGTGATGATCAACTGTTTTTATATGACTGACCCCTTAATGATGCGGCTGACGGACGTGGCCGGGTCCCGATATCACGGCCTTAGTAACTCTTGTACTAACTTACTCTCTGCTCGAACTGACGTCTCTCGGCGGTGAAGATGAACTAACAACTGCCCCGATATGACTNACTCGTATTCACGGGGCGAATTCGTGGTTGAGTGGGGCTTCTTTAGGCGACGAATTTTATACTTAACTCATCGGTAAGTGTGGGTAGGCTGTCATCTGGGGATGAGTTCCAGCGAAGTGGTAGGCCTTGGATGCAGGCCCCCTGTGCTGCTTCTCCCTGGACTGCTGTTCGGACTCGTACTCACGCAACTCTCCCCGCGGCCCGGTGATGATCAACTGTTTTTATATGACTGACCCCTTAATGATGCGGCTGACGGACGTGGCCGGGTCCCGATATCCCGGCCTTAGTAACTGTTGTACTAACTTACTCTCTGCTCGAACTGACGTCTCTCGGCGGTGAAGATGAACTAACAACTGCCCCGATATGACTGCCTGACGTACCCGATATTACTGACTGACCCCCTCCTATTCTTGGAAAGGGGTTTTTATACACGCCAGCCGCTGCCCTGAATCGGCGGCACGTGGCGCATTTTAGGGGAGGGAAGGGGGTGAGAGGGGTGAAGTGGAAGACGCCTAACCAAGCCTTCCAACACACGCGTCCTCGTTTCTGAAGGTTTGGCGGGGGGGATAATACCTACTGTCGTCAGCGATACTTCCGTGGTGCGTATTTACTGCGTTCAGGCGAACTACACCGGATTATTTGCTGATGACTCAAGAAAGCCCTGCACTCTCAACAGATCTCCCGGCGGCTAGAGACGTACGAAGATGAAGGGGGTGTGGGGGGGAGGCCTTCGCTTCAGCTCCACGTGTCCCGAAATTTTCCACCTGCCTGTGGTTCCACGTGCCGCCTGGAAGGCGCCTAGCGAAGTGCGCGAGGCGGGGGTGGTGTGAGGGGGTGATGGATGTGAGCCAATGTCGTGCTATAATCCCTAAACCGGCACGCGACAAAGTGTTTCTGTCTTGTATGGCGTTTTCTGTGATGTTGAGAGCTTATAAGTCCGCTCTGACCTCTGTGAGCCATTCGGTTGCCTTTTTTAGGCCCGAAATGTAGTTGAAGATTTTTTTGCCCAGTCTACGGTCGTCCATGCGGGGTAGGTGTCCGTAGAACTTGAGCCTTCTCTTCCTGACGTTGTCTGTAATAGGGTCTGATATAATGTAAATTTCATGGTTGCTTTTGAGTCTGTAGGATCTGTCTTCTGTTTTCCGTGGGCCTAAAATTTTTCTGAGGATCTTACGTTCTTTCTTCTCTAGGTTTTACCTTTCGCCTATTTTATTTAGCGTTAGGGTTTCTGAGCCGTATGTGGCTTCGGGCCTGATTACTATTTGGTAATGTCGGATTTTTGCTTGCCATGAGATTGTCTTTGTGTTGTAGCGATTTTGTGTTGTTTTGTAGGCGCGTTTAATTTTTTTTTAAATTTAATATATACACTGAGGTGACAAAAGTCATGGGATACCTCCTAATATCACGTCGGACCTCCTTTTGCCCAGCGAAGTGCAGCAACTCAACATGGCATCGACTCAACAAGTCGTTGGAAGTCCCCGGCAGAAATATTGAGCCATGCTGCCTCTATAAACGTCCATAATTGCGAAAGTGTTGCCGGTGCAGGAGTTTGTGCACGAACTGACTTCTCGATTATGTCCCATAAATGTTCAATGGGATTCATGTCGGCCGATCTTGGTGGCCAAATAATTCGCTGGAATTGTCCAGAATGTTCTTCAAACCATTCGCGAACAGTTGTGGCCCGGTGACATGGCGCATTGCCATCCAATAAAATTCCATCGTTGTTTGGGTACATGAAGTCCATGAATGGATGCAAGTGGTCTCCAAGTAGCTGAACATAACCCTTTCCAGTCAATGATCGGTTCAGTTGGACCAGAGGACCCAGTCCATTCCATGTAAAAACAGCCCACACCATTATGGAGCCACAACCAGCTTGCACAGTTCCTTGTTGACAACTGGGGTTCATGGATTCGTGGGGTATGCGCCACACTCGAACCCTACCATCAGCTCTTACCAACTGAAATCGGGACTCATCTGACCAAGTCACGGTTTTCCAGTCGTCTGGGGTACAACCGGTATGGTCACGAGCCCAAGAGAGGCGCTGCAGACGATGTCGTGCTGTTAGTAAAGGCACTAGATTCGGTCTTCTACTGGCATAGCCCAGTACAGCCAAAGTTCGCCACACTGTCATAACCGACACGTCCGTCGTACGTCCCACATTGATTCCTGCGGTTATTTCAAGCAGTGTTGCTGGTCTGTTAACACTGACCATTCTGCGCACACGTCGTTGGTCTCGGTCATCAAGTGCAGGCGGTCGGCCATTGCGTTGTCCATGGTGGGAGGTTATGCCTGAAATTAGGTATTCTCGGCACACTCTTGACACTGTGGATCTAGGAATGTTGAATTCCCTAACCATTTCCGAAATGGAATGTCACATGCGTCTAGCTTCAACTACTATCCCGCGTTCAAAGTCTGTTAATTCCCGCCGTGTGGCCATAATCACGTCAGAAACCTTTTTACATGAATCATTTGACTACTAATGAAAGCCCGACCAATGCACTGCCCAT
Organism: Clitarchus hookeri; assembly: GCA_002778355.1. Taxonomy (NCBI): domain Eukaryota; kingdom Metazoa; phylum Arthropoda; class Insecta; order Phasmatodea; family Phasmatidae; genus Clitarchus; species Clitarchus hookeri. The sequence goes on from NQII01000601.1 coordinate 70,397, forward strand.
TTATACATTTTGTACGCGATACTACTGCCATCTGTATATTTGCATATTGCTATCCCATGACTTTTGTCACCTCAGTATATATAAATATAGGTATATATATATATACACACAATTTTATTGTTGTCTATAATTAAGAAGTGTTTTTTATGTGTAACATATATTTGCCATTTATAAACAATAAACATCAATAATTTAATTACAGATTTTTGCAATTTACAAAACAATAAACATCAATTGTTGAATTACAAAATATAATATTGTGTATAATCATGAAAATTTTAATAGTGTGTATAATTCATAGCAAATGTTATAAGTTTGAAAACATTTGTGTATAATTGTTTAGTACTTTTCATTATTATAATTATAAATGTAAGAATTAATTTTATACATTAGCATTTGGATTCAGTACATGCAGTTCATTTTTTATATTGCTATTATTTTATATATTTTAGTTCATTTTTGCTATTATTTAATCTATACACCAGTTTATTTTTATGATGGTTCATTGTATTGTGTGACATGGTAAAATGTGATTTATTGAATATTATTATAAAATATTTAAACATTGTGTATGTTTTAAATATAAATAATGTAGTTTGTCTGATTTCATATGGTAAACAGTGCACTTATTTGGGTTACGCACTCTCCGACTGATTGTGTCAGTGGGATAAGGCATAGAGGACGCAAATTATTTCCATTTGCAACATTGTTTGTAGGAGACTGTAAGTTGAGTTTTGCCATTAGTAATTCATTTAACGACTGACCTGTATTTATTATATTTTGTTTAATAAACTTTCCAGATATATATATATCTTCTTTGGTAAACATAATGGGAAAGACATCTTTACCTGTACAAGTATTTCAAATTTATTGTGACCTAAAGTTATACTTATGTTTGATTCCTTTTCTTTGGTAACTGTGCATTTTCCAAAAAATCGTTATGTGTACATTTCTTATGTAGCTATAGTAATTTGTAATTTACCAATATATTCAATCCTGTATTTACATTAATTTAAACATTATGTATTATTTTGTATTTGAAATAAAACAGAATGTACCAGTAAAGTATTTGTAATTTACCATTATATTCAATCATGTATTGACATGAATTTAAATGTTATGTATTTTGTTGTATGGGAAATAAAACACAATATACCAGTTTTTGTATTTTATTTTTTTTTAGTCACTGCAAAATGTTTTGAGGAAATGTGTACTTTTACAAGTTTTTTGGTACAACGACCATAATACGGCTAACAATACATATTTGTCTTGCAATTTGTTCTATAAGATACATCACAAAGTTACAAATAATACAAATAATTAAAAAGTTATCCATGGAAGGAAACTGAACCTCCTTCATCCCATTTAGAAAACGATTATAGTTCATATTTTGTAAACAAATTTATATGGCTATGAGTTGGCCTACATTGAAATTAGTTTCGACAAGCAGCATGCCCGAAGACTAATCTCAAAAGTTTTTATTTATTAAGAGTATCTTTTCACAGGATGGCTAATCTGATAGATTGGTATTTAAAGTTATTGCAAAAATACTAAGAAATGTCTAAGATTTGTCAAATTTATTTTGATAAGTACATTGAATGGAAAAGAAAGTACAAACAAATTGAGAAAACTTATTCGAAAAACAGTTTTTCGAAAGTGCAAATCAAAACGGAAACGAATGATGGGGGGGAAAAACCGTCTTGTTACACTGATGAGAAAACCATAGATATGCCTTATTTCCTTTTAATGAAAGTAACGAAAGATGAATGTTATAAAAAGTCGTTCGTTGTCTCTCAAGTATTTCAATGATGTGCTGACGGGAACCGTAGATCAGTTTAAAAAAATTGCTCACCAAATTGGTCTGTTCTGTATTAACAAAATCAAACTGTTTAAGCATATTTCAATCGCACAATAGACATTTTAGAACCCTCGATCCCATGTACAGGAAACCGTACTACAATTCTATGCTTTATCACACCTATTAGCAATTTGAGAAATTGAATAATCACTTGGATGACGATCGTAAATTTTATACGGAAGATGGTCGCATTTTAGACTACAGTCATATTGCCATCATGGCACGAAAAGATAAACTAAATTTCCTAATGAGCAAAAATAGGCAAATGCACGCTTATATTAGGCCTACTTGCATGAAAATAATCCTCTGTACACCATTCGCATAGAATGTTGTCTGTTGACGTTATTGTTAGACGATAATGAGGCCAAAATTGGAGAGGCGATACATTTATAAATGGTGGATGTCGATGCCCTGATCCGAGATCGACAAATTATCGTAAGCACAAAAACATGCCCTTAACCCCCGTGAGTTTCCTACGTCATGGCGAATACTTTGCGAGCGTTCGTGGCTAAGAGACCTCTCGGTCTCGACGATAAACTGTTTCAATTCGATTATTTCCCCCTACGATGGGTCAAGATACCAATTTTCGAACAACTGTTTGGTGTCGAAAACTCAAAGGTGCCCTATTTCATTTATCCAGGGTGGCCTCCTCTGCTCGAGGTCAAAATATCGATCCACTGCTGACCCAGAGTGCGATGCATCACGATAGTTTTGCATCTACCAAACTGTATGTGAAAAATCCCATTTTAAACAATACTTCTGTAACCAAACATTTCTTGAACAACATGCAAAAAAGTTTTTAATGCTTTCTCTTTAGTTTTCCGAAATAATTTCTCTGTACATAATGATGACGACTGCCTCGTTTATCAGATATGTAAAAGAGTACAATTTGCTGGTGGAGAATCTTTTTTGTGGTCTCGTAGCCGAATTCACCATATTTTCTGAAAACACATTAAACCAAAAGATTGCGTCTATTTTCGGCATAGAAAATTGAATTTTCGACCACAAATTTTTATCTGTATGCGTATACACATGACAAAATTACTATGCTTGCATCACATTCGAACATGAGAGGTATATTTGCGAAGTTTTCCCCGTGATGCTGGAATCTGATTTGGATAGGCGATTGCTGCACTGGAAAAAAAATTTCCTTATTTGTATGTTCAACTAAAACATTGACAGTTGCACTAAAATTGCCTCGCCACATGAGTGCATGCGGGCTCATGTGAAATTTTGTAGATGCACCATGCAAGTATCCGAACATGATATCCATTCATGGGACGAATGTTTGGATGGTTTCGAAATTGGTGAGGTAACAGCAAAGGTGAAATTTTACTCTCAGGCTCATGGTTACTATATTCAAAATGGTGCTTTATTTTGAATTCCGAATATTCTCACAAACCAATTGGAAACCTCAAGTGTTGAAATAAAAAAATAATAACCTTCTGTATTTTGCTACTATATATACAATAAATTCGGACGTGGTCACAAGTTTACTCTCACCGGCAATTTTCCATATCACATAATGATGCACCGCATGCTAAATGGTATTAATTATGAAAATGCCATAGCTTTGGAATCGGTTACCAGAGATGTCAGCATATGTGATGAACATTTGATGTGGGACGTACGTTTGTTGGTTTGTGTATTAAAAAAACTCCACCCGTATAACGACGACATCGATAGCATGACCAACAAGCTAATTTTATCGCACGTCAATCTTTTGTACAGGCTGATATTGTTTGCTTTCCATCAACTAAAGAGACTTTGAAAATAGTCCAGCGTGGTGACTTGAACAAGTTGCTGTCCACTACCATCACCTTCACCGAAATGGGGTTGAAACTTTTGTCTCATGTATTGCCATCGAGCGAACATAAATCGCCGAACGGTTCCAGTAACATTTTTAGAAAACCTCAGACCAATCAGATAGGTCGTTGCGAACTCGTCACGAACACAGTGCTTAGACCGGTCCTAAAAACATTGTACAAAATACAAATTTTCCACACTGCACTGAAGGGTTTCTGTGCCTCGTGCAGAAGAGTTCCGGAATCGATTCGTTTAGCAGGGTATATTCTTTGGTGTATGATGTGCGCATATATTCATCGGAATACGGCAAAAGTTCGCTCAATTTCGTGCTCGTTGAACTGTACAGATTGAAATATGTAAATATTATAACTGAGAGAGAATTATTTATTTTGGATGCGGAAACATAGTTCCCATATTTCTTAATTGACTGACGCCATCGCGGTATTATTTTGATGGTACGAGTTTCGATAGGATCGAATTTTTTAACAAAGTGAAGGAACTGGATAATTTTGTGGAAATCGTGCAGTATGCAGACGTTTTTGTACTTAACCAATGTCAAGGTACACCTTTCAAACCATATAAAATGTTCATGCTTTCACCGGTAGAAATATGCATGGCCAGATTCGAACGTTATCGCATATCTGATAAAATGTTGCGATTGGGACCGAACTGTTCAGAGGACACGATTGCGGCCAGTGCTTAAGCCAATTTTCCCAACCTCATCGTAGCAACCAACTATTTAAAGAATCGCATAGGCAGATGTGCGTATCTACCCATGTTCATTTTGGCGACAGAAATATCAATCCTTATATCCTAAATAATAATGTTCGAATCGGTGCAGATAGAAAGCCATCTGTACCTTGACGTGAACCAGGCGTTCACTGGTATCTTTGTGCCCACTGTGACTGTCGTTGTAGTGTCCTCCACTACAGATGCACCACACCAGCGGGCATGTGGGCAAGAGTGATAGTGTATTCAGTGTTATGTAATCAATCAGCGTTCGTCAATATCGTTTATTCAATGCTATGTAATTAATCAGAGTTCACCAATATAATTACATCAGTGCGATATAATTGATCGGAGTGCATCAGTATAGTTATTTCGGATTATATGTATTTATTCAGTGTCATAATTATCAAGTGTATTTGTCCATGTGTGTAAATTGCACCAGTGTCTTTAATTATTCAGAGCTTAATAATTTAATCATTATTATTTATTGGTTCAGTGCATCTAATCAGTATTTATTTATAATCATATTTATCATGTTTTAAAGACAGTCATCTAATACCCAGCCAGCCAGAGACATGTGACATTAAGTTGGCAATGCAGTGGCTGCTGCGATACAAATATTTAATATAAAAATAACCCTAATTTATTGTGTATTTGTGAAAGGGTAATTGTGTTTTATTAAGTAAGTTGTATAGGGTAATTGTGTTTTTGATTATGTTAATTTAAAATATATCAGTTTCTTACATCTCATTAGCATTTTTAAGTCGCATTTATGTTTCATCTTTCCACCGCTTGGCGTCGGCCGCGCTTAGGTAGCGGGAGCCGGCGCAGTTCTCAGTCTAGTAGGATTCATCACTTCAACGCGGGCGGATGTGGTAAGTCTCTCGTTTCACAAGAACATTGGTACCAGCCCCTGAGGCTGCAACCTCACTCAGTAATCGTATCATCACATCATCCACGAAATAAGTTGTATTTTATGTTACATCGCACCGAGGGGAAAGCAGCATCATGTGCCTTAATTAATCGTAAGCCATTAGTGCGTTACCTTGTACGACCACGCGGTCACCACGTGTCTGTTTCAGTTAAAGTGTTAAATAAAATAATCATATTTCATATAACCATTAATCCAGGTGTGCACAGCGGCAATACAGCTCGCATTTTCATATTATCTTACGGTGTGTACCTCGAGTCCCCTAGGGTGGGTAACCACGACCCGATCTCATTGCTCAACACTGAGCTGGCACCCGGCACTTTCACAGCTCGAGGGACACCGCGCGCCCAACCGTCCCCCTTCGACAAGGGGCGTAACGAGCGCACGTCAACCTTATATATCTAAGGACAACAGTTTCGAATACAAGCTTCTGTTTAGCAGCAATCCATAAATCACTGCAGATGGTTACATTTTATCTGACAAGATTAATCACGAAATAGTCACGCTGAGACGGCACAGGCTGAAGTCTGATTTTTCCACAAATTTACGCGTGATGGTTCCCAAAAATTACAAAAAATGTATTTTTCTTATGAATATGATGAAATTGGCAATAAAACGTTAGTATTCATTCACATCGATCGGTTGCAGTCTTATGAACCTTTGAATTTTTTACAAATTTTCCAAATTATCCATTGTGAAATTAAAAAACTGTCCACGCGAGTACGAATACGAAATTTACAAAGTCATAGATGATGAAATGGTCATAAATTGTGTAGATGGTAAAATTAACATGCATTAACAAATTTATAAAGTTTTCTAGGTGACACATAAAATTATAATATAAATTATAATCAGTCACAAAAATATGTTTTACACAGAAATGAAGCAAAGCAACTCTTGCAGTCAAAAAGGAGTATCGGTGCAACAGGATCTTAAAAGGTATGAACATATTGTAGGATCATAACCAGATATTATTGCCTCTATATTCTCCATAGTTTGTACAAGTCTGGCCGAACAACTTAAATACATTAATAATCATCGTGTAGATATTCCCAAGTATCCAAATGCGTTGTTTGGAGAGTGTAAAATGCAGATTCTCAAAAATAAGTCGATCTAAGTAAAAAGTGTAGGTAACGTGAAATTTTATGGTTTGATCATAAATGCAATGCAGATAAATGGTGTGCTGTAAGCAATATAACACTTATTGCAAAAGTGTTATGATGAAAATTATAAATACTCTATTCTACTAAGGGAAAAAAGGGAGATCGTTGATTTGTTCAACATATTGAAAATAAATATAGATTTTGTATCTGACAATCAGAAAAGAACATTTTTGTTTTTTATCGAGAAATGTAATGTTGGATATGAAGATGTGGTTAACATTTGTGAGGCATATAAGGAAAAAAAAGAAAGAATGTAGTAAAAGAACTATAGAGTCATTACAATCTAAAAATAAAGTTAAATGTTTAAAGCAAATGTGATTTGACTAAAATTTATTAACCTATTATTACTCATAACACGATTCCACACGATTTTAAAGTTTGGGCAATCGTGAAATCGGTGCTCATTCAAGTAAATAAATAACTGTTGTAATGCATATGATACAGTATACAGTGAAGGGTTAATTTTATTGTGAGATGGTGGTCGGAGGAGTTTGTGAAAGCCGATTTTCTGATATGATCGATACACCTGTAGTATTAAATTTTTATTTTCATGCACACAAAGCAATTAAAAAAATAATAATATGAATCTAATTAATTTCATGCTTTATAATTTTTTTTTTTTGTTTTTATTGTGGTTGTTAAACACTATATGGTCTCGTAAATTTTTAAGATTGAAAAAGTATTATTACAAACTAAAATATCCCGAACTACACGACATGTTCATAATGTAAGTTAAATGAATCGTATACCTTTTGAAGATGACAGAGTTTGTTACGATGTGAGTAGTCATGTCGACAATAAAAAAGAAATTGTAATAAATACAGTACATCTACTTCTGTATACTTACAACAGTTTGATTAAACTGGTGCCCATACTTAATAATTTCGCTTATGTAAAAAATATTAATTACTTCAATAGAATTTGGGAAATGTTTTTTTTAAATACCATATCGATTCCATTATAGTATATTCTTATTCAATTAAATTTTTCAAACGAATTACATTTATTTTCCAAACGACTGAAAAAACTATCCCATTTCCCTATATTTATGGAGAGGAAAGCTCCATGTTTTTTATTCCAAGACTAATGTTTTTCAACTTATCGATCAAGTAATTGCACTGCAATATTTGTCCAATAATTTACTCTTGAGCAGTGAAATACAGCGTGATGTTTATTCTCTAAATGAGCTAAACGAATTGGTGTATTCGAGACTCAATGCATTACGCAACCCTTATTGGCGACCAAATTAAACCATTCCATCGAAGCAACAGTTTCATGTACATTTTAATAAATCTAATATTGTCTACCCTAACGATTCGAAAGATTCCAAAGAGTATATATTACCGGACGAACCAAACGTTATCAATTAGGATCAAACCAACATCGAAGCCTTTTGGTCTAATGAACAAAACGAACGACAACTCGTCGTATTGTTGGCACTGTTTTCTATTTTGAATACCTGTTCAGCATATTTGATTCCCGATATAGAATTGAGTGATATTATTCCAAAAATGATATTTTCTATAGTGAACGAAATAAATACGAAACTTACGAGACCACCAATAATTAATTGACTAAACGTATAATCTGAATCCTGGAAACATTAACTTTGAGCAAGCAACTTTTGAAGAAAAAACTCATAAAATCGATTGTTGACGAGTAGTAAGAATTTGATATTTCACCAGCAAGAAATTCGAGACTTTCGTTTCCAAGTTGGTGAAACATGTTCCTGGACTAAATTATCATTTCAAAAAGAAACTTCAAATTGAACACACTTCGCTGATAGATGGCGTGGAAGAAGTATCAGACGAAGAGGTCCTGTCGAAAACTCGGAGACAGTTCAAGCGAGTTACCAGAAGTTTCATGACATGTCTGCGCAATTTGGATTCCACATTAAACACTCTGCCGGCGCTGGAAATATTTAGTGCAGTTCCCGATTTCTGGTTGTTTATTCCCATAGATTTGGCTTCGGTTTTAGTCTTGAACAAAAGAAAAAGACGTCAGCTTTTGCTCATTGCAGGTTCCAAAACGAACAATCAGTACGAATTTTTGACACTGGCAGATGTTATTTGTTCTAAATATAAAGATATTGCCGATAAATTGATTTATTTTTGTATTTTAGTTTATTACATATATACTAAAATGTATAATCTAATAACATGACACATGTAATGCACGACAGATTTAGTAGGAATCTAGGAGTAGTTGGCAATCACTTGAAGGCGTTCGTGTACTCTGTAATGCGTTTCGAATCGTACTAACAATCCTGCAATTGTTAATATTTTCATTATTTTAGTTAGATCGATATCTTCCATCATATTACTTTCTTTGTTCAAAAAATCAAGTTGGAATTATTTCTTGTCTATTAGAGTGTTATTCAACAAATGCTTTTTTGTTTGCCTAAATTGATTGAGCAACATAATTATTGATATGTTATTTTTTTGAAATAAAATTCTACAGTTGATTCATGTCATACGAGTCTAAACTGTTTATGGACCCAATAATGTTTCCATTGTTGTGATTACTTTTTGTAATTAAATGCAGTCAAAGTAAAACTTCGTCTGTTTGATGGTTCATAGTCAAAAGACTAATGAAACCTTTTTTATTGTCAATGTAATTCTCAAAACAAAATCGACAACATACGAAAATTTCCATATGTGTGAAAAGTAATAAAATTCGCTGAACATGTTCACCTTTGTTTTCATTTGCACACAACAAATGAAGCCAAAGCCACATGAAGGGCAGAACGATTCTTTCCAGTACAAATCAATTCTTAATTATGGAAGCACAATCGATAATTTTTTTGAAGCCCAGTTCAGTATCGATATAATTTTCGCGGTTACATCTGTATCTTGTTCAAAATTCCTGTCTATAAAAGTATATATTTCGGCCAGGAAAATCTCTTCGTTCACCTGTAAGATTGTTTATTTTTTTCAGTGAATTAATTGAAAATTCGTGAGCGTCTTGTTGTACCGGGACCATTTTTTCACTAATGTATGTGAGACTTGTGGGTGTCATTATTTTGAAAGAGTTACTTTTTATATCTTTGTCGCAAATTAAACAGTCTTCACCATCCTTTTTGTTTTCACAGATAGTGCCAAAACAGTTTTTATAATTCCTTAGCAAATCAAGAAATTGACGAATGCGATGAAGGGCCTGTTAAGTGGAATTTATTAAACACGTATTATTCAAGTTGACCATTTATACTGCATGTTAATAATAAAACTTTATTGGATCCACGAGCGAGTTTCATATTTATAAGTTTGCATTTGTGGTTCTAACATAGCAATAATATCGTAAGTGATATGGAAAATGCTCTCGAACGCATCATTAGTTCGCCCATCAAGTTGTTGAAAAATCAATGCGATGCCTTACATTATTTGCAGAAAATATTAGATATTGAAGCGGTGAAAATACAAGTTATTTAGTACTAAACTACACAACCTGATCGTCGCATCGACCAAATCATATCCTGGTTAGAATAGGTGTGCTGATTGGCCAAGACATAAAGTTGGAAGACAAACACGAACTGCTGTTGGATTTGTACGATAATTACCAATCCTGGCTCAATCCCATCATTTCAGCACTTGTTCATTTGTGACTGTGTGATCCAAACCACCTTAAAAAAAATGAAATAATAAAATATTTTGAATTTCTATTGCGACTATAAATACGGCAATAAACCCTAACAACTTCTAATTGCTTCTACGACCATGCTTGAGGAATTCTTTTTTCGCAGTTCCTTGAATCAGTTTATCGATTTTGTAGAATACTTAGCTCATAAACATAATGTGACCTTTTATCAATGTCTTAAAAATAAAATTCTCATATGCAAACTAATTGGGATCTGCGGTTCTCCATCGTGCTCGTGTTTCAATCACATTTATTTGGACTTGTGTCATTATCACAACTTGAACTACACGACTTGTATAAACATGGACGATCGTCATATCTGCAACATATTTCCCGTGATGCTGGGATCCATTTTGGATTTGAGATTACTCCATCATTATCGCGGTAATTGCAACAGCATCTAAATGAAATCATCGTCAACATCGTCTACATCACCACCGTTGTGTGAATGCACGATGGAATATGGTACAGTGAAAGATTCATAAAAGAGGAAATTAAACATCGAAGATTGCTCGACAATTTCCGAAATTCACGGTTATTTCATCGAAAGTAGTCGTTTGTGTTGGATTCCCTATATACTGACGAACCCTCGCGAATTGTCGCACATTCTAGTGAGTCAAACACTCAGTTATCGCCTCTGCATTAACAAATATAGTTACACCTAGAAGAATAAAAGACATGGTTTCTAACTGGTTTTACCAGTGGATAAGGAACACCATATGAGTTTGTTCACCATAATCCCGAAAGCGTAAACTTTGAAAATGATCTCGATTCGAGTACACTAGACTTTTTCGATATCGATAACAAATACATTGTCTATGAACACTAACGTTTTGGGTACATGTTGAAAAGTTTCGTTGGCCATATCCAGCCCATTGATAAATTCTTTAATAAACTAATTTTTCCCCATCAATGTTGCTGATTCGCTTGGTATTGTATGCATTCGATGGGAAGAAAGAATATTTAAAAAAGATTGTCGCTGCAGGCAATTGGCGCAAGCTGGATTCCTTGACAAATACAAAAAAAAAAAAAAAAAAAAAAAAAAAAAGGACGAATGTTTCAAACTTGAATTGTAAACCACTAACTCCTCAGATCGATAATCGAGATTTATTTGGTCTCGTCGTCCAACCCATGCCTAAGAACATTGACACGTCCACGATACCCATAGATTATTTGGAATTATGGTGTCTTTTCAAAAAGAATGTCACCATCGATTCGTTCAATCGTGTCTACTCCCTGGTCTCGGATGTGAACATGGCAATGAGCACCGATTCATGCAGGATCAACAAGATGATTTCGAAACTGATTGCTAAAGGGTTCTGGTTGCCGTTGGACGAACGTGGTATCGCGGATATGAAAAACAACACTTTTTCTGGTCACTTGTGATACTCGATATTTTCCATACAATATAAGTTAAATCTCGAAGTTATATTGGATAAGTTAAGCTCAAAGATTCAACACTGGTCCGGTTTCATTGAGGTGCTTGTGTTTGATGGTATATTCAACTTGAATCATTTCCAAGGAATGCCATTCAAGACATTCGTGGACGAGTTAACGGAAAGAATATGCATCAAATCCACGTTTGAGTTGGCTGCCGACAGCGATTCGTAGTGTGTTTTTTCTCTGGATAATTGTTTCGGACCACATATCACTGAGCAAATACGATCCATGTTCTAATATAGGAAAATGGCCAAGCTGCTCACCGCGATAAACTACTTGAAGACGAAACTAAACACAAAATACTTTGCTCATTTTTTTTTATCGTTATAGAAAATGTGGGTATCTTCTTGGGCATCGTCGAACCGAAACCACGGGAATGTGAAGGAGAACATTTTCGGGCAAAGAGCGGCGATGCGAGATTCCTGAAATTAAAAGCAGTCTTTACCAGTCACCCACAACTCACCGAAGACAGATACACGATCAATACCAATGAAGACATTCCGACCGTACAACGTCATCGATTCCGGATGATTTTCAGCCACGATTCCAAAACCAGATTTCGCATTCTCTTCAGCAAGGACTCGGTGCCCATGTTCCTCGTTCAAAAAATTCGATAACGTCTTTGTCCAGATGAATGTGTACTACGGCGAGGTTCAATCGACCAAGCCACTGGAATATTTTAACAGCCAACACTTTAACATAAGTGTGTCGACAAACACGCACAGAATATCGTTGGCCGTAGACGATAACGACATTCTATGTATTTTGTGCACAATAATTGGCTTATTTTCGAGGTTGTTGTAGAGTCACGGCATCGATTCTACAACGGTTTGAAATTGAGGAAAACTTCGTCGCAAAAAGGAATAGCTGAAATATAAAAGATTATCATATCGATTGCATGGCTTCGATTTACTCGGTTATCGGTCGTTCGCCGAGAATGTAGTTAAAAGAAAAGAACATCAATCGAGAAAAAAAAATCTCCCAAATGTATTTTGAGGTAAATCGTCGACAGCAGTGCTGAAGAACATTGAATCTAATTGTAAGAGCATCGGCTACATGAAATTCGACAATTTGTCGAATAACACCTTGCATATTAACGGGTGTAACACGGTCATTGATTTTATTCTCCAGCGAACCTATTCGTCGGCAGAATGATAGGGGCCTACAAGTTTTCGCAGACAGCAAACAAGCAACTACTTGAACTGTTTCTGATGCTGAAAAAGAATGTAGAATTCACCACCATGAAAGATGTTTCTAGTAATGTCAAGTTTGATTCATACTATAAATATCTGACTTATGCAAACATGAAAAAATTGAACGAGTTCATTTCATTTTCAAAATTGTTATCTTAAAAAATAAAATTTTATTATATATTTTTATTGGTTTTTAAATACTTTTTTATGCTATTACAAAAATTGTTGGAATGTATTCAGAGCATTGGTTCATTTTTTGTTTGGCGATTGGAATTTTAAGTTCCTCGACTCACATGTAGTTCATATGCAGAACATCAATGTTTTGATGAAGTGATTTGGAATTGATAATGGCCTAGACATCTTTTGGATACCGATTGTCCAACTCGACCTTTTCCATGTTGCCCAAATCGTGCCTAAGACCGAATCCCGTTCCATACACCAAGTTTGAGTTGAAAATTTCGATGTTTGCCACATACTCGAGCGCATTGACGTTGATATCGCATGAAGGAAGGAAGCTTACGATTTTTAAGATGTCGAATACGGGAAACAACACCAAGAGAACTATGTACTTTGTAATTTTTTGTCGTCATCCATAGTGAATTCTGATCTTAATAAATTGGTAGTTACTTCATGGATTCCTTTATTTTGTTTGACCATTTCCATATTGAGATATTCCTGGTCGAAATACATATTCACTTTGACCTTTTCGATACATACTAGTTCCAAAAGAAATGCACAAGTTAGTCAATGATCGATCACATGTTTGGAAAAAGTTTGAGCTTATCAGTACTAGCCATGTTTTTTGGGTATGTGGAGTACTCGAATAAAGTGACCAATTCCAAATAATCAATAAATTTACGGTTTTTGTTGGAGAACAAGTTCATGAACATTTTCGCCGAGGTTTTGAGCGGTTGTCCGATCAGGATGGGATACAAGGGACATTGACCGAATGAGATTCTCATCTTTGAGATGGGGCACAACATCACCTTGTTGTATTTTATAAACAAATTATAATCGACATTGCACGAATCTGATTTGTGAGTTTCGTACAATCCACCAATCTACAATTGTTCGCTCGCGGGTGTATTCCCACTACATCGTTCGTTGTACAAAGGAAAAAATAGGTGTCAATTCCACGTTGACAGAGCTAATACAAACATTACTGAGGTTATGTTTTCAATGAATGTAAATAAGTGGATAGTATTAATTAATTTCATTTGATTGAATGAGATTAATTGTATGGTTTGAGGAATGTGCGCTGATATTCTAAAACAGGTTCGTGATGCCCTGAACCTGACTCTGTTCCTGTTCTTGCATTTTTTTTTTAACTGCGATGCCAGCACCGTCGCGCCCTACGTCTGTGGTATTTCAAATCCCCGTGGTCGCTTTCACTATACTCGGCTCGGCTCCCCTCCCATTTCCGCCCCTGATTACCCTTCCTTGTTTTCTCCTCCTGGTGCATCATCATTTTTTTGGTAAAGTGGGCAAGTTAATATAAGTCGTTGCACACTCTGAGACGGCTTTATTCTTATTATATGCCTAGCCTACGAATATTACTCGTAAGGTTGATGCCTGCTGCAGCTGCGAGAAGATTTGCAATATGCCATAAATTGCCAATTTACCCATCCTTGAGACTTGGGTGTATATGAAGCACTTTAAACTTGTTTCATTGCTTGTGCAGCCATAATGTGGAGGAACATTAAATGGTGAGCTGTGGACACAACTTTGTCTTTTGGGTCTGTTTGAGTGCTTTTAATAATTGTGTGGCAAAACTATGTGTAGTGCAGTGTTGGGTATGCAGTGAGTTAGTCTTTTTCTAAATTGTGGTTTTGGTCGCCTGCCTAAATTTGGTTTTAGTTCAAATAAATTCTAGCTTTGCTGCATGCTTCAGTTTGATTTAATAAGCAGTGTTTAGTGTTGTCTGCTGCCCAAGTTCACCTTAAAGTTAATAGTTGTTTTCTGAGTGCCCACGACCCACACATTGGACGTAAATAAGAACCATTTATAATGTGGTTGTCGTTTTTCCTTTTAATCGATTGGAGATTTAAGGGGTCTTTGGGCTGCCTCCATCGATGTTCTATTTTAATGTGAATTTTTAATTAAGTTTTTAAATCTGTATTTTTAATAAAGGAGGCTTTACTGGGCTTCTTAGGCTGCCCTCCTTTGGTTAAATGCTCCAGTCTCTAGTCAACTTTATTGGTATTTGAACTATTTTAAAATATTATCTATAATTACAATTAACTATTTAATGAATGTTTGATAACATCAATTTTGAGTAAGGAGTTTATGTAATATTTTTACGATTGTAATTAATTGTGAATTTTTTTTTATTGTTATCTGCTTTTTTTTATCTTAAAATATTTGTTGATGAACGATTTTATATTAAACAATATGGTGCTACAAATTTATTTAAATTTTGGATCAATATATACATTTTAAATTTGTCTTGTTAAAAATTATTTGTGCTTCGACGCAAATACACCGAAGAGCCAAAAAAACTGGTACACCTGCCTAATATCGTGTAGGGCCCTCGCGAGCATGCATAAGTGCCACAAGACGTCGTGGCATGGACCCGACTAATGTCTGAAGGTATGCAGGAGGCAATTCACACCATGAATCCTGCAGGGCAGTCCACAAATCCATTGGAGTGCGAGGCGGTGGAGATCTCTTCTGAACAGCACGTTGCAAGGCATCCCAGATATGCTCAATAATGTTCATGTCTGGTGATTTAGGTGGTCAATGAAAGTGTCTAAAGTCAGAAGAGTTCCTGGAGCCACTCGGTAGCAACTCTCGACGTGTGGGGTGTCGCATTGTCCTGCTGGAATTGTCTACGTCCATCGGAATGCACAATGGACACGAATGGGTGCTGGTGATCGGAGAGGATGCTTACGTATCTGTCACCTGTCAGAGTCGTATCTAAACGTATCAGGGGTCCCATTTCACACCAACTGCACACACCCCATACCATGACAGAGCTTCCACCAGCTTGAACAGTCACCTGTTGACATGTAGGGTCCATGGATTCATGAGGATGTCTCCATACCCGTACACGTCCATCCGTCCAAAACAATTGGAAACGAGATTCGTCAGACCAGGCAACGTGTTTCCAGTCATCAACAGTCCAATGGCGGTGTTGGCGGGCCCAGGCGAGGCGTAAAGCTTTGTGTCGTGCAATCAACAACAGTACACGAGTGGGCCATCGGCTCCGAAAGCCCATATCAATGATGGTCCGTTGAATAGTTCTCATGTAGGCACTTGTTGATGCCCCAGCATTGAAATCTGCCCCAATTTGAGAAAGGGTTGCAAGTCTGTCACATTTAATGATTCTTGTCAGTCGTAGTTTGTCCCGTTCGTTCACGATCTTTTTCCGGCCACAACGATGTCGAAGATTTGATGTTTTACCGGTTTCCCAATATTTACGGTACATTTGTGAAATGGTCGTATGCGAAAATCCAAATTTTATTGCTACCTCGGAGATGCTATGTCCCATCTCTCGTGGGCCGACTGTAACACCACATTCAAACTCAGTTAAATGTTGATAACCTGCCATTGTAGCTGCAGTAACCGATCTAGAAACTTTGCCAGATACATGTTGTCTTATATAGGCGATGCCGACCGCATCGCGTTACTCTGATTGGTTTCATACCTCTGTTATTTGCATACGCACGCCTATACCAGCTTTTTTGGCTCACCAGTGTAATATCTGTGCAACTCTGCTCAATTGTTACTCATATTTGCCTTTTGAATTTATTGCATGCAATGGCCGAGGTTTGTTTCATCTACACATTAAAGAAGGACGAACTCGTCATTTTTTTGCGTTACCTCGAGCATGACGGAGGCGAGGCCTTGTCCGTAGCCAAGCTGCGCCGAGCGGCAGTGGGCTGCTGGCGGAAACACCTTTCAATGGCGCAATCCTCTGAGTGAGTGGTCCTGGTGAGTATTACCAGCAGTCCGCCTAAAGTAGACAAGTTATTCATCTTTCTCTCCATAATCTTTCTCCACTGACTTCCTTAGAACCTGGGTGCATTTTGCAATTTTTTATTGCAGTGAATAAAATATCTAATTTGTCTTTGAGTTCTGAGGATAGTCTTCTAAAAGCCATTGCGATAAAATGTGAAGGATTTATTTTACAGTTACTCCATAAGGAGATTATGTCATCAGAAGGTGGTACTTTTGTAGGCTTTAAGCGCCCCATGATACAGGCTTTGTTCCCCGCGCATTAAGTGTCAATGTGAACGTGACTTTGACTTTAGATTTAAAAGGCCGGGTGAGTAAGTGTGAATTTGTTGATTCCATTTACGCATTTCACGATGTCTTATGTTTGCAGGGTTATTGTCGATAATTTGGCTCCCCACATATGTACACATTGCACACTTGTCTCCACTCCACGTAATTTTCGTGAACTATGCCAGATGGCTGTAGAGGTTCAAGTTCGTCTATTGGCCTCTTGTGGATACAGTGTTTGTTTTCTACCTCCCGTACGAGCAGACCGCGATGGTAACTCCGTGCCGTCCATCCACATTTGCAATATACAGGTTGTCGAGCAATGCAGTTTTTCTGTGTATTGCAGTATGGTGCTAAAGGACATGTAGCAAGAAATTGTCAATGTAGCAGCTGTGCGATGTCAGAGAGAAAATGTTTTCGTTGCGGCGAGCTCGGGTACTATCATATTTCTTCTGAAAAGATGGGAAACCAATTGTGACTGGAAAATGGTGTGGGTCTTTCAGTCGCATCAAATATAAAGTACCACACACTGTCAGAAAGTGTACGGTGCTGATCACTTGTGGGGAACAAATTTTTTCTGCCTTGGTTGACACTGGGGCAACCCATCATGAGTGAATCTTTTTTTGAAAAAACTCCTAGAGTCTAAGATTATTTCCAAAGGATGTGTCATTTGTATGTCTGAGAAACATTTGTGTATCGCTAATGGCGACATCGATAGGAGTAATGTAGTTGTGAACCTACACTTAAAAATAGGCAGGTTTTCATGGACATTTCCATTTTGGGTATTTTCTTATCTGTCACATTACTTGATCCTAGGACATGAATTTTTGGGGAAAACTAGGGCGTCAGTTAACCTCGACGAGTTTTATCTGTCTTTTGGGTTTGCTCCGAACATCAGGATTGGATTGCAGGTTGACATGGTTCCGGAAGTGTTTTCTCCAATGGATGGCACAAGTTCTGCCACTGTTTTTCAAGTGTGCTTGAACCAGTTGAGGGAGGGATTTAGTGATGTCATCTCTCCTCGCATTGGCAAATGTGATGTTCTCCCCTATAAGTTCTAGTTGGCGGATGACATTTCAGTGTGCGACTGCCATTTTAAATGCCCCCCTCCTAAGCTGCAAGCAATTTGGAATATAATAAGTAAGAAGCGGGCGTGATAGTTCCTTCTACCTCAAATTATTGTTCACCGGGATTCTTGGTGCGAAAAAAGGATAGTTACAAGTATCGTTTGGTTGTTAGTTATTCCCTGGTAAACAAAAAAATTCATAAGGATCCCTTCCCATTGCCGAAAATTGATTGCGCCCTTACACTTTGATTAAGCCCTTGTGTTATCCATTTTAGATTTAAACAATACCTTTCACCAAAGGTTTCTGAGTCATTACTGTAGGAAGTATACGGATTTCAGTACACCTTGGAGACAATATGAGTTCACATGTATCCTGTGAGTTCCAACCTCGGTAGCCAAGCATTGTCGCATGTTTTGGATCATGTTTCGTCAGAATTTAAGTTCAAATTTATCTTCGATTACATTGATTATATTATTTTTTTATAGTGATTACCTTGAGTCGTCTCACTTGTCTCATTTGCGACAGGTTTTCCTTAGGAAGCAGGAAGTAGGCCTGACTGTGAATCCAGATCAAGTCACCTTAGGATCCAATAAGGTGGAATTTCTGGGTTATTTGATCTGTGATGGTCATTTGATGATCGATCCCGACTGTGTGGCCCCTATATGGATCTTCCCTCGTCCGGAGACTTTGAAGGGAGTTCAGAAGTTTCTATATATACTGGGTTATTACTCCCACTTTATTGATATTTTTTTCGACTGGCAGCACCTTTAAATTGCTTAAAAAATAAGTGAGTAGAATTTCAGTGGCGTCAGGAGCCGGAGTCGACCTTCTCTCGGCTCAAAGAAGAGTTTGTTTCTCCGCCGGTTCTTCTCATTCCGGACTTTATGTGCCGATTTATCGTTCAGGTTGATGTCTCGTCATTGGCATTAGGCGTTGTCCTAAGCCAGCGGACATAGTTGGGTTTGGCGCCAGTTGCCTTGCTAGTTGCAGTTTAACTGAGACAGAATGGAGGTTTGTACCGAAAAGGAAACCTTAGCATGCATTTTCGGACTAGTGAAATTTGCTTCGTACATCGAGCATGACGAATACGATCTTTACACAGACAATCAGGCTTTGATTCAGGCCATCAACCATCCTCAACAGTTAGTCAAACTGGGTCGTTGGGTGCTCTGTTTTTCTCGTTTATAATTCAAGTTTCTTCAGTCCGAGGCTACAAAAATAAGGTGACTGATACCTTGTCAAGAATGTACGATCCGGCTGATTTTGAAACAGACGAGGGGCGGCTCCTGAGGCATATCTTAGCATTATACAGGATTTTCCCGAGTTGTTAAATTTCCGTCATGCTCAGGTGGATGACGGTTTCTGTGCTCAGGTTCTGAGTGACCTGAGTAATGGTGTTGTACTCTCTTATGTGTTAGATAACAGTACTTTGTATTTCACAGGTAAGAGTGGACGTGCTCGTAAAATTGTTTTGCCTGAGTCACTGAGACCTATGGTGTTGTCCTACTTTCACGATTCCATGTTTGGCAGACACTTAGGTGTCAGCAAGTCCTTTAATAAAGTCGCACTTCATTTTGCCTGACGTAGTCTGAGGGGTGACATATCAGATTTTGTGTGTTCATGTGATCTTTGTCAAAAGTGTAAGCAGGCTCAGAGTGCCAATGTTGAACAGGCAGTCACACAGATCCCCCATGTTCCATGGAGCACAGTTCACTTGGATATATTTAGTCCTTTAATCAGGTCCAAAAAAGGAACAATATATGTATTTGAATTTTGATTGGATACCTTTACTAAATTTGTCATTTGGTTTCCGATGAGAAACATAAAAGCATCTTCTATTGTCAAAGCACTCACCGATCAGGTGTGGAAGGTGTTCAGTGCTCCTGTTGAAATAGTTATGGACAATGCCAAGTTCTTCACTTCTAATGTATTTAAGAACATGTGTTTTCGCTGGGTTATCAAACATTTTACCTCCAGTCCATATTACCCGAAAGGTAATCAAGTTGAAAGATTCAACAGGGTTTTAAGGCCTGTTTAACTATCTCCTATAACCAAGATAATACCTTGTGGGATCAGGATTTGGATTTCATATATGTGGGATACAACAGTACCTTGCATGATTCCACGGGAGTTCCGCCCTCACTCCCATTCCTTGATCGTCAACTAAGTCACCCTTTGCTAAACATTTAGAATATCCCCCCTTTTCCTTATATCTTTGGTGATGCTGATCGGGATCACATGCTCGAGAAAGTCAACCATAGGCTCGGGGCTCCACAGCGAAGATGGACCAGGGCAGGTTACTGGTCAATTATAAGTTAGGGGAGCTGGTCCTTTGCAAAAATTATGTAATGGCAGATATGGGAAAGGAATTGACGGAGATGCCGATACCGAAGATTGACGGCCCATTTAAGATCAATAAATATCTAGGTCCTAAAACAGTTAGTATTGTATCGCTCTCCTCCAACCGGTTATTTAGGAAAGCACACATTTCTCAATTGAAGCATTATTTGCAACGAAAGTTATTTTTAATTGCTCATGTTTATACCTGTAGCTTAGTTTTTTCCTGTCCTTGATGCTTCCAGTATTATATTGGTTGTTTTGGTTTTCCTCATTCTAATCTTTGGTTCTTTTTCACATCTTCCCGAGCCGAGGTGAGCCCACCTATCTCCGCAGTCGTCATCAGCTGAGAAGTGATACGGGTATTCTGCTGGGACTGGTGGAGGCCTAACTGGTTTCTCCATCCACAACCTCCCAAGCTGCTGCTGGCTTCGGGGCATTATACTCGAGAAGAGACCACTCTGAAGGCACTGAGTGTTTTTCCACCTGGCTTCCCACCATCCTCGGGGATTTCATCGATGTCATTGTCCATGTGACTTTGCATGTCTATGAATTGTCACCGAAATGTTTAATGTAAATTTTTATGTGTATCCAGAAAATATATCCTTTGTATTAACTTACTATCTGCTCTTTAATCTTACTTCGTTTCTAAATATACTTCTGATTATGTGTACTGTTTGAAATTTTTTTGATCAAGATGTTCAGAGACTGGTCACCAGAACACGGGTTTGGGGTGGGGGTTGCGATGCCAGCCCCATCGCGCCTTACATCTTTGGTATTTCACCTCTCCGAGGTGGCTTTCTTTATGGTAGGCTCAGCTCCCCTCCCGTTTCCTCCCCTAATTACCCGCCTTTGTTTTTCCTTCTTAGTGCGTCATCGTTTTTTGGTAAACTGGACAAGTTAATATAAATCGTTCCACATGCTGTGCCAGCCTTATTATTATTCTACGCCAAGCCTACGGCTGTTCCTCGTCGGGTCGACGCCTGCTGAAGCTGCGAGAATATTTGCAATATGTCATAAATGGTCCATTTACCCGTCCTTGGGATGTGTGTGTGTATGAGGAATGTTTAACTTGTTTTTTTTTTTGCGTGTACATCTATAATGTGGAGGAACATTAAATGGTGAGCTGTGGACACAACTTTGTCTTTTGGGTCTGTTTGAGTGCTTTTAATAATTGTGTGGCATAACTATGTGTAGTGTAGTGTTGGGTATGCAGTGAGTTAGTCTTTTTCTAAATTTTGGTTTTGGTCGCCTGCCTAAATTTGGTTTTTGTTCAAATAAATTCTAGCTTTGCTGCATGCTTCAGTTTGATTTAATAAGCAGTGTTTAGTGTTGTCTGCTGCCCAAGTTCACCTTAAAGTTAATAGTTTTTTCTGAGTGTCCACGACCCACGAATTGGGTGTAAATAAGTAACATTTTAAATGTGGTTGTCCTTTTTTCTTTTAATCGATTGGAGCTTTAAGGGGTCTTGGACTGCCTCCATCGATGTTCTATTTTAATGTAAATTTTTAATTAAGTTTTTAAATCTGTATTTTTAATAAAGGAGGCTTTACTGGGCTTCTTAGGCTTCCCCACTTTTGTTAAATGCGCCATTAATAATATCTAGTCAACTTTATTGGTATTTGAACTATTTTAAAATATTATCTATAATTATAATTAACTATTTAATGAATGTTTGATAACATAAATTTTGAGTGAGGAGTTTATGTAATATTTTTACATTTGTAATTTATTGTGATAAAATGTTTAAATTGTTGTATGCTTTTTTTTGGATCTGAAAATATTTGTTGATGTCCGATTTTATATAAATCAATATGATGCTGCAAATTTAATTAAATTTTGGATCAAAATTTATTGCTTCATTTTATTTTGTCTAAAACAATTTGTGCTTCGGCACTATTGCTATTTACTTATATATATTCTTCCCAAAAAAATACATAAGATGTCTGTATTCACCGGATCTACGAGCATTGATTATTCAAATGCTCTGAGAAACTTTTTCGAAATACTAAAAATATTGACTTATAACGAGTACTTATTGTGGGTGCCTTAAATATTTTCTCCTGTATATGTAGAAATTCGTCAAGACGTAGAATTACAAATTATAAATTGAGATTTTTTCGATTATTGCTATCAGGTTCGTCTTAGAAGTGGAAAAAAATTCTGCGACACTTCTCTATGCAATCTGCATTATCCATGAGGAAAGATATACACACCTCGAGATGTCCCTAAAATATTCAAGAGTGGTATTTCAGACATGATCGCCTCCCGGGGAGCCTGTTTTCCGAAGATCCCGAATCTAAATATCACGGATCAAACAGCTACTGGAGCAACAATTGCGATGTTTGTAAGTTGGTCCATCAGGAAGCATAGGCCTGCATGCTGGGAATAGACGATTATGGGCGCGTGAAAGAAGGCACAATTGTTCTACAAATAAACACTATAGGAACAGGTTACGATGTCAATCCCTCACCTTATGTGGCAGAGACGGGTGACAAAATAATAAACTTTCGTCTAAACTCGTATTATTGAGAAAAATCAGCAATAAATGTCATGTTTTTGGTATCAAAAACCAACTTGTGTTTGGATGCGATGGAGTTTTGTTGGAATAAAATTTTGGTGTTTACACCATTCTCGAATTGTAAACGATCGTCTAGAAATTCAGAGGAAGTGTTTGATATGACGACGAGGTTCCTCTGCATATTCTCGTATAACTGGAAACCTTTATTATCATTGAAAACTTTGGTGATATCTTTTTTGAAAACGATATCGCGATCTCCCGTGAACGAATCGACAATCTTCACTACCAATGTGCGTTTTCTGTTAGGCATGACTTTCAAGTGCTTACCCAAATAGTACAAATCAGATAAAGTTGATTTGAATAGTATTATTCGATGGAAATATCGTCCCCGATAATCATGCTCGGGGTCGACCACCATATCTACCAGGTCTTTATCTTTGTAAACGGCAGAAATCCCGGGAATCCCATTTAAGGATGAGAGGTTCACGACACAATATCGACCATCAATCGTGCTATGCATATATTCGGCATTGTTCAATGAAAATTATTCGTACACCGAAGGTTTGCACAAAGATGCGATGACCATGAAATCATCATCATTGGCATTCACATAACTTTTAGGGTTTTCACTGATGACGAATCGCTGTGTTTGATTCTACCTGGTCGTTTGGACGATTGCTTCGTATTTAATTTTATCATAGAGCAGATAGGTGTTTTTATCTCCTATACAAATGTATTTATACCCAGAACTACTGAACATGGCCACTTTGTATGAAAAAAAAAAAAGCAACTTGTTTGTTTAGTAGGTTCTTGTTATAATCGTCCTTCTATCCAGCCATCGTAACAAAAATAAGCATATACTTGGTCCTATGGTCCCTCAATGTGCTTAAATTCGTTGCCAAAACTTTGACAAATTGTTTGGAAACATTACGGAAAAAGATGAAGATTAGAAAACGAGTAAGTGTCACAAAGTATTTGATTAGCCTATCATTCAATTTTAACAAATTTCGCATTTTATTGATAGCTATCACATGAACATTCCTAGGATCCACAAACTTTAATTCGTGGTTGTTTACAATGTATCAATTCAAGTCTATTGGTTAATTAATGGCCTCTCCCGAGGATGTAAACACTTCCTCTTGACTAATTTTCTCATAGCTGTTTGATTCGATTGAAAAGACCACATTGGCCATACTCATATCCAAGTTCAAAATGTTCGTCTTGTTAAAAATTATTTTGGAAAAGCCGATCACGAATGTATCAACAGGGGGAGTATAGGAGGATGGCAAGGACGAGGAAGACGGGTAGGGAACTTGGAAACTTTAATCATCGTCTTGTGGCTTAGCAACGACCATATTGTTTCGATGTAATATCTCGAAATGATGTTCCTTTGAAAGAACAAACATTTCGTGCTGATACTTCACATTTAAAATGTATTATTTGGCTTTTGGGATTGTTTATCAGAGGCACTGAATAGCTTTCAACTTGAAACAAAAAGGTAATGTTTAACTTGTTGATCAGTTCCATAGCCTCTCCTATTAAATAATCCGAAGTTGATCGAATGAGCACGAAATACCAGTATTTATCAGTATTCAAATCAGCATGTTTAACCTCGTGCACCACGATGGTTTTTTATAATATTGGAATTTCAAGAAGGATTAATAACAACAAGAAGGATAAATGTACGAATTATTATCGAATGGAACATATACGAGTACAGGCTCTACCTTTAAATTATCGGGAACTGAGTCCTGAACTGCACTGAGCACTAGCAATGTAGAACTATCAATCACTAATTTGGCAATAATCGTTATTCGCCATCACTTTTCTTCAATTTATTTGGTACCATGAAAACTAAATTATTTTGCACCTAGAAATATTTGACGTGAAGGTTTGTCAAATTACTATTGTTTGCATTAAACGAAGAGGAGCATTTGAAAAACAACATTTGATCGATCTATAGGTATTGTGAATTATTGATGATTTGCACTGCCAACCAGTCGTTGTCTTTATTGAGAATGGAAATTTACAATTTTCCCATCTCAACATTGGGTTGCAAACGGATTTCTTTATCCACAAACTTAAAAGTTTTCGCCACAATAATTTCATTATCAAACTTTATGATATTTGGTACTCGAATTTTACCTTTGATATACGATTTGACTGCTGCGGTTTGTCCATTCAAGCCATAGGCATTATCGCCATCGACTTGGTTGATGGCGGATGTCAATAACTGTAAAGTGACAATGTTTTTAAAATTTATAATCGAACTATTTATGTTTGTGCAGTTCATCACAAAAAAATTGTATATTCTTCAAAATCGTATTTTAAACAATTGCCCAAATTAAAATCAACATCCGGCACCAACCTGACTAAATATATGGTCTTACGTGGTGGTAAGTCTATCGCAAGTATCACGAATCCAGTTTTGCTGGTATCAAGTAATTTGGAAAAACTATTGATCATTCTGGCGATATTTCTTAACGAATTCAATTCGGCGACCATTGTGTAATTCTTGTAGCGATCCAACATGTCGGCATTATTAAAACTCGAACGAATTTGAGAATGTTTAAATGACTTGAATTCGGGTAAGTTTAGAAATATTTGTCGGTTTTCTGATTCGATTTCAACCAAGTTGATAATATGCTCAAAGGCAACTTTATTCACATTGTAGTGAAAATCAAATGGTTGAACGCAATTCTTGCTTAATGCACAAATAATGGGATGTAAGTCGTTTGCCTATAAGCCAATGTGTGAACGTTTAAAAAACCCCAAATTCGTTTCCAATTTGTTTAAACATTGCGATATTATTAAGGTGTTTTGTCTAATAAGTATTTTTATAATCACATATCCTTTTTTTCTCGCCTTTTCGTGATACAAATTATCCAGATGTTTTTCCTTAAAGTCTAAAAAGAAAAGTATATTCATTAAAATATGATAAATTTGGTAAACTATAAATAAATATTTTATAATCTCTTAATTTTGCCATGTTGGAAGCGGATAAGGGGGATGCATTGTAATATCATTATTTAAACCTTCCGAAATTTTGAAAGGACATTGCTTAAAAATTTTTAACTGGTAGCTGTCGGTATCTGTGTCAAAGACCATTTCGCGATACTTTCGCGGAATTTTGCAAATAACTGAGGGGTTTTTCACCTTGTTGTACACTATCAGTCTTTTGTTCGCTTCTAGATTAGAGTAGGTATCGTAGGCATCTTGACGAATGTAATAGAACAGCTGCATGAGCCCCTCTTCCATTAGGTTGTTTATAGTTTCTTTGTGATCGCGAATCGCGTGCAGTAGATACAGTATGGGTGTAAATCGACACAAATGTATTAGAAGTTTCCGTGCAAACAAGGTCGTACCAATTCCTGCAGGGATGCTGACGAACTTAAAGACAGAGTGCCAAAAAGCCTGTAGGTTGAGTTGACCATAATTTTAAGCGAAAGTTGCTTGGCATCTAGCACTATGTTTTGAATCCTCTCTTCGGAGACTTCTTTTTTCTGCATTTCCACTTTCAGGGATTTAATTTATTTTTCGACAGTTTGCCTGTGGGAAAGTAAACATTCTATAAAGTTTATGGTAAATGGAATTTTGGCATACGAGAGTAAACGAATCATAATATTTGTATCGCCAGCCAACGAATATACTTCTATGACAGCATGTATCGTCCTCCTGATGGGCTTTCCAGAATATATCAGGTCTATGTATTCCGAATAATTTTGACTTTCGTCTTCCGTCATGTACAGAGCAATCACATCATTCCTCAGCATTTCTTCGAACACATCACGAGATTACGGAGCATTCTCGAAAACGAGACTCGCTGTTTTGGTGCAGCAGCTGCTGACAGTCGATCTAGAAAGTCGTTTGTTGACGATAATGTTTGGGTAGAAACTATTGACGCCGTACTGAATAAAATTCCAAAACAGACTGTAGTTGGTTTACACTACGGCTCCTGGATACTTTTTTTTTTTTTTCGTGTGCTTGAACTTTGGTTTGGTGTAAATTAGTCGAATGTTCATCGTGGATGTTCTTTCAGCGAGCGACAAACATTTCAAATTAGGCACGGCCAGTAAAACGGAATTGCTGCCCTGATATCCCAGTAACATACCAAACGATAGCATGTGATACAGGAATGTGTTCGCGATCTGGCGAGACATGTCATTCATTAAACTCTCTTTGAGAAAGCAATCAAACAGATTGGCCAACTGGTTGGTGAAAATCACTAAATTAAACTTATTATAAAGTCCAATCCCTCTTATTGTAAATTAAAGCCTGTTCCATTCAGTAGAAAACGATAGAGTCTGCATTCGTTTCACCCATAAGTTTATGCCAAATGCTACTGACTATGTACTCGGTCCGTGGCACTTGGATGTTTGTGTACTGAGAGTTCGCGGCATCGAACTTGTCATTATTGTAGGGCTCGATGAGAAATATATTTCTCGTGCACTCGTCTCGAAACTCGTCGTCCATGATGGTATCGTCGAGAATATAATAAATTCGCATGAGCACCGAGATCAAAGCGATTTTTCTAAACTTTTGGTTTAGGTAGTTTTTAGACAGGTTTGCCAGCGAAAAGTTCCTGCTCGCCAGCATATTTTTTTCAAGACCATCAGCATATCAAATATGATGCAGTATCAGTGAAAACAAATGAGTGGAACATGGCAAATTTTACGAGGGTCACAAACACATTTATTTCATATTGCATTTTGAAAATCCATAATCGAGCGAGTAGGAATTTTAAATCGTATCCGATAATGTTGTGGCCGACAAAATAATGTGGGTAGTTTTGGTATCCTGTTAGCATTTTCAGTAAGTATCCCTGACTGTACCAAAAGAGAAAATTAGTTATGAGATCCTCTCCGTGTGTGAAACCTTGGATCCATATGTATTTCGTTGGAGGGGGGTGGGGTCTTTCGTATTTTTTCGCATTTCCACATCGAAATCGTCGGGCATGCTGCTACACTTTAGGTAAGAAATTATACTCACTTCGACATTCAGATACTTCCAGTAGAACACAAAAATAACCAGTTTCTCTGCAGCGAGTCTTCCCAGCAGCAAGTCCTCTTAATTATCGAAGTCTGTCTCGATGTCGAAGCTTACAATGGGAATGTACATGTACATGTGAGTGTAGTCGTAGGACGTGTCCAGGATCACATGCTTAGACTCGGTGACTGCGTACACACAATTTGCACGAAATATGTTTTCCGCCACAAGATTGCCGACTCCATGTTTCAGACTGCGAAACTTGAGTTTTCCAATTTGATTCAGTTTGATGGAAGAATTTTGCAACAACCCTCCGAAGTTACAGCATCGATGTACAACTCCATTTGCAACATGAAATGCACATATGTCGATTGGATAGTAAATTAATATTTTTTTTTCACAATTATTGTCTGGGAGGAACTTTTACACCATGTTTAAGTTACTCGTGGTAAGAAATTCAATTTTTACCAAATGATACGACACGTACAATGTGCATGCAGCGTTCTGAGTCAAAATTTCCAGCAGCGAGTTCGAACTGGTTTCCAGAGAAATTGTCATGTCGACGATGGAATCAATGTAAGGTTTGTATTACTCAATCAGCGTTCGACACACGTATTTCATGTTTTCAGCAACCAAAACAAAAGTATATCGAGAAGGGATATGTAAAGATTTACTCGCGCCTCTTCATCGTTCTGACATCGATTCCAACCATGTTTATCTTATTGTTGTAGATTAAAGATTTCAACACAAACCTTTTGTTTTGTAGATTTAAGCACAGAGGATTACATTTTTTTGTTATATAATAACCTTTAGTCATGGCTAACAAACTAAGTTTTACAATGACCAGTGTATTGGAAATATTCAAAAAAATTCACAACGATTCGGAAATGCACACTTTGGGCGAATTAAAAAAGTTTTACATGTCTTTTGTTCACTGTCTTTTGGAATATATCTACACACGAGAAAATTACAATGACAAAAACTCTGAAGAATATTTCGGGGAGGAATTAGACACCGACTTAAATAACAATACTAACATTCCGTTGAAGTTTAAAGATTTTTGGGCCAAGTTTCCAAACACTACACTCGAAGATTATCTGTACGCCAAACAGCTTTCATCGACTCGCACATTTGAAATTAGCTCCAAGGATCAACAAGTCTTGCTTCAACAACAACTGCTTTCTCAATAAGACTATTTATAGAGGGGCCAGCGACTCTGTATATACCTAGTTATAAACTAAAAAAATTAATCATTTATGCTTTGAAGAAAAAAACGAAATTGACGACCAACATCGACTTTCGCTCGCGTGCAAGTACTCCCTGATTTATAATTAATTATATTCAAATCATGATGGAACACACATATCATTGGATGGGCATGACGAGGAATAAGGACGGCACTCCTCTATTCATGAAATTGAAATTAAACAACGTATTTGTATACGAAAGTAATCGCAACCATATAAGAGGATCGGTCAAAGTAATGATGCCGCCCGATGCCCTATCTTTAAAGGAATACTTAACATCGCCATTGAGATTCGTCAATTTAATCGACACTCTACTCCAATCGGGATACTACATATACAACCAGTATAAAGAGTACATAAGTGCAAAAAATTTAGCCGATGTGTACTTTATGCCTAAACTGGAAAATTTATATAATTTATTTTTCAGACCAACGTTTTTTATTCTCACCGTGGAAGAATATGCCGTTGGTTGTAGAAATATATTCTTTCACTTGCTCAATATTTATGCGGGAAATATAAAAACGGAATTTACATTTTGTATAAAAACAAAAACAGCGACAATGTGCGGCATTAGACATTTTATCAAACGACCCGCACATAATTTGGCATGTTCAATCAAGAGTAATCTCGCGCATAATTTACCAAATGCAAGTTGTTTCCAATGTGTTCACATTACCATAAATTCAGATACAACGGGACAAATAATCACTTCTCCAAACTCACTAATTGTGAATCTGATTTACAATTGTGTTACAAGCTCAAATGTACAAATTTGGAGAGAAGGATATAACCAAAATATAAGAACACAATTGCTGTTTCAAACCTCATTTGATACGAGCATTTTACAATTTGTTTGGCCGTTCCAATTAAATGCATAGTTTATTTGTTCACCTGGCATGTTTTTAAATTCTGTTTGATTTAATGAGTTTAAAAATTTTATACAAATTTAAAGAGATACATAAGATTTTTTTAATTTTTTGTTATTCCTAGGGTAATGTAAAAAACAGATATTTCTTTCAATACAAATTTTATTTTGTAAATTGTATATATGGATAATGTAATATTTTTATATTTTTAAAAATATATATAAAAAATATTTAAAAATCCAGATTTTTCCATTTTTATAAAATGAGGACGGGGATCACCAGTCACCTATATTTAATTAAGGTGAGTGGTTTTAAATTAAACATACTTTTCATATTTTTAAATTCCCTCTGTGGCTAGAATAGAGACTGCTGTTAAGGCTGGAGAAGAGACCGCTGTTGTGACTGGAGGAGAGACTACTGTTGTGGCTGGAGGTGAGGCCGCTGTTATGTTGGTAATTTTAATTTTACCACCTGGTTCCTCTCCCGAGCCCGCTCGCCCAACATCTGTTCATGGATGTGCAATTAACAAAAAAAGAAACATATTGAAATCCATTTTACTCTTCTCAAACAAATTAACACACTAAAGAATAATACTCCGAAGAGCCAAAAAAACTGGTACACCTGCCTAATATCGTGTAGGCCCCCGCGAGCACGCATAAGTGCCACAAGACGTCGTAGCATGGACCCGACTAATGTCTGAAGGTATGCAGGAGGCAATTCACACCATGAATCCTGCAGGGCAGTCCACAAATCCATTGGAGTGCGAGGCGGTGGAGATCTCTTCTGAACAGCACGTTGCAAGGCATCCCAGATATGCTCAATAATGTTCATGTCTGGTGATTTAGGTGGTCAATGAAAGTGTCTAAAGTCAGAAGAGTTCCTGGAGCCACTCGGTAGCAACTCTCGACGTGTGGGGTGTCGCATTGTCCTGCTGGAATTGTCTACGTCAATCGGAATGCACAATGGACACGAATGGGTGCTGGTGATCGGAGAGGATGCTTACGTATCTGTCACCTGTCAGAATCGTATCTAAACGTATCAGGGGTCCCATTTCACACCAACTGCACACACCCCATACCATGACAGAGCTTCCACCAGCTTGAACAGTCACCTGTTGACATGTAGGGTCCATGTATTCATGAGGATGTCTCCATACCCGTACACGTCCATCCGTCCAATACAATTGTAAACGAGACTCGTCAGACCAGGCAACGGGGTTTCCAGTCATCAACAGTCCAATGGCTGTATTGGTGGGCCCAGGCGAGGCATGAAGCTTTGTGTCATGTATTCAACAACGGTACACGAGTGGGCCATCGGCTCCGAAAGCCCATATCAATGATGGTCCGTTGAATAGTTCTCATGCAGGCACTTGTTGATGCCCCAGCATTGAAATCTGCCCCAATTTGAGAAAGGGTTGCACGTCTGTCACGTTTAATGACTCTCGTCAGTCGTAGTTTGTCCCGTTCGTTCACGATCTTTTTCCGGCCACAGCGATGTCGAAGATTTGATGTTTTACCTGTTTCCCGATATTTACGGTACATTTGTGAAATGGTCGTACGCGAAAATCCAAATTTTATTGCTACATCGGAGATGCTATGTCCCATCTCTCGTGCGCCGACTATAACACCACATTCAAACTCACTTAAATCTTGATAGCCTGCCGTTGTAGCCGCAGTAACCGATCTAGCACCTTTGCCAGATACTTGTTGTCTTATATAGGCGCTGCCGACAGCATCTAGTTACTCTGATTGGTTCCATAGCTCGGTTATTTGTATACGCACGCCTATACCAGTTTTTTTTTGGCTCTCCAGTGTAATAATAACCCTTAGATGCTTAATTATGTCGCCTCGAATGAAAGAAAATTCTTGACTGTTTTACAAATTTTACATTTTTGATTAAGTTTACACCAAAAATATATATATTTTTTTTTTTTTACTTTTCGCGATTTTTTCACGTCCTGTCCTTGTAAAGTTTTATACACATTCCACCTTTTTTTAAATTCCTTGTATTCTTTTACTAGCTCCTTCCCAAATTTTGTTTTTGGAATTCCGACATTTTTTCAAGTTTCTCCTTAGCCTCAGTATATTTGGTTAAAAACTATTTCATTTAATTTTTAATGGTCCGATGTTACAAAAACCTGTCATAATTTTTTTTTTTTAAATCAGTTTCCATCCCCTCAAATATTCCTCCTTACTCTACCTGAGTCACTGCGATCTTATCCATTCTTGCGTCAAATTTAACTATAAAACAATTCCTACCACTCACTATCACACCGACACTGTATCTGGACCAAAGTGTGTGTTATTTATATACGCACTAACCAGTGGAATTTAAGTTTTTATTTCATTATTTTCTTTTTTATGTTGCATTTTGGTTAAAGTGTAAACTGGATTGGATGGGAATATATTTTAATTTTATTTCGCAGTTATGGTTGTGGTTGATATTCACTCTGAACTGGTGGGTGATAAAGATTTTCTTTTTAATCACCTTGTCTGAAGCTCACTCCCTCACTCATGTTTTATTTTTTAATCACCTTATCTGGAGTGCACTCGCTCGCTAAAAGTCGTGACTAGTGTGTGTGCATGCGCCTGTGAGGTGACTTGCATACATTTCTCAACTTGGCCTCATCGTTATACGAGAATTATCTCGGAGCGGAAATAATTTTTGTGATGTAAACAGGAGNAAGTCTCCTTATCTCCCAGCGGACTTGTATTTTTTCTCCTGGTATACTGGCAGGAGCCAGAGTATATAAACAACAGAACTTGCGGCGAGCAACGAGACGAATGATGAGACGAATTCTTCCCGACCTTCGCCATCGAGAAGGAACGGGCCATATCCTTCGAAGAGGAGGCATGGGCAGTCTCCAGTATTGCCATCGAGAACGAACAGGCCATTTACATCAAAGAGGAGGAGAAGTTATTCTTCTCCGTCGGAGAGCGAATCATCTCCATCGGAGAGTGAGTGATCTCCATCTCCGTCGGAGAGATCTCCATCGCCGTCCTAGGGTGCGCCATGCGTGCGGAATGGGATGGAGGTGATGATGGGGATGCCTATGTTTGCACCAATGGCGTTAATTACACAGGTACTGCCCCACCAGACATATCTGCATTGCCTTTGCCCTCGCCAGGCATTTCATTTATTTTCAAGACTGCCTATTTTAATAACAGAACAGTTACAAATGTAACAATTATTAATAAACATAAGTAGATTATTTTTCAAATTGTGTTTTATTTTGATATTCCAAAATAAGAAGTATTTATTTATTTTACAGCTAGTATTATTGATCATCATAATTGTGTTGTTGGTTTTAATTACTGTAATGTTTTTAAATACCCCTGTATGTGAAAATTTCGTCTAATCCACCACCTCCATCACTTCAGTCATCTCAAGTGACTGAATATAATCCCAGCCATAAAATATACATATATATTCACTGTCTGCCATTCTTGGCCATGCAAGTTTGTTGACTCCTGTCTTTCAAATACAGGCAATACCACTTATCGGGTTCTTTTTTTGCGAGAAATCGTTTTAATCCGACCTGTTTCCGGATCCATGTAGTTTATGTCGGTGTCGAAATGATGGCATGCGGATCTACGGTCTTTGCAGTTCAAACAAGCAACGGGTGATATGGAATCACATTCCATTACATTATCGCTCGTGCATTCATAATTTTTATTTTCCAATTCCAACATATCAAAAACTAGTATTCTGAAACTTGAGCGATGTCGTTTGAACTTTGTTGAGGGTAAAGTTTTTTAAATTGCCAGTACACACAGATTATTACTAGGATTAAAATGACAATCAACAAAAAGTATAATATTTTACTTAGAATAAATTGAAATGGCTGATCGAAAAAATCATTGAAAAAATACATCTTATTTCTTTGCATTTTCATTTGCTTTCCATCCATACTGATGTAAATGCCGAGAACATCATCATAGCACAGCACCATCACAAGATAACGCCATGATCACGAGCCGAGCTGCTGTGGGACGAACATCGTGCTCGTGACTACTCTCTCCCCAGGATCTGCCCACCCCTTGGGACCAGTGAAGCCGAGGACTTCTGCGAGTGCGGCGGGACTACAGCAGCTTGGGTACTGCGACTATTCCGCAACTATTCGCGTCTCCAGGTGGCGGATAGGGGATATCCAGGCTCTGGGGTTGCTGGAAATACTCTAATGCCATCCCGCGGACCAACTGACTGGTGCGAAAGCGCCGTCGTCGTGGACGTCGGGAGCAGATGGTGAAGCGCATCGTGCAGGAGGCAGCTCAATGATCAAGGCGGGGAGGGGAATCTTGAGGTGCCACTTGCGAAGTGTAGCGAACCTCACTGCTGGATTTTGTGGGCTGCTGACTGCGGATGCGTGAGGAATGGAATGGAATGCGTCGGACCTCGGATGCTTCCTGCCGTCAGCCTCCACTCCTGGGCCAGCTGATTCGCCATCATGCCTGGTAGGTGTTGGATGTCCCGCCCGAGCTTGGAGCTCATCAAAAGAAGACAGACGGACTATTTTGAAGGAGGGGGAGAGGATGACTCCTCGGTCAAGCCTCCCCGCCTTCGCCCACAGCGTAGAGACCCTGATGTCAGCGCAGAAGAGTGAAGATGGAGTAGGTGCCATGACTGAGCTGCCCAATTTCCGACGCACTCGACGAGAAGCAGGGGGGCCCTTGCATTCAATAGCTGCTGCCAATATTATTGTGCTGGTTCGCCTGCAAGGAAATATTGACAGCAGTTCAACCTCAAGGGCGCTTGCGCTTACAGCCCCGCTCCTTTCTCTTCTAGATTTTCAACTCCACATTAAAAAGCATGGAATCCACAACTGCTGTATCCTATAGCATTTTCAATAATGCATGCATAAGTTTTGAACCTCTTTCCTGTCGGGAGGGTTTTTACGGTGCCAATGCCGCCCCCCCTCCCTTCTTATCTATAGCCTCAGCTATAGGTACACTGAGGGATGCAGTTCATGGTCCCAATGGCGGCCATGGCTGCCTTAATCCCTCGCTGCCACGATGCACGCCTCCTTTGCATGAATCCTCTCCCTTGTAGGTGCATAGGGCCTAGTCCTGAGACGCAATAAACTTCCGCCCCTACCTCGGACTTACACTTAACACTTAGCAATAGGGTAGGTTAGTAAAAAAAAACCTTAGTCGGGTCGAGCGTTTAAGAGATTAACATATCTTCTCCAAGAGCATAAGGAATAAGGAACAAGAACAAAGTTGAAAAGGTAAAAATATCTAAAAAATATAACTTATAAAATATTAAAATTGAATTTTTATTGTATTACGTATTTATTAATTATATTTTTATGTCATATATTTATTATATTATATTAAAATTATATATGTAATTTAATTTCCAGATTTCGCACTTAAATAGGCAGATTTGGTGGTGCAAGGAGAGAAGTGCGATCGCGGTGCAATTTTATGGTTGTTGGGTGAAGTGAGAGGATTGGCGATCGCAGCACACTCTGGCAAGTTTTCTGAAAACGAATCCAGCCTCTCCAAAACCACCAAGTCCTCTGGAATGATAGAGTGAAACATAGTTGAGTGTGTAAGTAAAGCGAGTAGGACTTTGAAATTCAATGAATTCCAATTTTCTACTCGTGCCAATGGTATGTCGTCGAGTGTGTCGCTGAAGCGCAGCACAATTGCATCTAATGCTGATTTCAGTGCTAGTGGTGCGATTAGAACCTTGAATCATTGAAGAGATAATCGGAATAGTTTTTTTTAGAGCATCCACTAGTTTGTGCCCCAATTGCATTTCTTCCATCTCGAAATCAGTTTATTCCTTTTTTTTTCTTAACACCTCAAAGGGGTTCCAGAATGTAACTCCCATAAACTACCATTCAAATAGCAACTGGTATGCTTAACCACATAAAGCTATTTTGGATGTGGTCAAGTCGAATGTATGTCAAGGGTGGTTGTATGTCTTAATTGTGATTTCAAGTTAACAAAGTAATAGAAACAAAAAGTTGTGACCATTTTTTATATTTTTATTGTACATGACATATATAGTACCGAGTAAAGTGTTGTTAGACGTTAAATTATTTCGAAATAGTTTCCGTGAAGTGCTCATTTCCCTTTAACTGATCTATGATTAGGTCCACAATAGAGTCGCGCTCGCGAATTATCGAAAAAAAAGTCTTGAATGAACGAATAAGTGAGTAAATTAACATTTGAGAATATGTTCAAATACCGATCTCACTAGTTTTATGCACTCTGATGTCTTGATTTTTTTTTAGCTTATTTTTCGAAGACCAAAGGCCAGGAAATATACATAGACAATCGCCAGGTTTTGGCACCGGTCATTTCTGCCACAGAAAACGAACGGGAACATTAGTTGATTGAAATAGTCAAATGGTAGTTTTTCGTTGACAGTTTCGATAAGTAGATGTAAGTAGTTTCTGTTTTTATCAAACATTCGTGCATAAACCTTGTACTTGGTCGGTGGTGATTGACTCTTTTGGCCGAGGTACGAATAGTTTCTTGTAAATTCCACTGCAACATCGATAAAAGAATTTGAATTATTATAGCATATATGTTTCATGGTCGTCATGCCCGAGGAGGGGCGAAATGTAATGCTCGATCGCGGCATCGAGTTTCAAGACTTTTTCAGAAATGTAAACAACAAATTATAAAGAACATCGTCGGAACTCGTGTATTTTACGCTTCGGGACTCGCGGGCGAATCATCTTGTTTTTGCACCACTAACTACATATATATGATCGGCCAATGTGAACGCGAGGCAGAAACCCATTACAGGTACAAACCGTATGTGTTATAGCGAGCTTACTCGATCGAATTCCATCACGTAGAATCGGAAAATTAATTAGACCACGGAAACCATGTTTAAAATATTGGGTATTTCTACGAGTCTGAATACATCTCGAGTAAATTGTTAGATAGTTTTCGGCGATTTACTCGTCAAGTAACTCGCAAAATTTTGGTTTTGTCGGCTGATTACAGCCGAATGTTGGCTCATCCATCTTGGTAGAATTTTTAACATGTAAAAACAACTTTTCGTGTGATTGTTTTGATCTGGAATTATGGATAAAATAGGATAGATTTTGAATTTCTGATTGAGTTTCAACAGATATTCGTAGTTGATTATGCCATCTAGTAGAAACAACTTGATTTTGACAATTTTGATGAGCATTTTTACAATGTACGTGAAAATGATATTGACATTTGAAAGTTTGTATTCCCGAATATCTAAAAGTTAGATGTATTCGACACTCAATTTATCGTATTTTTTTATCTACTGCATTTGAATCTAATGGTTCTGTCAAACTGCAAAATTTCTAAAAATTGTTTAAATAAACATCAATGCAGGGAGCCATTTTTTTAGGTTGTTATCTGTAACGAATTATTTGATCTTATATATAATTTACAATGTTGCATTTTTCGCGACGAAATCGCCCCTTCCTCCTTGCACAATTAAATCTATAATATTATAGTTGATAAACTTGCTGTTTAGTAAAAATGTGTGGCCGAGCAGAGAATGGTCGTTTATTTGAATAGTATTTTTAGGTTTTAGAGATATATTCAAACATGAATATCTTATGGAGACCATCCCGTCGCCGTAACCGAAAAGATTTAACCGGAAACACCAATTGACCCTATGCGAAGTATTTTTCTCGCTAATGGCAGGCCATCTCGCATCTAACGGTAGGGAATTATTGGCCACGCAATTCCTTTTGAAGTCGGTGATTGTAGTGTAATAAGAATTTGTAATGACCACATAACGACCGAATATTCCCCATTTAGTGCAATTGTATATTCTTTCAACTGTCCAGTGATATTTATCTACGGTCGATAACAAATCGTGATTTATCAGAGTAGTTGAAAAAATTCGCACCGTAATAACAACACGAAATTCTTTCTAAATTGCTTGTGAGGTGCTAGTAATTGTTCTTTGGAAAATAAACTGTATTTGGTCTTGACCATCATATGCTCTACCTACCAAGGTAAAAGCGAATCATCGAAAACACTTTTTAAATTTGGAAATCTAATAAAGGAGCACCTAAGAAAAATACACATTTCCCGTATTTGTAAAATTCCGCCTCGTCGTAAATTTCCAATATTATTCGCGCCAATAAACCACCCAAAGAGTGGCCGACTATGAAAATTTCCAAAGGGTATGAGTATTTAGACAGGTACCTTTTCATCAAATATTTTACGGAATATGCTGACTGCAATAAATTTGTGTGTCAATCATACGCTATTCCTTTGATTTTGGGTTTCGGAACATTTATATACACATGAGAAATGAAAATCGAGGAGACAGATTTTCCACACACAGAATATAACACTTTACCAGGTCGCAAAGAATCGTCATTTATTAATTGCTGAAAATCTTTGTTTGATATTTTTTCTGAAAGAAAAGAGTTTGTTCGGAAAAATTTTAATTTTTTAATCTTTTGCTGTAACTAGCGAAGACCCATATAATCTAGATACTAAAAATATAATTTTAGTAGACATTTTTACACACAGTTGCAAGTAATGTGTTTCATAAAATAATGCATAGGTACTTACATGTATTCGTTGTATCATGATCTACACCGAATACATAATCATATTCCACCTTCGAGATCGATGCCTAATATAATAAATCACTTGCATGTAACGATGTGGGAAGTAAGCTGTGCTCACAGCAATAAGAGAAAAAAAAAACAACTGCGCGAGTGGGAATACCGGAACTCGAAGCACAACGTGGTGATAACGTTGACATCACGCGATGTTGGCAGATGAGTAAGTAGGGGACGAGTGTAGAGGTCATGCTCCAAATATGGAGGTAGAATAAATGAAAAGTGTGATGACGTGATGGGGGGAGGGTTAGACTAAAAAACAAGAGTGGGGAGTGGAGGGGAGAAGGCCATGCACCAAATATGGGGTAAAGATTTAAAAAATACATGAGAGAGGAGGAGAGGGGATGGGCTCAAGGCGATGTGCCCATGTGGAAGGGGGGAATAGTAGGAGGAACAGTGCTATTCAGATACTTATGATTCTTTTAGTATTACATAAGATCACCAATGAACCACTAGGTAATTGTTCCATATTGCATGCTCAAAGGGGGGAACACAAGTGTAGTATAGGATATCCCTTCAAATTGTTTCCTTTTGGGTCCGTGTCGTATCGCGTATCCGACCGATTCCGTTTAGCGTATCCAAGTTCAGTGGCGATTGTTCGGCCTCGCGTATTCAATGGCTGGTTTCACCAAGATTCCCTTATATTATAGGGTTACTGAAATCCACAGTAAGTGGCACTTAAAGATGCGAACTATTTTGCCAACTTTAAGTGGCCCTTAAATTGCTCTAGGTAGCCTTTAATTCAGGGGCGCGAAATCGGGCACTTAAATCTTTAAGGGCCCCTTAACCGAGCTGTAAACTAAAGGAAATTGGCTGCAACGAATAAATTGTGTATAGATAGTCCCAAATGTGTTATATAGTATTTACTTTTGTAATTAAATAATTAGTAAATTAAAATTAGAAGATTCTATAGTATCACAGTTATTTATACTAGATGCAGTCTTTATTTTCTGAAATAACCTTTGCATTTATGAAATAATACAAAAAATGTGAGCTAAAAACTCGTGACAGGCACATATTTTGTTTGATATATATGTGCATTTTCAAGGTATTTACAAGAAGCAAAACATATACACATATATATACATAGAGAATGGAGTATTATTAGGCAGGCAGCAGATTGATAAAACATTAATTTATTGATTTCCTACGCACAAGCCACGAAAATATTTGAAATAAATGGGAAAATATTTGCCTTCACTATACTGCATACGACTACGTCACATTTTCGTCAAGTTATATTAAAGGCATGAAATTTTTACAGCGAAAATGCGACTCAAACATTAGGCCTATATTTACGATATTCAAAACATATTATTACTTATATTAAATTTGAGACTGGCTACATTTAGACTTTTTTCTACTACCCATGAGAAATGTACAAGTTATGCGAAAATTCTACTTTATTTTCAATTAAAACTATTGCTTATGAGAGCCCAGTTAAAGACGCTATACAGGTGTGGTGATAATCGCATTTAATCAACAAATCCAAGAACTGTGCATTTATAAATTGTACATGAATATCGTTAATGGTATTCTCAACAATCGATCACAATTTCAGGAAGTTCAATTTTGGTTAGTAATGTAAGTCATGATATAAATTAACCATGCTATCCTTAATGGAGAAATGTATTTTCTTCACAGTTTATAATTGCTTGAAATATCAGCGAGATATTGCATAGTGTATAAAGGACGCATTGTGAACATAAAATTTAGACAAGTCAGTTCTTACGTCAAAATACTGGTTTCGAAATCGCATCTAAGGCCACTACTGTCATTGAAAAAGTATTTTTTAAAATTAACGCCTTTACTAACTTTAAAGAAACTTGTACCGAATCTTTAAAACACAGCAGTAATGTTGTGCGTAAAACACAAAACTGTTCTATTAAGTAGAAATATTCGGAATGATCTTGTAGTAAATGTAGGCCCAGTGTTGCTTTCTAGGGGCAATAAGATTTTTAGGTAATTTTCTGAACATAATTTAGCGAGGCTTTGCACGGAATATATACTACGTTAGGGAATATGCAATCAGTGCCTAAACAAGATAATATTTTTCATTTTAAAATATATCATTATCCTATCTTATTCCTTTTAATGAAGCATTGTGTATAAAAATGCTTGAAGAAAGCTATGGTATGTAAATAAATGTAACGAGGCTAAAACATTACACGAGTACCGTACATAAAATATAAAACCGTTAAAAACTTCTGACTAGGCCTAGTCTAACACAACCAGGCCTATATGAAATGCTGTAACTTTTGCTGCGAAAATTACATTTGGTACTGACGATTAATAAAACAGCTATCACAATACATCATAGAATTGCAACCCAACACTCCCACGTTAATAACATAGCCTCGAAAAATTAAAAACATATCCATTCGTGTACGTAATTTTAACGTAAAAATTTCGGATACGTGGTTAGATGAACAAATGGTATACACATATTTTTTTTCGTATATGCAGTGACATCTGTTTGCATTGATTCTTAATATATGTCAGGCAAACGATGAAGCTTTAATTTTCCACTATGAAACAAATTTTTCGTTCGGATTCGTTTACTCATAACAAAAGTAAACACACCATTTCAGGGGGAATTTTTTTTTCCTTTCTTCGATATTAATTTTCATTGGTTCGTTTAGTCACATGACCACAACGCATCACTACCAACATGATAATATTTGCAACTTGTATCTTTAAGTGACCCCTAGCTAAGTGTCACAAAATTGGGTTTTACAATCGTGAAACACCTCGACATCATTAAGGGTAACTTAAACCTAAGTGTCCCTTTTGTGGGGGCCAGTTTATTTGTTGATGAAACCGGTCAAAAGTCTCGTCCACTTAGTTATAAAGATTCAGATTCCAGAAATGGCCAAATAAAACAATTGGTTCACCTTTCTTAAGGTTTTACTGCTATCTGTTGTCACAAATACGAAACAATTTATGCCAACACCAACACTGACCATTGTGCCATGGTATTTATCGCACACTAACCGAAAACCACCAACACCAACAACTATCACCACCAACCGCCTATTGTGACAAAGCCCTCATTGTTGGGACACGGAGCTTGGTTGTACGCAGCCAGCGAGATCGGTCTACCTCATATTTATTCTATGGTTTCATAGTGCAAGTATCATGACGTCAGCCCTGCATGTGACGTCACACCAGTTGTTATTTCCTTGCTGCTCGCATTTGGATGGCAAACAATGTGGTATTTGACATT
Source organism: Clitarchus hookeri (assembly GCA_002778355.1). Classification (NCBI taxonomy): domain Eukaryota; kingdom Metazoa; phylum Arthropoda; class Insecta; order Phasmatodea; family Phasmatidae; genus Clitarchus; species Clitarchus hookeri. The sequence goes on from NQII01000601.1 coordinate 112,214, forward strand.
TGTTAGTGTTCTCTAAGCAACATTCTGGTTTAATTTGTGGTCAATATTTTGTGTTTGCAGTAGATGTGATGGGATATAGTTAATACCAAAGTTATCCCGAATATTTTCTTTATAATGAAAGGTATTTTATTTGTGTAAACAACATAATCAGTGATATTTGTACAGTGCCAACGTATGTTTGGAAGGCCGTGTTGTGTGCTGTTTGCACGTGCATCAGGGATGCAAAGAAATCTTTCTTGTTATTTCCTGCGGTTTTGACATCGACAAGCAAAAATAAAATGTTACACTATGGATGAAGGATGTTAAGCCCGTTGACTTGACAGGGCAAACACTTAAATAGCTACACAAGTATCTGCTCCCATAATTTCTATCAGGCAAGTTAGGTTTTATTTAAATTAAATCTAATATTTATTTATAATGTCGATTTTTACCACAGTTTCGTAAAAAACCCCGTTAGTTTTTATATTTATGTATTCGAATTAAATAGCAGGTTAGGTGTTTCTGTGTATATTTAGTGTCATACTAGGTTATTTTACGTGCATGTTGCTATTAAGTGAATTTTTATAAATTTTGAGGTGATTAAATAGCAGCCCACACAGTTGAACTACAACCTTCACACAGGTATCCAGCTTTTGATGTCTTTTTGGCAGATTCCATCGCCAGTTAAAAATTTGCACCCAGTATTATAGTATTAAAATCATTCCGAGCAAAATAATTACAATGAATAGCCAAAAAAAACTGGTACACCTGCCTAATATCGTGTAATATCTTGTAGGGCCCCCGCGAGCACGCAGAAGTGCAAGACGACGTGGCATGGACTCGACTAATGTCTGAAGGTATGCAGGAGGCAATTCACACCATGAATGCTGCAGGGCAGTCCACAAATCCATAGGAGTGTGATGCGGTGCTGATCTCTTCTGAACAGCACGTTTCACAGCATCCCAGATATGCTAAATAATGTTCATGTTTGGTGATTTAGGTGGCCAATCGAAGTGTCTAACGTCAGAAGAGTGTTCCTGGAGCCACTCGGTAGCAACTCTCGACGTATGGGGTGTCACATGTTATCGCTACCTCAGAGATGCTATGTCCCATCTCTAGTGCGCCGACTATAACCCCTGTTAAAACGCACTTACATCTTGATAACCTGCCATTGTAGCAGCAGTGACCGATCTAGCTGCCGACCGCATCGCGTTACTCTGATTGGTTCCATACCTCTGTTATTTTGATACGCACGCCTATACCAGTTTTTTTGGCTCTTCAGTATATATACTACGCAAATATAAACTACAGTATGAGTGCATTGTGTAAGGATACTGGTTGTTACATTTTAAAAATTATTTGTAGCCTATAAAAAGTTACTGCTTTCTCTGTGACAGAATTATATTAAGAACAATATCTAGGATTATGTTAAGTCCACTGATTAATATGTCTTTTCATTATTTTTACAATGTTAAAAACTTATAATATGGCAAAATGCTGCCTTATTTCTTTTAATATTGTTGCTGCCATAGTTCATCATGCTCCTGCACAGATACTATGTAAATGGTAGTAATAAATGCAACACTAATTACTTATTGTGGTGTATGTTAGTGATTCACTGCCTCCTTGCCAAACAAAGTGGCACAGTGGTAACAGACTGTTCGGGAGTATCCATGTTCATTTCCTGGTCCAGCAATCCTGAGATTAGTTTTCCTTGTTTCTTTGAAATCACTCCTGCTAGATCAAGGCTGGCCAAACCCAAGCCCGCGGCCCACAAAGTGGCCCGCCAAAGCATTAGAATTTTCCCTCCAACAGTGGTTGGCTGCCAATACAATACCCCCAGCCGCAACGCGATTGGTCGTACGCGGAACGACTTATGACCTGAGTTGACCCGACCTGCCGCATGCCGCCCCGCGCTGCCCGCCTGTAGTTTTGTTATGAGCCGACGTTTGTTTTTAAAGGTCGTAGCATACGTAACGTGTTTTTCCTCGTGCCGGACGGAATGGGATAATTTCTTAACATCGTTTCATATAGTAACAAAATACATGAAAAATAGAAATAGACAAATAGGTCGGTTCTAAGTATTAATATAACCATTTTATTAGTACCTTTTTGTTAAATTTGTTATTAATATTGGTTAATATTATTGTTTCTAGGATTGCGCGCTACTTTCAATTAGGTAGGTAGGATCGCAAAGTGTAGGAGGGTAAATTGTGATTTAGTGCTGAAATCACCATCAGTCAATCAATACACTACTTATAATAAAACTGTAAAGGGGTCGTGTATTTTAGCTTGAGGTCCAGCTTAAAACTTAGGCACATAAAAATCAAGTAGGTATGTAATGTTACACATGGGGCCGAGCTATGAAAAAAGGCAAAGACTAAATTTTAATATCAGACGTGGTACAAAAGGAACAGCATATAATATTATTTTTTTTTTCCAGAATGGCTCTCAGCAAACCAAGTACATCAAAATTAAAGGATCGACCTCGTACATTTCATTAAGAATGGGAAATGAAATATTTGTTTACTGAGAGCAAAGCACTGAAGCCCATATGTCTTGTTTGTTCTACTACAGTAGCCGCCGCCAAAAAATATAATTTAGAACGGCATTTTAAACAAAATCATATTAAAAATAACCAAGATTACCCGGAAGGAAGTGTTCTTAGAACTGAGTTTATAAAAAAAAAAAAAAGAGCAATATTTGGACAGTAGAATTTGTTTGAAAAGAAATTTTACGAACTTGAATCTATGGTGAAAACATCATACGAGATATCTTTACTCTTAGCAAGAAAAAAGACGCCTTTTTCGGATGGGGAAATTGTGAAAGAGGCTTTGTAGATTTTTGCACAGAACTGCAATGATAAAAATGTGAAAACTAAAGCAGACAGTATTTCACTTTCAAGAAACACTGTGACAAGACGAGTGGAAGATATGTCAAATGATATTAGCAGCCAAATAAAGGATACAGTTACGAAATGCAAATACTTTTTGCTGGCGTTGGACGAAACTTGTGATTTGACGAGTATGTCACAACTAGCCATCTTCGTGAGGTGTGTTGATGAAAATTTCAACGTATTTCAAGATTTATCGGAGCTTTGCCAGTTATAAACCACAAGTACCGGGAAGGACATATTTATAAAAAATTAAGGAATGTATTGAGAAAAAGGGTTTGGCGTGGGAAAAACTGGATTCAGTTTGTACTGATGGAGCACCCGCAATGACGGGAAAAACCAATGGTTGTGTGGCTTTGTTAAAACAATCCTTAGGACGGGAATTGTTTTCATATCATTGTATCATCCACGAGGAAGCTCTATGTGCTAAATATATGAAGTTTGATGAAGTATTACGCCGCATTAATTATTTTCGAGCCAGAGCGCTTTATCGAAGACAATTCAGGGTTCTATTTGAGGACGAAATAAATTAACACGGGAGTTGAATCTTTATTGTGCAGTCCGTTGGCTGTCTAAGGGTGAAATGCTGAAACATTTCCTTCTTTTGAAGGTACGAGTCTTGGAGTTTTTAGAAGAAAAGCAGGCAATGCCTGCTGAGAGAGATCTACTTAAAAATGATTCGTGGTTATGCGATCTTGCATTTTTAGTAGATATTACAAAGTACCTCAGCATACTTGCCAACGATGTTAAATTTGGTCCAGGGATTCAAAGCAAAACTAAGCCTTTATTTGGCGAACTTAGCCAGAAACAATATCGATCATTTTCCAACGCTCGTAGGTATGAGAGGAAAACTGGAAAACACTTCGATTGAATCTCAAAATACCAATCACAAATACAATCGTTGTTACAGTCTTTTTAGAATAGATTTCAGGATTTCGAATCAGATAAAAAAAATATTTCGCTTATTATGAACCCGTTCTCAATTACCATTAACGAAGTAATGGAATATCCAGCCAATGTTCAGCTAGAAATCACCGAAATCCAAAACCACACTTCCTTGAAACAGATATTTACTGAAACAATTTCTTCACAACCACAACAGTCTTCAGAAATTTTCATACAGTTTTGGATATTGGTACCAAAGGAAGACTTTCTGGCAATGCGTGATCGTGCTTTGCAGATTTTGAGATTTGGCTCAACATATATCTACAAAAAGGTTTTTTCAACTCTCAGCTATGTAAAAAACAAATACCGTACTTCGTTAACAGCAAAACATATTTCAGACTTGATTTTACTGTCGACCTCCGATTTGTGGCCAAATATTGATCAATTATTAGCTCAAAAACCTCTTCATAGGTCTCATTGACGTTTTGTATGTTTCGATTGTAATTAAACTATGTGTAACTTAAAGCTTTGTTTAATTTAAATCTCTATCATAACTGTAGGCAACTATTATTCACTAGGTGGCCCGCCGGCTAACATGGAATTGATATTATGGCCCACCTCCAAAATTGGTTGGGCTGCCTTGTGCTAGATGATAGGTGGTTTATTAATACCTGTCGTGGTTGATTCTGTCCCCATTCTTGGTTGTCTAAGCAACTATTCCTGTTTGTTGATAAAGAATTAAACCATAATTAATAAATTCTTCCCTGCCTTATATTTATAAGGTGAATGTAATAGTGATACTGACTTTCTGCAGTCAGTGATAAATAATTAGAGACCTGAAAAAAATAGCATTTGCGATAAAACGAAAAATAACGCGAATTTTAACATTGTAGTTCGTATAAGGCGATTTTTCCGGTTTTACGTCAAATGAAGCTATTTTGAACATTTACACCGACCTTTACATGCAACTAAACCAATATTCGCGGAATGAATGTTACAAAATAATCTGTTTTTTTTTTTTGCTTTGCTAACAAAATATGGCAAAAAAAATGCACACCGACACGCAGTGAAAGTTTATATCACGTTTTGTGGTTGAGGTTAGGAATACTCGTCGTTCTGTTTACCAAACGTCCACTGTCTTCGTTGCAGCAACTAGTTATTTTTGTGTGTTAAAAATTTCGAATGTCTAAGTGTCAATAATTCGTGGATCACATTTTGTAGCTTTCTTTGAACGACACACCCGTTCCATCATTTTTTTTTTCACGTGCACAGTTCAAAAATATAATAATCACAAAACAGAAGTGTTACTGTTCGTCAGCGGGAATTATTACAAGGCTTTGATGATCATAGAATACATACGGTTAGAGTATTTTTGTCAGCAAATCTGAACGAAAATTAGCGCACGAGTTAAGATTAAATTTTTATCACTGCTGTAGAGACCTGAAAATTTAGCAAACACTATAAACGCAAATTTTCACAAAAAAAAACCACACGAAAAACTACGATTTTTCAGAATTTTAGCTGTAATTCACGAATTGTACAAAATCCTGTAGTATTTTCGCGAATTGTTTTATGTCACATAGTTGCTTCTTACGACGTATTTTGTGTTTTTGCATATACGAATACGAATGTATGCAGAGTTGGCCGGTAGATTTCTTCGATTTAAACCATAAACTAAAACATGTTTTACTTTTCGTAATGTGTGTTTACAGCCATAAATAACATGAGCGCACATGATGATGCGTCACTTTGAGTGTACATTTCAGTGCACGGCCCTGCAAAAGTTTATTTGCTCACTAGGAAACCCCGTCGTTGTAGTGTTCATGTCTACCATGCACCACGATATCAATGGAATGCACGCCATTTAGCTCGCTGAGTTTGTTTAAATTCGTAGCATCGTCACATTTTATCCAAAAAGAATTAATTTTTACAAAGCGGCGCGGCGGTCAAAAATTCGTTTATATGCATTTACTGATGTAGAATATATTTGTAAATGGAATTATCACGTATTTTAATCTTGTATTCTTCCAGCCAACTGTATTTTTATCATATATATTTTCTGTAAATATGTGCGGTAAAAATGACACGTTTTAAATAAACAAAAGTTTTGTAAGCGGGCCTAACGAAAAAATCTGTTGAAAGTTCAGATATTTCAAAAACATAAAGGTGGATTTCTCTATTTTTTTTTCCATTCATACAAGGCACTTTTATTAAAATTTTTTAACTGTGCCTTTATAATTGCCTATAAATTGGTTACATTAGTCTGTTCATGAAACATTATGCCCTTGCTAGTCCATTGTGACCGTTGTTCCAGGTGTCAGGGAGAATACAAAATCTTAAGTAAGAAAATGTGAAATGGTTTTCAATGTTGTCTGTTAATAAAGGAAACTAGTGATTTTGTCTTAATAACGTGGCTGTATATTTATTTGGGAGTTAAGTATTTTTGCAACGAAATAACAATTAAAAAACACAGCTTTTCAATAGGAATAACACTGCTAACTTCAGGTTTTACGAATAAAGTTACTTTGATCCAATTATGTATGTCTTTATAAAGAGGGCATGAAAAATTGGAGCAATTCTCATGCAGAAACTTGCATTTTTGTAGCAAGAAAATAACAGCCATTTTTGACCAAAATAACACCTATTTAAAAAAACAACACATATTTTTGGAAAAAATAACACCTACTTTTTCAGGTCTCTTTAAATAATATATAAATTAGTGACGAATCTAGTTACCTTCTTTGTACATTGTTTACAATTTCCCTGTACCTTATAATACTCCCCACTATCGCAAATCATAGTTTTCACTGCAAATATTAAATGCATTGGGGTGATATTTATTCAGCATGATCAGTACTGTCGACACAAACCATTTGTTAGAATCTTATTCAATTTTTCGGATAAGCCCCTATCTTAAATAATTACAGTAAATTCAAAAGTGGCAAGAAAATGTTTGATTCTACAATAATTTTTGAGAGTTTATCAGGACAGGAATTTAAACATACAAAATACATTTTTATTTCCTTATGTATAAAGTCATTACCATCATAAATTATGTTGTGAATTATTTATTTTATATTTTAAGGCCTTCAATGTAAATTTCATGTACCTACATTAATTTTATTTTTATGAACTTATATATGCTTGCAGAAAAACCCATATTCTGTGGAAGATTACAGTAACTCAGATTGGGTACCATCTCTAAATATGGGTTACGAAATTTAACTCTCTCATCAGATCTTCTTTCCACAATCAGCGCTGAACAGCAGCATCCTAAAGGTGGCATGCTGCCAGTTACCACAGAAGGGAAACATAAGAATAATTTGCGCAAAAGTACTGCAACTAATTTTTTTAGTATGCTATGTAAGTGTACAAAAATACATTTTCTGCAGTAAATTTTAGTAAAATAGAAGCTAGCTTTAGTGAAACTTACTGTGCAAGAAAACCGCTGGAAAATGTAACATTATCAGAGTAAATGTTTCAGAGTAATAACAAGAAAATGCAGTTTGATGCTGGTTTCCCTGGTTTAACTACTCTTGTTCTAGTAGCACCATTCATCACAGTTATTCGTACCACTTTCCTTTTTTTTCATATAGCTTGAGGAAGTAATGTAATATTGCTACACCACAGAATTTTATAAGAATTATATTTGTTATAGTGCGACAGAATTCCATTATAGAATTTAACTTATAATGTTTCCCACTGTTTTATAACATTACATTGCAAACATTTTTGTTACGTCCATCAAAATTTGGATGAGAACTGTGATTATTGTAATTGGTGTATTTTGTAACAAAAGTTTTTTTTTAGCTAATAAGACAATTTCAGATAATTAAGTTAATATTTGCCATAGTTAATCAACCTAACAAGAAAATAGCAAATATTTTGTTTTAATGGCAGCTGTATGCCTACATTGATAATTATGATTTACAAAGAATTTTGATACATTATCTTGATGTTGATATTGCCAAGGGAAAAATCTTTCTGGCAATGAATGTGAACTTCATTTTTTGAAAAACTTTGTGAAATAGAGTAAGATGTGGATAAATTTTGTTTTTGAAAATTTGTGATAAATGTTGTACATGTGTTAACAAAGTAGTATGAACACTAAAATGTTCACAAATGTTGGCAATGATGTTGGCTTGTTGGCTATGTTGTATGGGAAACATTAATATAAATGCGCATGTCTGATACAAATCCGTTCAGTAATGATCCCCCCTCCCAAACCCCCTAAAAAACCAATTATTCTTTAGAGCAAGATTAATAATAAACTTTAAATAAAAATGAAGTGAGAAACTTTTAGCTTCGTATGGAATATTCCAATTTTCTGTTTTACTGTCCAAGCTTTTAAATGTACTATAGTCAAATCTCTGTGTAAAGCACTCCAATTTAAATTATATTTCAAATCCCCCACATATGTACCTAATATAATTAAAGTATAAAGTAGTTTTCCACTATTAAGTATAAAATTTCAAAGCTGTTTGTGTTGTTTGTATTGAGATTCTGCTGTAGGTATATTTAAGATAATTTTAGGCTTCTGGTTCAGTCCTTCGAACCTTAAATATCATTCACCGCTGGCCGAACCAAATCCATGTCTCTGTCGTAATTGCTGAATGTCTAGATTTTAAATGGCTGAAAAGTGCAATTTTTTTAATGTATAAGTTGTCACATGATTTGGTTTTATTTAACACCAATATTTTATGATAATGTTATGTAAGAAGCCACTCTTCTGCCATCATTGTTAATGTCCACAGAGTTATGTTTTCTAAACACAAAATAAATTAAACAATTTTGGCAAAATGAAAGTTTTTTACGACAAGTGCTTAATGTATCATTTTGGTACGGTTTGGCAGTACATATAATATTTACAATTGAAATTATTATAAAAAAAATTTCGAGAATATTTTGAATCAGCTGTATTTGTGACTTAAACACACAATATAACTATACTTTGTTCAGTATAGCTTCCATTTATATATTCTTCAAAGTTTTAAGTTTGGAGTATTTAGATTTTAACTTTTTTAAGAAATTATTATTTTTCTCTGAGAAGTCAAGTCATATTTTTATTCCTGCATTCTTTCCAGACTGTTAACAAACTAAAGCATCTCAGACAAACTTATTTCTGTAACAATTTGAGAAGTCCAAGAGGATTAATCATATAATTTATGATTCAATAACTTTAATTTCTCAGTATGGTTCTGAGTTTCATAGCTGGCATTTGTAAATAGCGATTCTAGTTTCCCTGGATACGCCGTTGAAACTTACCCACATCGCGGGGGAATTTCATAATTTGTTCCGATCACTTAACTACAATAGATTAACTTAATATACTGGAACTTTTATTTAGTTTACTCAGTCTTCCCAGCATTCGTAGAACCCCTCTGTCAGCTGAATTTATCTACACCAGAGGTTTAATTACTCTTGTAAGTTTTTGCACCATTCTTGGCCTTTTTGTACAGTAAGGGCCCTGGCAGGCCTTGTGAGTCAGGTCTGTTTTAATTTGTAATGCATACATGTAACTGTGTACACTATTCGGCAATATAATTTACTTAGTTAACAGTAACTTGTGAGTTCTCATTGTGATTTATTTTGGGTCCTGGCCCTATCCAGGAAGTCATCGACACCTCAAGGAGGCATCCTTCATTTATGAGGTAAAAGGTAATACTAAGGCGTACTGGGGAGCCTGAATACCCTGGCTATATATTACGTTTTCCTGTAAATTTATACGGTGTGTTTAATGGGATACAGCCAGGTGGTCGTTCGGCCCACATTCCTGAGAACCGTGATTTCTTGCTCACACAGTGAACTGGCGCCCTTTCTATTCTCTATAGGAGTACTGTGTTATGTTCTGACTTTTTCTTAGCATAGTCGCCGGACGACGTCCATATCACTATCCCCGACCGCTCAGGTAACGTTAAGGTCCTAGTTACTTTTTCCTTTTAACCATTTTTTTTATCCCTTAACCACATTTTAAAATTAATAATGCTGTTTAACTAATAAACTTAGTGTGCATATTCCACCACACTCGGATATAAACGTCCAAAACTAAAACAAATATATTTATTTTCTATTGTTCCAAACGACAGGGCTTTCAAAAGTGTTCACTTTACCATGAATATCCCAAAAATGAGCATAATTTAATGCTTACAATGTACATTGTGGTAACTACTGCTCTCAGTTACCATATCTTCTAAATTAAACACTATAGAGGTAACTGGTGTCCTAGTACACGTTTTTGTCACAAACACTTGTCAAGTAAAAAAAAGCTGGAAAGCTATTTTGTACATCTTTCTTTTATTTCTGGGAGTAATTTTCTTGCAGCATTGCTTTCCATTCATTCCAAACTTAACCCTTGGCACATCCATAACATCTTAGTTATATCAGTATCATTGTATTTCCAACATTAGGGTGTGTGGCTTTTAATTTTTTATATTTTAACAATAAACAATGTGGTTTTGAAAACAGGTCCCGAATAATGATCACTTGCTTACTGTGACAGTTTCAATATATACAGTACAGCTGATGCAGAGCTGAAATGTATACAGTTGATTTTGCTTGGAGATCAAATAAAAACATTATACATTGGGTTAACTGTTTGTAGTAGTTCTATATTTTGTTGAGGTTGTGTCTCATTAAATATGTCATAAATATTGTGTTATTTTTTATAGTTTATTGTTATGTGCTAAATGTTTGTTGTTCTAAAAATATTTAAAGTCAAAACATCAAAATTGTACTCATGTGTATAAATAGTTCATGTTGAAAGATAATATAAAAATTTTGAGGTTTATAATTAATTTGTTAAATTGCTGTGCTTAGTTTTCATATCCTGTGTTATCATCTGGTGAACAGTATTTCATTTGAAAATAATGAAATATTGATTACATCAGTGTGTAGGTACACAAAAACATTCTTTTTTTGACGTGACAACGTCTTAAATTAGGTTGCGGCTGGGAGTCACTTATGAAAAAGTGTAACGCTCGGTAACGTTACGATGAGTCACCGAACGAGAGAGAGGCCCGCCGAATGCCTTGCGTCTCTCTCCCACTCAACTATGATCGGTCTGCCGCGCGCGCAGCACTACGTTGTCACGTAAAATCTTCGCCCGTAAAACCGACTTTACAGGCAACCTTTTTTTTTTTCTGTGCCATATTTTGGATTCATGATTCTGATGTTGAAAAGACTAGGAGTGCGGCAGTGGCATCAGTGATTATTTTTTGCAGACTGATACCAACTTTTTCTGCTTAATAGTGCCTACAGGAAAATGTGTAAATAACTGATGGACTTCATTGAAAGCCTATCAATGAGATTAACATAAATATACAGATTCTCTATTTAATTAGAATTTGAGTGAGATGATTGGTAAATCTTTACATGAAGGCGCACATTTTGCAACTTTGTTCTTATAAGTTAATTAGCAGCAGTGTTGCCAGCAAAGTTACTTTTAGAGCTCTCGTTTCATGTCCAAGGGAGTGTCCATACTTAGGGCCGTATGCAGAGATCTTCCTTTTCTTGTTCTTCAAGGCTTCCTTCCAGAAGGAAGGCAGAAGGAAACCNTGTAATGGATACTGTATTCCCAATTCGCATATTTCAATTTCATAATTTGGTTACGTAGACCTACATTTAGTATTCCATATATTGGCAACTGATAATTTGCTGTTATGTGTGTATGGAAGGTATTCATATCTGACAGATGTATGTCCTATTTGTCTATTCATATAATTATATTGTAATGGGTACTCTAATTCATATTCTTCGTCTGTTGATAACTGAAATCTTGTATTCCATATATTGTCAAATGACAAATTGCGATTATGTTTGTATGGAAACTATTAACATCTTACAGATTATTGTCCTATTTGCTTATATATTATATTTCATTTGTGTAGTCTGTATTGTTGACAGCTGACAGTTTATTTGTATTCTGGTATTTATATTTGACACCTTACACTCCATATGTATTGAGATTAATGCGATGATAAATAAATAAATAAATACCATTGTCCTAACGACCGGATCATTTAGAGGTTAATGCACTCCGTTTCCATTACAAATGCATACGAAAACCAAATAACACTGTACCCACCTGGAAACTATTGCTGCCATAAAATCGGAGGGCGATAACAACTTTCAGGACTGATGGTACTGGCAATCCTCTTCTATCTCCGTTATTGGCGGCAACAAGTGGCACAATAGTGTCCATTACAGTGTGTTTCGTGAAACGAAAACGTTTCACAAACTCTATTTCCGAAAAGTATTTGCACAGATTTTGACCATCATGCAAATACCGACGAGGACGTTCATAACGTTGACGATTCTCGACACACTGAAGTAAATCCAAATGATCTTCTTCAAATAACCTCGCCACTTAGTACTCCATTGCAATCATCACCACTACACAAGACCGTTGTTTACATACACATTACACTGACCATAAATGGGATGACCACATTATTTTTTCAGAGGTTAAAATAAGCAGTGAAATAATTCCCACATGGTAATTAAAATAAATGTTCATCATTTACATGTAGCATACATCACAATTACTCTTTAATTGAACGTTACAAATTATTAAGCAGGTGTTATTTTCGATGGTTCGGCCTCCATCTTGCTTAAGGAAGGTTAAAGGCATGCATTGGGCAGCCTAAATTCTCGCCGCTTCATTTCCTTAAGTTAAAGGTCGCCTTCAACACGTTACGCTTAAGGGAGGTTCTTGCATTGCAATGAAGGCTTCCTTGTTGATTTAAGGCCGCCTTCGTGAAAAAGGAAGATCTCTGCATACGGCCCTTAGTGTTGAGAAGTGCTTGGTCTGCATTAAGGAATGATGATGTTGCTATGTACTACAGGGAGATTCAGAGAGGTTTTATTACTATGACCAACAGTAAATATAAAAATATGCAGTAAGAATGTGTTGATTTCTAGTCTCTTAAAATATCCATAAACACATGTTGCCAGCTAAAACACACATCACTTTGTAGGTTATTCTACACTGAAAGCTGTAAAAAACACTTTCTTTTAATAAAACAAATGCTAGTGAAAATCAGCTATGGGTGACATTAAAACACAAGTCCACTGCGAGTTTTATTTAATTTCTCAAATGTTATTAAATTAACCTAAATTTTTCCAAATGTACTGAGTTTTTTCCCGATTCTCATCATTGAAAGATATTATTTCGAATCAGCATGTCTACAAATATTGAATGCTTACAAAATAATACAAATTTCAGTTTTCATTTTAGAATTGGCTGTACAAAGCTCTTCGTAATAATTGGTTAATTAATACCATAGCTTGGTATTTTAATATTGAATGCTAACTCACGATACAGAGAAAAAATAAGTGTTCAAAACTAAATGCCTAGGTACTCACTATCGGAGAAACAAAAATATAAACAACTTAGTGTTCACTTTCAGAATTTAATTTTATTGTAAACTGCACAGCGAAATAATTCATAATAGCTATACAAAAACTCACAGGTCATACATTCCCACTTTTACTGAGGATAAACAGATTATATAAAAGCTGACAAATTATGTAATTTTGTATATGTATGCCTATTTGTTTTCGGTATTATTATAGATTACAGTGCCATTAATGAATTAATTGACATGTATCATTACACTTTAAATTCGAACAATGCATTAGTCATCTTTAAAATAGTGTACACTGTGAATACATTTACCTAATTCATATTACATAAAAATTAGACTGTACCTGCCTGTATAGCCACTGAAAAAAATTCTGCTCAACTATGGATTGTGATATCCAGTACAACGTCGTAATGAAACATTATTATATATCTAGTTGTAAAATGAACATACATTGCCTTCAAATTGTGAATTTTTGTAGCACACACACCAATTAATTAAAATCATTAGGATAATGTTACAAGAATGGTGATCACTTCTATACATAGGTTGTACTTCTAGGATGCTCGTTGATATGATAAGTCTTAAAGGACTGGTACATAATTAATTATTTAGTGGGGTATGTTTTGCAGCTTAGTTTATCTAGGGAAACGTTTATTCAGATGTGTGGTGGGGTATGCACATCGGTTTCTTGGGAAATTTGGAATAGAATAGACGTTTGGTTTTATCCAAAACGCTTTCATTTTTATGCTGTGGAATTTCGTTCAAGGAAGAATTAATACAAATTTGTGCCTTCGGGAATGATTTCTTTAATGAAAAATAGTTACACACACAATAAGTTTTATTAGTTTTCAAGCTCATGGCAATACAATACGAGCTAAAAAAAAAAAAAACTATACAACATAAAGCATTATTTAGGGTACATTTAAATTGAGTTTACCCTGCCTCAAAATCAACGAGTATGATGCTATAACCTTGACCGCGACATGCCACACCCACCCTTCCAACAAATACTGTAGCTTTGCTTCCGTTATTTCTAACCCTTTTTAATATTCTGCAGCATATGGCCCTGGAAAAAATGACAGTATATACAATCCACTAAGACACATCGGGGTAGTTGAACATCTCAGGAACATGTCCGACCATCAATATTGCACTGGTTTAAACCATCCAAAAAAGTGATTTTTGCCAAACTTTCGCTTCCGTATATAGTTCCTTAAACTAATTTATTTCTAAACTACCAGCAATACCCCTCAATAAATATATTCTGAAGCTTTAATAAATTCCACACTGGCATCAACAAGAGTTTCCTAGTATGAACATACATAAAATATTCCACTGTTTTTCATCCATAAATTTTATTAACAGCGAACATAAAAAAAGTTACGTGATGCGAAAGGGTCTATAGGCGGTTGTTGATGATGGTTGTTGTTGTTGTTAATTGTTTATGATTGGTGTGCGATAAGTTTGATGGCACAATAGTCAATGACGGTGTTGTCATAAATTATTTCGTGGTTGTGCTAACAGATAGTAGTAATATCGGTCTTCAGAAAGGCGAACTAATTGTTTTAATTGGCTATTCATGGAATCTGAAACTTTTATAACTAAACGGAAGAACCTTCAATTACTAAGATTTTACATTTTTAAAATAAAGTACACTTAAATATGCAGTTTAAAAACATTGCTATCTTTTTCTTAATGGTAAAAATTAGATGCACTGATTCTTATACCAAAATTATATTCACATAGCTAACTCCAATGTGTCTATAATCATGCAATTGCCTCACAAAATCCTGCAAATAAAATACATTGTTAAGGTTTGCTTTAACTTCTATGTTATAACACATAAGAGTTTTAATAATTAATATTGCTGGTTACTTAATGACAGGTTGTCGTGGTCTCAGGAGTGTATTCTCAGCAGTGGGGAGAAGTGACGGTAGGTTTGCGGTACAGGTTGATGTACTTACAAGGATGGAAATGGCGCCAGAGCATGAGATACTCATCCAGGGATGGGCCGAGCAACCACGTGGCTTCTCTTGAGCTCAACCCGCACAAGGTGATGTCGTCGGTAAAGTTGTGTAGTTCTTCCTATGCCAACCTGCGAGGGTGTAGGCCCCATCATACACCTTTAATTATCACATGAGACTATTAAGCGGCCATCTCACATGTCAAAAACACCACAAAGACAAGATCAGGGTTGCTGTTTACCAGTGGGTAGAAGACCCAATTCTATGTTATGCGGCCATCAGGTGGCCGATAGGGAAATAAAAACAAGAGAACACTTGTACATTAATTTTTACTCACTATTTATTCCCTCATATGAGGCACTTACACAGTTTCAGCATTAAGGCACTCTGGCAGCCGACACTGACAAAGAAGCACGTGGCCGATGAAAATAATTAAGATGATTGAACCTCCTGTACATTTAAAGGTGGTGGGGCTGAGAACGGCACTGCACACAGTCTAAGTAAAGAAGTGAAGTAATTTAAGTTCCAGAATAAAATAAATTACTATTGATACATTAAAGACCAGTACAAGATGTTGAAGAGCTTGGACGGGGGAGGGGGGCAAGTCTCTTCTCTCAGTGGGTGAAGAACCAACCGGCCAAGCATGGCGGACCCGCTAGGGACCCCTGCTCGAAAGTGTGTCAAGTGTATAAAATCTACACTGGCACATTTACTGGGAAAACAAATACTTTCAAACACACTTACTCATCACTGAAATACAAGAACATTTTACATTTTTAATTTGTGTGAGCAAATTGAGTATAAAAATTTGATACACCACGTAATATAAATATGCCATGTGGCTGTCTCTCCCAGTATTTTGCATGTACGTTAGGTTTGTTTATATCTTAGTATTTTTATTTCAATTTATGCGAAAAATCACTCGCGCCCTAATTTATGGAGATTTCAGCGTGGCAACAGTTGGCTCGCGGTAGACAAGTCCACTCTTACTCCAGGAGGGGTGTGGTGAGCGATGCTCGAATGCGTAATTTACAAAGACAGTTTTTAATGTGTCACATAAACACGGGAGTTGTTTATGTGGTATTGAAGCCCATAACTTACTGGATACTTTATACACGCGCACTACATGCACAACACATGCACTGCGACATAAACAGCGAATGGAGGGATTTTGTGAACAATGTAACCACTGTGTCCTCCTCACTGCATTCATTTTTCCGGTGGTATTATTACTGGAGATGTCTCTTTACAGTATTGGTCGGCCCGAATTATCACGCTCTCAAAAGGTATCTAGGGTATGGAAGCAGGACAGTCACCTGACTCCAGTAGTACCCAGGTGCTAGCAGAGGGGTGGTGCACTCCAGTGCACATCACGGGCATAGGATTTGTGAAGGGGGTGACCACCATGTTCGGGCCGACTGCCCCCAGTAGAGGGCATGTCGAAGCTGCGCTGGTGTTGCGAGACGAACGGGCTCAGGGAGGATAGACGCAGCATGTGTCATACCCCATCCCCCTTTATAGAGATTGTTCGTCCGCTGCAGCCTGTTGATCCCTGCTGCACAGTTAGTGGCAGCAGGACAGTGGTCGATGTGGGCATTGCCGAGGCCCCGGGTGGTATGGGCCTCGAGATCGTAGAAGAAGTGGTGAGGCAGAGCAAGAGCCCTGCTGACGTGGTGCTGGAACAACTGCTGAGGGAGGCGGGATGACTCAGTATGTTTGTCACGATGCTTTTCTGTCTTGCTGCTGAAGCTGGTGGAGTGGGGTAGTGATGGATTCACAGGTCCCCGACGATGTTGGTGCAGCTGCATGATGTCATTACGAGAGTGCGTGATAGTGCCAAAAAGGTGCCAAGCAGGATGCAGAGATGATGGAAGATGTGCGTGTTACATGGCTTGGGTGGCATGTCCCTTGGTGACTCGTGACGCAAGGCGTCGCGGTTCAGTGTGGCAGGCTGTGGCTGGCCGACGAGCTCTAGCAGGCAGGCGAGGACGGTCGATATGTGCTGTTTTTGTGTTGAGCAAGGGTGTGCATTTACCATCGCAGTGCGAGGTAAACACAGAATAGAAAATGCGCAATGACAAAAATCGGGCATCTAAACGTGGTATTACACGACAAACATATGCGAAATACTCTTAATTCACGAAAATGAAAATGTAAACAATTGCAAACAATGTAGATTACAAGGTAAACTACTATCAAAAACACTTGAAATTGCCAGTTGGTGAGGGACATAAAATATTAAGAAGGCGCAAGGCACTCTAGCACTAGATAAAATGAATGCATCGTAAACACACAATAAATTAACTGAGTAAATTATGTACAATAGACTTTCGGTGATGAAGTGCAACGAAAACACTGTGCAGTGAGGTGCAAGACACTAAATAAATTGGCAGTTGTAAAGTAAACAACTATGTAAACAATGTAAACACTGATAAATACTAACATGAACTCGCTACTGGAGCACACATGTGAATGTAAACAATGGTCTAATATGCAAGATAAACATGATAAACAATGGTAACACTAGGGTAAACCATGTAGTAAACATGATAAACAATAATTCTCTTCAGTTAAGGTGGATAAGTGATAGTAAACACTAACACTGGCATGAGGCCCTAAGTAAAACAAGTTGGTAAATAAACACTCATGAAAACACTTGAAATTACCCTAATGTGAAAAAAGAAAAATGTGCAATGAAAATTGAAAACACGACATTTCCATTGTCTGTTGCCGCCCCCAAGTTGTGTGGCGGTCGCTGTCGAAGTAGATGCTGCTGGAAGGGCGGTGAGACTGCAGTACATGCCATGGTAATAATGTAGAGTAGGACTTGGTTACACCTTGTGTGACAGGTCACACGCACAGGCCACCCGCTCATACTCACAGACCTAGACGATGAGAGATTGAGCCGGGATATTAACTGTGCAAGCAAGGTGATGACCAGGTATGGTGTTAGCGCAGGAACTGTGGCTTGGTGTGATGTAATGAGGTGTGGTAATGTCTACAGTTGGTAGCAGTGATGCGCCTAGCTGCCTAATTGAGCACAGAACTTGATGTGCAATGTTTGTGAAAGTAGTTACACAGGCATCGGTAGCACTGTTTGTAACCACATTGGTTGCATTTGTTTACGTGCAGCTTGACATGTGGTCGACACAATAGTTACTTACACACAAGACTACACTGTTCACAGCTGTAACCGCGGAGTTTTACATGCCACAGTGACAGATATTGCCAACACATCGCATTTACATATATACACCACACAGCTTACTTGTACTTTTACTGTGCTTGAAGCTCGGCTGCAAGGTGAAGCTGTGGGGGAGATGCAGGGCATCGTGGTGCCGGAGTTTGTTGGCACTGTCAGAATGCTGGTAGTGTTGTGGTCGTTGGGACACATCACTCACTGCTCGCCACAGGTGCTGCTCGTGAGAGCCATAGAAGAGTCACTCAGCTGCGTGCCTGATATGCCGAGGTGGGTGGCAGGCATGCCATGGTGGCGAGGCTGCATCATAGATGTGTTGTCTGCATTGTGTCATGATGACGTACAGAGGCAGTATCGGGGCATTTGGAGGCGGTAACATAGCAAGAGAGCACTTACTCTGGCAACCCACTCCTAAACTGGGATGCCAAAGAATGTGAAAATATTTGTCGCCTCGACACTGGGTGCCGGAGGCGGTGTAGCGATTCTAGCCATCAAAGGCATCTCGACGTTGTGTTGGTCACTTTGTGTCATGTGTGTGAACACATGTGCAGGCATTTCAGGCTGGTTTTTGACACAGGAGCTGGGTAACAGCATGGTTTGGCTGGTGGTCGCCATGATATTGATGCGTTTTCCCGCACTGGTGCGGAAATTTTTTGAATTACACCGCAACAACTCTCTTCCAACATGGAAATTTGGGGTGTAGGAATTTTTGCCAGTAATTTTGAGATGTTGGCCGAAAAACACAAAGTTCCCACAGGAAAACTAGACATGTAAAAATAGAACTTGCAATAACATGGAAAGGCTAACACATGGAGGTTAGGCACAGGACAGGTTTTACATGAAAAGTATTTTTACAGAAATGTTTGGCCACGTAGTTGGAAAAGCCATCTGACATCAGGAAAAGGCATATAAAATGGTAGGTATCTAGCCACACACTTGGGCAAGCCATTTGACGGGTTGTCGTAGTCACAGGAGCGGGGAGAAGTGACATTAAGTTTGTGGTACAGGTGTTGCGATCCTTACAAGGATGGAAAAGGGTGCCAGAACATGAGACACTCATCCAGGGATGGAACGATCGTTCACGTGGCTTCTCCTGAGCTCACCCTGCACAACAAGGTCCTGTCTTCGGTAAAGTTGTGAAGTTATTCCTATGCCTATCTACGAGGGTGTAGGCCCCCTCATTTACATCTTATTATCTCGTGAGACTTTTAAGTGGCCATCTCACTTGCAAAAAAACACCATAAAGACATGATCAGGGGTGCAGTACACCAGTGGGTAGAAGACTCAATGTTATTTTATGCGACTATTAGGCAGCCGATAGTGAAATAAAAGCAACATATCACTTGCATTTATTTTTATTAATTATTGATTCCCTCATATGAGGCACTTACACAGTTCCAGCAATAAGGTGTGCTGGCAGCCGATACTGATAAAGAGGCATGTGGCCGATGAAAATAATTAAAGGAATTTAACCTCTGGTTCGTTTTGAGCTGGTGAGGCTGAGAATGGCACTGCCTCCAGACTACACAAAGAAACGAAGTCATTTAAGTTCCAGAATAAAATAAATAACTATTGATACACTAAATACCGATACAAGATGTTGAATAGCCCGAGGGTGTGCAGTATGCATCCAACTCACATGCAGAACCAACTGGCCGAGCATGGTGGGCCTCTCAAGGGGTCCCTGCTCGAAAGCATGCTAAGTGTATCAAAAAATTCAATGGCACATTTACTGAGAAAACTAATACATCCAAAGACACCTATACATCACTAAAATACAAGTACACATTACATTATTAAGTTGCATGAGCAAATTTTCCATAAAAAGAAATTGAATTGATAATAAATTTGTTATGAAACATAATTTAAATATGCCATGAAGCTGTCTCTCCCAGTCTGTTTGGTGTACATCACGGTTGTTTACATTTTAGCATTTTAATTTTACTTAATGCAAAAAACCACTCGCACCCAAATTTATGGAAATTTGAGGGTGGCAACAGGTGGCTCGTGGTGGGCGAGACCACTCTGGCCCCAGGATGGGCGTGGGTAGCCATGCTCGAATACGTGCTTTACAAAGCCTTTTTTTAATGTAGTACATAAACATGGTATTTTTTAGTGTGGTATTGAAGACCATAATTTTCTGGATACTTTACAAACTCGCACTACACGCCCAACACATGCAAGAGGTCATAAACAGGGAATTGGTGGGGGGAGGCCACGCAAAGGGTTTTGTGAACATTGTAACCACTGTGTCCCCCTCGCTGTATTCATTTTCCCGGCAGTATTATTGCTGGGGACATCTCTTGGCAGTATTGGTCTGCCCGAATTATTACGCCCTCAAAAGGTCTCTAGGGCATGAAAGTGGGATGGTAACCTGTATCCGGTAGTACCCAGGAGGTAGCAGAGGGGTGGTGGAATCCAGTGCAAATATCCAGCGTAGGAGTTGTGAAGGGGTTTACCACCATGTTCGGGTAGACTCCCCCCAGTAGAGGGCACATCGAAGCTGCGCTAGTATAGCAGGACGAACGGGCTAAGGGAGGAGATATTCTGCGTGCATCATTATAAACAACAAATATTATCATCTCGAAATAAATTAATTTTGGATTTTACGATTTATGCCATTTAAAAGCTTGTCCACTGTCACTCGTTCATAAACTAGAGAACGCTCTCTGATTGGTCGGTTGGCAGTAAAAGTTAAAAATATCCCAACTCGCTACAACACCAACCACCAACCACATGTTTAAGTGATTTTAGAACCAATGACCAACACCAACCACCAACCCTGGCGCAATAAGCGATTGGTGTTGGTGGTTGTTGGTGGTGGTTGGTGTTGGTGCAGTTGAAGTATAGGGCCATATATGTGAGATGGCGCAATAGCTGGTTGGTATTGATGGTTGGTGATTAGTCCTAAAATCATTTCAACACGCGGTTGGTAGTTGGTGTTGTAGCATGTTGGAATATATTGAACTTTTACCATCCAACCGACCAGAGGGCATTCTCTAGTTTCTGAACTAGTGATGGTGTAAAATCTCTAATATAGTGGGTTTATGCATGACAAAGCCAGCATGGCAGAACCTTTACATAGCTTGCTCGACAAAGGGTGTTAGTGGGAGTGGACAAGGGTCCATTAAGATGCATGCTGTGCTGTAAAAGGGCTTCTTCAGTCAGATGCTGTGTTAGTACATTATGATGCAAGAAAACCATTGATATTGATATGTGACACCTCTGAGTATGGTCTGGGTGCCGTGTTTGCACACGTGGAAGAGGATGGCAGCGAATAAACCATCGCCTTCGGGTCATGCACTATACACAAGCACGAAAAAAAACTACTCACAACTAGACAAAGAGGCTTTGGCTGTCATGTTTGGTGGCTAAAATTCAGGCAGTATGTGACAGCATGACCCTTCACGATTATCACAGACCACCCAGCACTTTTGCATCTGCTAGACCCCACTAGGCAAACCCCAGATATCTTATCTCCAAGGATACTGTGGCTTTCCATATTTAATTATAACATTTTGTATCAACCAGGACCAAGCATAGGGCATGCAGATTCCCTTAGCAGGCTACCACTAGAGACTCCAGTGATAGAAATTTCAGCTTTATGAGATATTTTTATGCTGGCAGTGCTACCAAACACTCCAATTTAGGCGTCAAGAATTGCAAGATAGACAGAAGCAGATCCAGTACTACACATGGTCAAACACAACTCCAGTGTTGGGTGACCAGGAAGTGGAACTGTCCCAGAAGAACTCAGACCTTACTGGACCCAGCAAGCTGAATTGTCCCTCTACAAGAGCTGTGTCCTCTGGGGAAGCAGGGTAATTATACCAACAGCTATGCAGAAGGACCTATGGGAGATGCTACATGCAGTACATGATTGGGTAGAGAAAGCAAAAGCAGTGGTGCAGAGTTACATGTGGTGTCCTAAGATGGACACAGACATTGAAAACTTTGTAGGCCATAACATCACTGCCAACAGCTCCGAGCTAACCGACCATAACATGAAGGTATTGGTTGGGAACAGGAAATTAAACTGGGGGCTTGGGTTCACATTGACTTCTTTGCACCATTTCAAGGCAAGGTTTTCCTGACTGCTGTGGATGAGAATGGTGCAGTCAATATCATCGGCAACTGTTGTCCGAGAACTGAGGGACATGTTCAGTATCTATGGTTTATCGGAATGCATGATGTCTGGCAATGATTCTGCTTTCGTGTTGCAAGAACTGAAAACTTTTTCAATGCAGAATAAAGTTAGATTGATTAGATCAACACCATTTCACCCATCAAGCAATGTTAAATGGGAACTTATGGTTCAAATGGTCAAAGCAAAGATCAAAAAGCTGGGGAAGGGTAATTGGCAACCAAGACTGGTCAGAATGTTGTTTGCACTGCGCACCACCCCAGGGGATGGGTTTCAAGATACTCCAGCCGCTATTTTAATTGGACGTCCTCTAAGGACAGTCTTGGACCATATACAACCAACAACTTGCAACTATATAAGAGAACCTTAAGCACAAACACCAGTATGGAGCAGGAATCGATGTTTTCGGGTAAACGAGGCTGTGTGGTACAGGTCTTACAGTGGGAGTGTGAAGTGGCTGCCAGGGAAAATCACTGGAGTGCAAGGGCAACTCATATATGTAAAAACAGATGATGTTGGTCAGGGACACAAATGCCATGTAGACCAGAACTGGCACAGAGAGTCGAGCATAATAGTCCGTAGTGGAGACGAGCCTCAGGACTCGTTACAAATACAGCCAACACAGAGAGGAAGTACTGCTTGGCAAGGGAGTTACGAAGAGATGCGGCAATGACAAGACAGCCAGAGTGGCTACGACCCTCTCAAAGTCGGTGCTGAGGGGCATGCTCAAGCAGCAGAAGTCAAACAACCAACAGAGCAGGTTGTGCAGCTTTCCCTTCAAGGCCCTTACACCAGCAACTGTGAGCAGCAGATATTTGCAGTGGGGAGACGTACCGTGGTGACTGAGGATGCAGACGACACGAGTCCTTTCAGGGGATTTGGGACCCAGGAGTGCGAAGAGCATCAGGCAGAACGAGGCATGACATGCAGGCACCAATACCCTA
This sequence comes from Clitarchus hookeri, assembly GCA_002778355.1. Classification (NCBI taxonomy): domain Eukaryota; kingdom Metazoa; phylum Arthropoda; class Insecta; order Phasmatodea; family Phasmatidae; genus Clitarchus; species Clitarchus hookeri. Next base: position 135,587 of record NQII01000601.1, read on the forward strand.
GCAGAGTGAGATGACAGCCAGAGTGACTGAAGGACTACATGTTACAATAACTGGAACAGTGTTCTGTAACCATTGCAGGATATATATATAAAGGCTAATATGTATTTTGTTGTATTATAGGTACAGTTTGGTGTTAGTAGTAAGTTCATGTTAGCTGTTCATGAGCCATTCTTGGATGGGAGGAGGTGTTGTGTTCGTACCTGTGTAAGGTTGGCAGCATTGTGGTTGCTTTGTTATGATGAGCAATGTCATACAGTTCTCAGTGGGAAGCTTGGAGAGTAAGTAAACACATAAGCTTTTTGTGTTCTTTCGATGGAAATCATATATACCATGAGTCCTAAACACTACTGCTTTTCATGGAATTACTGAGGATTCTACACTTTACATTCACACTATTAGTATAAGATAGTAAGTACACTATCATTTGCAAACAAATTTGGGGTACCATGCAATTTTAAATTTGCCAATATCATAAATGCAAATTAGGAAAAGAATGGGGCCTAAAACACTTCCTTGTAGAACCCTATGCTAACCTGATGTAGGTTACTTTTACAACTTCCTGTCACTGCCATTCAAAATGTTGAGCATTTTTTCCACATACTCATTCCCCCTCCCTTTGCTGATGTACAAAATTTTAATTTAGGAACTTCAGTTTCATTTTTTGTGCATATAACGTTGATGACACATAAATGTAATTTCAACACCTCCAACAAACATCAGTAAATATTTTGAATATAATCAAAGATAAGAATGTGTAACTATTTATGTGTGTACGTGTGTACACAAATACATGAACTTAAAATCTGTGTGAATTATATTTAGGGATTGAGAGAGAGAGAGAGAGAGAGAGAGAGAGAGAGACTATAAAAACCCTACACTTTTGATGTGTGCATACAAGTGTCCACTTCAGCATTAAAAATAACTCTCTATGAACAAAGTTAGTGCATTGTTATCCTTTATCACAGAGTTGCTTTCATACAGCTTAACAGTACCTATCTCCAGGCCAATACTGATTGCACAAAGTAAAAACATTCAAAGTTTGTTTATGCCCTACCAAGGTACTATTATATGCGGGATATGTACTGGGTAATGGAGGTTAGATATTACCTATAATAAAATGCTGCAAAATAATAACTCAGGACGGTTTCATAAACACTGCATTTTAAGGTCTGAAAAATCTGGGTCCCAAAAACATGGCAATATGGTCTGTTCTGTGTTATCTTCACACTTTTTTTTAACCAAATCTTTGAAAAATCACACCAAATGTTATATTTTAGCTGTTTCCTAAATATGTCATGTACAATAAGCATTTAATATGCCTGTTAGCGTTAATATGTCTTATTTTTGGTTATATCACACTTTTACATGTCTATATATTTAATTCATAATTAATATGAACGAAAACAGAAAGAAAATATGTGTGTTCGTAATACCTAGTAAAAAATATTTCTCATGCGAAATTCTATTAACTTCAATGTGCATAAATGTGGTGTGTTGCACTCCTTGGTGTAATTATCTAAACTTGGTTATGCTTTGTTTGCACGAGGCAGAGGAATAACCTGCAACTTAAACAGGGCTTCATAAAAGTAGGAAGTAACTATGAATGGACTATACCAACTATGGGTTGTCTACTCATTCATACTCTGGATTCAAACTATGAAACTTATTAGTTAAGATAAAAAATGAAGAATTGGCTTATCGAAACCATTATTGAAAACAACATTATCCCAACCGGCTGTTCCTAGATGTTTATCTGTGATATGTTATTCTTGTGTGCAATGTTTCACTGCACTTTTTTGAATAACTCTTCCTTTTGACTATTTTTGTATATATTTTTTGAGCTTGATTTCATATGAATGAGTTATTCTCACATGTCCCATACAGCACAGCAATGTTGTAGCAACATTGCAGCAAAGTTCCATCAACATTTTTCAACATTGTTGATGGTTTTCACAACATTGCTACAACTTTGCTGCAACGTCCAGATGTCCGAATTTTGCAACATTGCTGGGGGCTGTTACAGCAATGTTGCTAAGGGCTATTGCTGCAACCTTGCTGGGAGCCATTGCCGCAACATTACTGGGGGGGGCACTGCGGCAACATTACTGGGGGGCCATTGCTGCAACATTGCTGGGAGCTGTTGCTGCAACATTGCTGGGGGCTGTTGCTGCAATGTTGCTGGGGGCCATTGCTACAATGTTGCTAGAGGCCATTGCTGCAACATTGCTGGTGGCCATTGCTGCAACATTGCTGGGCGTTGCTGCTGCAATGTTGCTGTGTGCCATTGCTGCAACATTGCTGGTTGCCATTGCTGCAATGTTGCAGCTTGTATCAAGGCTGCTGGATGTAGTAGGATGGCATTCCAGCAACTTTACATCACACACAATACTATGAACTGTCTTGAAAGCTCTTTGGTATAATTTAATTGTTTGACCTAGGCTAACATGATTTACAAGAACTCAGTCCAGTAGGTTTATTCCTAAAAAAATTGCCAGTGCTATTGAAATAATATTTACTGGACAAATATTTCTACATATAAATTGCGAAAAGTAAAATCCATAAGTAAACTGTTTATTAATGAAATATCGCACAATGGCTTTTTCCCCTGTGTGTATTGTATGCATTCTTGCTCGGTGTCCCTAAGAAAATATTTATGACAAAAAGTTTGTTTAATAATTGACCACTTAGATGTGATACATATCAACATTATAACCAAGTGTACAGTATTTGATTATATGCAGAATTTTCTTTGCCCCTGAGAAAGTGCAGTAAATGTTCTGTTTCACAGCTAAGGAAATGCAAAAAAATGTATGCAACATATGTTTCGACATTACCTAAAAATGGCTAATTTTTGTTTTGTTTTAAAACATACTGGTAGGATTACTACAAGAAAACAACACACTGCAATAATTCTTAAATGATGTTCCAAAAGATCAAAAAATGCACACACTTTTTCTTTTTATCTGAAGTTACAAAAGAAAACATTGTGCAATAAAAAAATGTAATGTCTTGTTGAACGATTTATGGCTACAAGAAAATCAGGGAGCAAACAAAGAAATGTTCTGTAATTTTTAATTTTATAACACAACTGATAATAAATTATGTTTTCTTTAAACTACTGGTGCCATCGAATTCAATGATGGGCTGTAAAAACACATGTTGAAATTTCTTACCCAACATTAATTACCATGGTAGCCACTAGACAATTAATCCAGTATGTAAGCAAAAATCTTGGGTTTTGTGAAGAAATATTGAAAAGCCAAAAATAAATAAAAATATCAACCCCAAGGGGTCTAAAGGAATTTCAAGTGTAATATTTACATAAACTTTTGTTTCAATATGATTGAAAACATTTACAATCTTATGCTTGATTTGAGTGTTTAATTCTAATATGTCACCTCTTTAATACAAACTTCAAGGGACCAGAATTTTTGCAGTTTGTAATAATATGATTTATATTAACAAGCATTTGCGATAATTATACAAAATATAAAGAACATTCAAATTTTTTTTCTCTGATTCAGCATATTGGAAAACAAAACATTATCACTGGCATAACGTCTTTTTACCAGTGGACTTGGCAATAATTTACAAATTAAAAAAATATTTTCATTAAGCATACAAATTAAATAACATGAAATTCTGGTACCTTTATAAGAGGATAATTTTGTATTGGAAAACATGTTGACCAAAAGAAGGCAGCTTATTAAGCAGGAAAATGTCATAAGAGGGGATGTTATAACAGGGGTTCACTGTACTTTTATAATGGGCTATACACCCCACAAGGTACTTAATTTGCAGGGGGAAACTATCTCACGTGTCACTGTATGTGAAGAATCTGTCTACGGTGCAACTATGTTTATTTTATGACTCATGGGAATGGTGTAGTAATGGAAGATACTGTATAACTGAAAACAATCAAATTTTAAACCAAGTTCATTATTTCCAACAGGTAAAAATATACAACAATCAACATTAAAGTTGCACACGGGAATAGTAAAATTAATTTATTAATGTGACTAAGTACTACTGATAAGTTTCCGTGTATTTTTTTAATTATTTAACTTGGATATATCTTCATGGAAGAGAACGAATTTTCAAGAAATCACATTAAGAATCAAACTGTGCAATGGTTCCAACTGCCCCAATATAATAAACTATACTTACTGCCCCATACCATCCTTGTCTTTGCATCCTTGGGCCAGGTTTGTATTTTAACATTGAACTCCATCTCAGTGACACCATCTAATTGAGCACGAACACCTGAGAACAGAACATTCCCAAATTTTTGACTTTCCTGTGTATTACACAAGTTATTTTTGGTCCCATATAATACTCAATCAGGAAAAATTTTCGCGTTTTCACTTTTTCCTGCATTTAACAACATTTTATGGTCCCTTGAGAAGTGCAAAAAAGGGGGTTTTATTGTGAAAAATATACATAACATTCCACAAAATCAATAAATAAATTGATAGCATACACTTATACACACCAGGACTACGCAGTACACATAAGTCTACACTTTTATGGATTAAGTGGTAAAAATGTTACTGATAGATGAAATGTTTACATATGAGATAATGATAACAAAATAAAAATTCTGCTAGAATTCATGACTATGGAAGGGCAGGCTTCACTTAAAAGTTGGGTAAAAATAGGAATAATAAAGGTGCCAAGAGAAGCTGTTCAAATACCAGAAGCCTGTAGCATTGTAGTTATGTTGGGATAACAGGCGGGCGAGCAAAATTACAAAAACATTTTACTACAAGGGAAATACGGAAGCATATAAAGTGGCAGTCAAAAAGGACATTGAAAAAGAGACACACAGTATTAAAAGTAAAGTGAGCACTTTTGACAGCCCTGCAAATTTTCTACATTCAGCCCATTGTGTTTATCCTTGCATAAATATGTAGCTATATAAATACTGCCATGCAAATTATGATTATACCAGCTGTTTAAAAGTGTACTGAATTTATTAATTTAATAACAAGTGAAAAAGAATAACTATTTTATTAAACATTAAACACACACTTGTCAATTTCAGTAAATAATGTGAGTTTGTTAATACTGATGTTTATAAATTTTTTTGTATTTGCTCTAAGTTGAAAGCTGTACAAGAGTTGAATATGCCTATCTTATTGTAAGGTGTTACTGTTCAAAACAAATTAAATGAATACGAAAGTATTGAATCATAAGCTGTTAAATAGTCACATACATAAATAATGGCAAATTTACTAAAGCTGTTTAGTGAAACACTATCAAAAATAACATTGACTACATTTCACCAAAGTTAGGGGCCATGATGGTGTAGTGATTATACTTCTCGTCTACCACCAAGACAAACCAGGTTCAATTCCCAGCAGGGTCACATCCGGATTTTTGCATGTGGGAATCGTGCTGGACGATGCCGCTAGTCAAAATGTTTCCTCTGGGATCACCCATTTCCCCCGTGTTTGCATTCTGGCACTGAATTTAACTCACTTCGCTTTACCCTCATCTGCTCTCAAGACCTTAAAACTTCGTATTTCATGTCTCTCTTGTTTTTCGTAAAATAAAACCAACATATATGCTGTATGCTGTTCATTTCCATCTAGCCAACGAGGCCGAATATACTGTCACTATAATTTATAACTTGGAGAGGTATGGTACTGGATTTATGCTGCAGATTTTTACTTATTATTTCTTGTTAGCTATTATTGAACAAGGCCCAAGAATTCGTGTTTCCGAAGCGTTTTATTTAGAATTAATTATGAACTTCTAACAGGATTAAATACAAAAACACCATACAGTAGTTAACATCACTTTTCAAAAATACCCGAATGACCCGAATTCATAATGGTCACTTTGAGACGATGGGGGCTTATTCTAAGTTATTCGTTAAGTTTCGAAAGCTCTCAAAACGAATAAAATATTCGAGAAAGGCAATTTCATATTTTAAGTCATAATTCGTTACAGCCCTCCGAGCCTTCGGCAATGTTCGGGTTTTCGTTAGCGAAAGAAAAATGGAATCTATATGCACATGAACTTCAACTCTATTACGAGAGTTTGTTTATAAATTGTGGATACTTAAGCTTGAAAACATTAATAAACCAAAGCTGTGAAGCCCTTAAAATATTTTGTTTGCTTTTGGTGTGTTTTAAATATTAGTATTAAATAAATAATATATTCTACGAAAAAGGTATATTTCGTACGTCAAGTGCGTCAAATTTTCTGACGACATCGTACTATTTTTTAACTGGTCGGGATTTAATATAATAAATTGAAATTAATTGTATTGATATTAATATAATATGAATTTTCACTCAATTATTTTCAAGTCAAAGTTATTTTGTTGTAAACAACCAAGAATAATTTACAGATTAGCGCTGCCTATCCTTTACGAACTACATTGTTTAAAATATTTTTTTTTATAACTCAGTGTTTATGTTCTTGTATTCCTTTACAAACAAATGTAATAGAATAAAAAATACCGGCACAATAACCAGACTACACTGCTTTTTACATCATTCACAAATTAAAACAGAAAGGTTAAGTAGTGATTTTAAAATATTTTTTCTGACATATTTTTATGTTTTTGTAATGCATGAAGGCACATTACTTCACGATTCTCTTCTTTCACCGACCCAAAAAACAACCTGTTAGACACACCTGCCAAGTTTTATTAATAAAACTCGGTAACGAAAGTCCGAAGGGCTTCGTTAACGTTTCTAATTTCCTACCGAACATAGTGATGTCAAACGAACACTAGAATGCTTTTAGAATAACTCCTTTCGTTAGTAAACGAAAATTCGAGTAATCACGAATATTTTTGTGTACAGGAAACGAAACGAATAACTTAGAATAAACCCCCTGGTGTCTTCAAATCACACATTTCGCGAGCACAGAAAAAAAAAGAAAAAAAAAATAATCCAGTTACCAAACACTGTTGGATACAGTAACCAAATAAGGTAAACATTGGCAAACTGTCTACCGAGTGTTTACAAACAGTAACGTAACTACGAACGCCAAACCACCATATTTCCAGAATTTTCTACCGTTTAAGGACAGGGCTCTTTACAAAATGTAGGAACTGTCACATGACGTGACAGTGACTCATTTGTCACTGTGATATTTAGCAGTGACTGTCACTGCGATGCGTAAATTAATATATTTTATTTATTTATTTATAGAAGCACCCAGTAGATTCAGAACATGAACATATGTGCACTGAATATAGGATGTGTCACACAATTCAATGGATAACAACAGGTTTTACAAAATATCAAATCTTAAATGAATAATATTTATAAATACATAATTTCACTATGACTATTTGCATAACACAATTTGAAAAAATAAAAACCAGTAACCTATATATAACCTAACTAAGCACATATAAAATTATTAACAATTATATATTTATAGAAATAAATATAAAATTAATTAATATCTTAAAGGTATAAATAAAAAATTACATTCACATGTAAAACTTTGCAAGTAGTCATCAATTTCCCGATATTATAGAAACTCTCATTCTTAAAAAGTGTGTGCATTTTTTAAACAAACTTTTTTTAATGTCCTTTTCAGAAATAACTTCTTTTGGTAGCATATTAAAAAATCTAATACCTGAGCTGTAATGAACTTTTTCGAATAAACTCGCAGCTTATGGGCATTTCTATTATTGTATAGATTAATATTTTCTGTTTTTGTAAAAACTATTTATGTTCTGTGTTACAAATTGAAATGCATGAATGACATATTCTATCTATAAAGAGTTTTTATTTCATAGGCTTTGAAAAGTAGTTCACAAGAGATTCTTTTGTTTACACCAGATATGATAGGTCTCTTTTTTGTACCAAAAATATATTTTTAATATGACTTGAATTTCCCCAAAATTAAATTGAATACTGCATTGCAGAATGAAAAAATGCATAATATATCATCAGAAAAGTTTTTACTCTAACATTGAACTAATTGATTTTAACACATAACAAATTGTATTAAGTTAATTTTCTGATTTCTTAATATATTCAAATTAAGTCAATTTATTATATATTTGCAAACCTAAAAATTTCACTACAACAGCTTTATCATATTTTTTGTATAAATATTTAAAATTTGTACTTCATCACATGCTTGTTTACAAAATTGGATGCACTGTGTCTTTTCAACATTCATTAAACATTTATTTATTTGAAACCATTAATGTTTTCTCAGTAATATGCCTAATGTTATCAAGGTTGGGCGCTGTGTTTATATGACTGGTATCATCAGCAAATAGTGTTACGTTACCGTTTTCTATATTACTTGAAAAATCATTAACATGGGCATACCCACGATGGGTCAGGGTGGGGCACTTGCCTCCCAGCCCCCTGGTTAATGTAGGCAAGTAAAAAATTTACAAATATTTAATACCTAATTTAAAAACTGTAAATTAGCCTTTGTCCTATACATAAGGATGTGTGAAAATAATGATCTAAATAAAATCGTTCAAAAGAAATGGGCGTTCCTAGACGACCGACCAACTGTGCGTGTGACTGCTCGTAGGCGCATGGCCATTGAACATATACTCTAGCAGCCCCGACTGATTTGCAACCTCAGGTTGCCACGTGCTGTAGATGCTTATAGCGGTAGGTATCCACGAGTGACGGATGCCTGTCTCCGTCTCGCTCATACAGCCAAACTATCTTCTGAAAACGAGACAGCTCAATCACCATTTAATTTACCAGTCAGTGGCAGTCAGTACATACGTGATTGTGTGTTTTAGATGTCTGCGGATTATCATTGAAAATATCGGTAGTAATTTTTTGGTTATCTACTTACAATAGATATTATAAACTATTTTAGTGTAAACGGTATGTATCTATTCTAGAATATTTTTTGAATATCTAGAATAAAAAGCATATCGCATTACACATGCCATAAAGGCGTATAGATAATTATATGGCTTTATAGATAATTATACGCCTTTATGGCACCCGGAAACACAAGGATGTATAATTTTTTCCGTTAATCTATTATTTTTCATAGCACAAGTATTTATTGTAAAATAAAAAATTTATTCATTTTGAATTTTTTATTGTGTGTTGTGTGCAAAGTTTTTATAACTTCTGTACGATTTAACAGATTTAGATGGCTCTTGCGTCAATTGGAAGGGCTTGTTGATTGTCAAAATCGAACCGCATGACGAATTAATTGTTCGAGTCAATGCAGAGTTTGTTAAGAAATTCGAGTTATTGAAAAAAAAATGTATGCCTGTAAATGTAAAATAAATTCAAAATGAAGAAGAAATTAATTTTTTTATTTTTATATTTCTGCATCAAAATGAAACCGATTAATGAAAAAATAATTGTACAACATTTTACCTTTCAGCACTATGTTTTGTTAGGATACGCCCTTATGGCATCTGCAATGCAATATTAAATTAAATACCTAATAACAAAAAGGTTATTTATTTTCTTTTAGCGAGACATAAGAGGAAGCAACAAGATAAAAGTAGTGGCGAAAGATATAGGGCGGAGACGAAAATTCAAAGTAGGATGTTGCAGATACTAGCGCTGACTCTAGCGCAACAGCACCCACACCTGCCCATGTTGCTGTTTTGGCTGCATCGAGTGGATCTTCGCTACTATATGGTTTTGGTGCACAGGATCAAGCTTATTTTGTTAATGATGTAGGTCGCTGGCTTGGGCATTCGTTTAGTATGACCTCATTTCAAAGAATGGAAATTTAAAAAATTGTTGGTCACCACCTCCAAATTATGACTTTGCTAAGGATGCTGTCCAATTAAAAAGAAAATTCAAATACAGCTGATTGGCGGATTATCCTCCTTGGCTGGTGTATTCTAATAAATTAAAGGACATGTTGTGCATTTACTGTGGCTCGTTAATATTGAGGCCCATTGCTTGCTACAAAAACATGCACGAATTTGCAAAAAATCACGTCATCTCAGTGGCACAAATCAGTGGCCACAGCCACAAAATGTTTCGTCGAAAATACGCCTGTCAAAGTTCAGCTGATTTCTGTCCAGCAAAAAGAGATATAATTCAACAAGCAAGTCGTGACATCAATAATATCGACTGTGATATTTTGTGGTACACATGACCTACCTATGAGGGGCAAAGAACATCATGAAGGTGTTTTTGAAGATTTGGTTAAACTAATAATTGAAGCTGGTGACAACATTTGGAAAGAGCACATACACTGAAGAGCGCCAAAATAACTGGTATAGGCATGCGTATGAAAATAACAGAGGCATGGAACCAATCAGAGTAACGGCAGCTAGATCGGTTACTGCTGCTACAATGGCAGGTTATCAAGATGTAAGTGAGTTTGAACGTGGTATTATAGTCGGTGCACGAGAGATGGGACATAGCATCCCCGAGGTAGCGATAACATTTGGATGTTCGCGTACGACAATTTCATGTGTGTATCATGAACATCGGGAATCCAGTAAAACATCACATTAACTTGTCACTACTAGGCCACCTGAGTTATACAGGCTGGTGGCCAGTAGTTTATATAGTTAAATTTTATTGGTGCAGACTAAGGGCACCTGAGGTGGTTATGTTAGGGGTAGATACGACTGCTTCTCGCCTAACTACCTTCTCGGTCTTGCATCGCAGCTGAACAACTCCTCTCGAATGACTGACCACGACAGACTGCCCACGACTGATGGCAACTGAATGATCGCTCGCGACTGAATGACGGCAACTGCCCGACGATAACTCACCTCGTTTCTTCGCTGCTCCCGAATTTAACCCGCCTCCCGATATATTCAAATTGGCTGTCAGCAGATTGTGTCGAGAGAAATAGGGACTTCCCCCATGGAACTCCGCGTTTTTTGTATACGATTTCGTGTCTCGTCAGCGGCTCGCTCGCTCAAACTGGGGGTGCGAAGAGGGGTGCGGCAAGTGTCTCGGGGGATCCTGGCAGCTGTGCCGGCACTAATATCGGCGGGGGTTACCCTGTTTCTTTCGCCGAGGGCTTATATCAGCTAATTTTCGGGACTTTCCCTGTTTTTCTCTTGCTTCGGTTCATCCCCTCGCATATCCTTATATGGCGGGACTTCCCAGGGGTTATTTCTCAGGGTGTGAATACAGCGCAATGCCTACCCTATGTACTCACCATGCGTCAATCCCCCCTGGCAGCTTCGCTGTTGAACATCCTGTAAACAGCAATGGCTCTGGTTGGTTTCTATCTGACTAACTTCTCTATGCCTGTGCGCTCGCTGGCAATCGTGGCTGCCCAAGCGCACGTGTTTTGTGTGACAGCTAGGTAGATATTTCCTCCCCTATTTCCCCTCCTGCAGGACCCGTCTAGCTGTAGACTCCCTCTTACCACTCTTCTTGCTCTGACATACTGTGGGATGTGTTATCTGAAAGGTAGTTACCTCGCCCGTAGTCTGGTTTGTGTCATGGCTTCTCCTTCACGACTCTAAGGGATGGCGGAGGGTGGTCTCAGAATCTCGCAAATTAACATTAGTTACAATCCAATTACAAACAAAGAAACTCTGGTTACTTCACATTTCTCTTACTTTACTACAAAAAAAATTTACAGTGGTTAATTACCATTCTCCTCTGTTCTGCCGCATGCATTTCTCGGGATAAACAACATAACACTGCCCTGGCAGCGAAGTGAACACACATTATTTATGAGGGCTGGTAGGCCTCTCAACAAAAAAAAACTTCCTGGCGGCCTTTTTCACACTCTGACTCGGGCGGCAAAAACACACATATTCTTATCGCGGCCACATCTCTTAAATCTCTAATTCTAATACATATTACACTAACAAATATAGGTCACTTAACACCAAGCATTTGGCAGTAAACAATATATAAACATTGATAAACAATAATAACAACGCTCAAACCTTTTGCGAAACCACTGGTAAACACCACTGGTAAACAATTCGTAACCTAGGTAAAATAAAATAACTGGTGATACACAATGGTAAACAAAATGTAAACACCGATAAACAGTGCGACAAATCTCTAATCATAACACATACATAACTAATGCCTCACTTAACAACAAGCAACCTTTGGTGGTAATTGACTGTTAAACGACATACAAACATCGGTAAACATAAATTAACTGGTGACACACAAGGGTAACAAAAAGTAAACACTGGCAAACAGTGCTACTGATTAATTGAACTCTGGTAAGCACGAGACTGATGTTCCGCATCTTTTGTTGCGGACTTGAGTGGACTTGTTGCGCGTGTTTGCACACATTATTATACTGTAGAATTGAACTCGATAATTTGGCTGAAGGCTTCCAAACACTTAGAACTTACGGTTTTGAAATTACTGAAAATAATCGTTCACTGTGCACTAGGTTAACAAATTTTATATTCTTGCTGCCTGTCTTGCACTTGTTGCTGTTAAGGGGGGGGGGTTGTGTTGAGTGGTAAACACTTTACCTTTGTGGAATGTCTTCTCGGCCCCTGGACTGGATGGCGGGGCCTGGAGAAATGCGGTACTTGTTTACTTCCGGCTGGCTGGTTGGCTGGAAGAAGGACGCCCCACCTCGCTATGTGGACCTGGACAGCCTGTTTGGGGGGGAGGAGGTTCCCCTTTCTCCTCTCGTTCAGTTGACATATCTGGGCAGCTGTCTTGTCCCTAAGATTGGTTGTGGTCTCCGTGGTACTGCCACGCCTTTCTGCTGTTTGCTGGGTTCGACACTATGCCGATGTATTTTTCTTGACGTTGATCCTTCTTTCTTTCTACCTTCTCCACTTTCCCTGCTTTCATTTCCCGCCTTCCTTCGCCTCTTCGCTCGCCTGGCTTCACTCATTCGCTTGTACTGCTTTCTTCATTCGCCCGCCTACGCTCTCGCTTCTTCGCCTGTCTTCTTCAAATGGTTACCCCGCTCGCACTACAGTCTCGGCTGGCGCTCTTCCGCCTCCTTCATCTCTCGTTCGCGGGGCTCCACACTTCCCGTCGTCCATTTTATCTTGCTTAGTCTTCTTTACACGCTGCTTCCTGTGCGCGCTAAGTTTCTGCCACCGCTCAGGCCGCCTTTTAAACTTCTGACGCGCTTGCTCGTGTTTATTTATCTTTGTGCCCCGCCTGCGAGATAACACTGGGTTTATTTTGCATCTTGCTTTTACCTCTATCTCGCAGTCTCTGTACCATACAGTGAAACTATTTTCCTGCCCTTACCCTGCCGCTCATCCGAGTGGTCTTACGGCGGGCGGAAATACTGGCATACTCTTTCGGAAAAGGTCACTATTCACCATCCAGGGAATTAGTAACTTACTTTTTCCTACTTATTCTTTCACCGGCGCTCCGGTTACTGTAATTTGTCGGCGCTGTCTTTTTTTTACCTGTCCGCCTGGCCCCACGTCCTTTTCACCATCCAGTGAAAGTAACCTCCTTTCTTCACTTAACTCCCTTCGCTGCTATGTCTTTCACCTGTCAGCTCGTCTCCTCTTCTCGCTCTCGCATTCCCCCTTCGGTCTCCTTGCTAATTTCGCCCGCCCATGCTTTCTCGTCTTTCTCATCGTCTCTCGTCATGCTCGCCACTTTATTGCCCGCCTTCCTGTGGGCTGTGGCCTATGTTTCCGCAAATCTCCCATTTCTTTCCTGCCTCGCTCTAGAACTTGCTCCTCCCGCTCGTACTCGTTAATTCATCGGCTGCCTGCTTCGGTACTCGTGACTCGTAATGAATGTTGTGAACTGGACGCCACAGTGTTTTGATAGACTCCCTGAAGTCTGGGATTAGCCTGACTAGCTCATTAAGGGTGAACCGCATCTCTCGGGTTTAGTCTGGTTCATGTTAAAGTCTATACAGACTTAACTATGCCTTAGCATGCCCTGCCATGCCTTAACATGCCCCATGTTGGGCGGTCATTTTAACTTGTCGCTACTAGGCCACCTGAGTTATACAGGATGGTGGCCAATAGCTTATATAGTTAAATTTTAATGATGCAAACTAAGGGTACCTGAGGTGGTTGCGTTAGGGGTAAACAAATACTCGTATTTTCCATTATTTAACACACCAGGATTTTATTGATCAGAAGGTCACATAGCTATTACACACACTGGCGAGACTGAGCCCCCCTGCAAGTCGTTTGCCTGAAGGACTAGTGGGCTGAATACTATGCATCGGGGAAGTTTAAAGTGCTTTACATATGTTTAGTTTCCTTGCTTTTGCCCCTCCACCCTCCCAGGACGAAGTAAATCGTGGCTACACCCATGATCATTAATATAAATTATAAATAGTAGGGGGCATAATATGCTCTCTTGTTGAGCCCCAGTATGAATTATTGCCGACTTGAAGTAATTACTTTTTCAACATTAACTATTCCTACAGTTTGTGCTTTATTTAGTAAATTAGATTAAAAAAGGTTATAGGCATTGCCATTATTCCTAGATATGAGTATCTATGATACATCAAAATATGCATAACTTAACCATAGAATTCGTTAAACTGTGTAAAGATAGTATGGTACTAAATTAATTATCGTAAATAATCATACCAAATGATAAAATTAGACTTTTCCAAAATTATGTAGTAAATATTATGGCAAACATCAATATTATTTAGGGCAGGAAATATCTCTAATGCCATTCTAAAACTCAAATTGTCTAGTTTATAATTAGAATTTGTGGAACTTTAGTAATTCTGATGACTAAGCCAAAATAGAATACTACTTTGCAAGTTAAAACCACTCTCATGAAAAATTGTATGGCATTCGTTTGTATGATTTGTTTTTTGGCTTTTACGCAACATAATATTAAAATTATACTTGGCCAAGTCGCTTCTTGTCAAAAAGAACTGCACGAGCCGAGCGCTCATTGTCACTGCGAGGAGCGACCAGCGTTGCCAATAGCATAGACTAAAGATGAGGTAGACCACTTATTCGTCTTCTGCACATGTACCCAACATTGACCTCCCCCAATGATACACAACTGTCTAAGTCACATGGTCAACAGTAATGAACGTGTTTATTATATCTTAATTTTTAAATGACAAGCACTATTATATGAATAGAATGCTTTTACCAGTTTGAATTTAAGCAAACGGCATTACAAATTTATTAGAGTAAGTATACATACATCGGAAAACATTGCTTTAAATATGAGTTTTCTAACTTCAAATTCAATCCATGCTGTTTTCGCTAGATGTGTTGGTAGAAAAGTAGTTCAATGTTGGGACTCGGAAGATTGGTTGTGCGCAGCAAGCGAGATTGGTCTACCTAATTTTTAGTATATGGCCGCTAGCCAAGCCACTACTTGTCACTGCGAGGAACGATCAGCGCAGCCGCCAGCAAAGCCACATCTTGTCAAAGCGAGGAGTGAACTGCGCATGTTATGCAGGCACGAATCTGTCGCTCCTTGTCATGGCGAGGAACGACTGGCGCGGGCGCTGGCTAAGTCGCACCTTGTAATGACGAGGAATGAACTGTGCCAGTGCGTACGGCGCACAGACACAAGGCAGTTGTTCCTTGTCACACCGAGTAGCGAACAGGGATGGAGCAAAAGTATTTGTGGACAACGAGGTTTCATTAATGAAACTAATAGCTATGTATGTGCATATGCAACATTTTGCAATACAATTCATAAAGCAGAGAGATTGACATGAGCCCAAACTCAATGGTCTGTGCGACCGTTCACTGCGCTACAATACAACAACGGCCGAGCACCGTGCCGACGACAAGATCATCGGGCGTGGCCATCCACTACAGTACCTCGACAGTGTTTGGGAAAGCACCCGTATCACCCAATACCACCCATGAGAGCGACAATAGGACTACCTCGTGTATCGGATACCAACCGACCAGCACGTGTGCTCACACTCAGTACTGCACCATCAGTACATAGCATGTGTGAAGGCGACACCAGGCTTCGTAGTTCCCCTTACTGGGATGCATACGAACAACCGATGCTATTGTGCAACACTAGGTGTTTGCGAGTGTTAGTGGTCCCAAAATCAGAGCAAAATCCTTCACAGTTTATAAAAAGGAAAAATCTCAAGTAAACCCTGCTGCTAAACATAAATACACATTACGTAAAAGTAAAGCGTTAACAACTTCCTACTTGGAGCACAGGCTTAACCCGTGTCAACCTAAGTGTAACCCCCACATGTATCACCTGACTGGGTCATCTTAGTTTATGTGTTTTAGTAGGAATAGTGAGGGTGAAAGTGAAGCTGTTTATTTTTGCAGCTGTCAACAGATTTACGGACTCGGAGAGATACATTTACAGCACTTCATGCCCATAAACCTAACAGTACGAAAATGCATTGTCATGAATAATTAAGTGGCTTGTTTATTATTATAAAGAATTGTTCAGTTTGTGCTAGGGACAATGCTAATTCCACATTTAGTTAAGAGAGCTTTCCCATCCATGCATTGCAAGCAATTAAGGGGCTAACCATATTTTGCAATTCTTTTACTCTCATGTGTTTCCGACTTCTGGCATCATCGCAGCAAGTGGCCGGAAAGAGGCTGGCAGCCATTCCGTCTGAAGCGGGGATTCAACGGAGGGGGCCGCATGGTTCGCATCTCCCGGGCATTTCATCAACTTCTTTGTCTTCCACCGTTGATCATAGTTTTAACATATTTTTCGACCAGAACAGTATAACTTAATATAACTTCATCGCCCATGAGGAGTGCATCTCCACCTCCTGCAGACATAGAGCTCCAGGAGTGTAAGTTCACAGTTCTAATCCAGAGAGCACACGCTCGTTTTTCCGCATCAGCCTCCGATGCGCTTAATGTGTCAGGTCCGCATAACTATGTGATCACTATCAACTGGTATGTAGTATCGAAACGTCAATAAATGACTGCAATCCCCAAGTCAGCATTTCGATTTACAGGCCTTGCCTCTTAAAGGCATTTCGGGAGCTGGACCCACCAATGAGCCATTCTAAGGGTTTTTAAGTGTTTTCAGTGTAACATGTACTTTTATCAGTGTTTAATTGGCATGTGGAGTGGCCTTACAACTCTGCATTTAGCTAACTTGATACCAGCATAACTGTCCCCCTCACAACGGGCCCCTGCGGTGGTACTGAGCCGACCGTGACTGCCCAAAGCTACCAGCCTATCGAACCACATCTAATAACCCTTCAATTGAGACATAGAGGATCGGGAGAACAGTTGATGGTGCTCATATATTTAAGCGAACCCTACACACTAAGCACTTCGGGGGCTGATGCGGGAAAACTACCCTGTGCTCTCCAGATTAGAACTGTGAACTTACACTCCTGTGGCTCTATGTCTGCAGGAGGTGGAGAGGCACTACTCCTGGGCGATGAATTTATATTATGTTGTACTGTTGTGGACGAAAAATATGTTTGTAGTATCGAAACAATTGAGACATAGACGATCGTCAATAAATTACTGAAGTCCCCAAGTCAGCATTTTGATTTACAGGCCTTGCCTCTTTGCACAAAGAACGGTGAAGGGGTGATGTCACTACCATTCTCCAACCCCGAACTCGCATCAAGTTGGTTAAGTAATTTATTAAAAACAAACGTAAAAGTAATGACAGTGAAAGGTGAAATAGATCATAAAGAATTTTCAGAATTAAACTTTGACACTGAGTTCAGTACTAGCAAACGTAAATTTCACAAATAATTAAAAATCTATAATTACAAAACGATTTATCAAGCAAAGTTCAATAAACTATACTTAATTACATAAGTATAGCATCGAATTCGGCACAGCTGCAGACTTCGGCATGGCAACGGTTGTGCCACGCCGCAATTCCAGCTACGTGATTTATAGCCAAATGGCTTGAAACATTCTGTAGTATGCCGCGACAAGGTCAAAGCACTTGCACCCTGCAACCCGTGCAGCGTGAGAGGAGCGACATGCAGAAGTAGTGACTACGAAGCATCTGTTACTGCTTGTCTTCATGACAATCCGGTAACCATGGCAATGTCTCCATGACAGGAAATATAGAAATATTCCCCATCCCTACTACCGATTCAACCTTAAAAATTCGGCCATGGTTGAGGTAAGCCATTCCGAGCTCTCGGGATGTTTTCCTTTCCCCGCATTCCAAACACGTGATGTCGCAGGGAGGACAGCCCGTACCTCACTGCGACCAACAATAAGTAGATAACAGCAGTTTTCGCTGCACATGCCCTTTGCTTGGTGGTTGGAAAATTTCTTCTTTGCAACTGTCAGGGTGTGGCTATATATTTTCTAAATTGTCCGACACTTATTTTCTAAACACTGGACATTTTCTTGGTTGTATATGAGACACTTGTTTTATGTATCTGTGATATGGTTTTAATGTATATGTAACAATTTTTTTCAGTTATGTTAAAAATATTTTTGTGATGTGTTCATGAACATTTAATTTTTCTCTTTCGTTTCGTGATCTCTAAACATTATTTGTAGGAATGTTTGTTGCTTCACAGTATTTTACTCTCGAACAATGAGTAAAAGTAACAGCAACTGTGCTGTTGCAGGCTGTAGTAATTATGGTCGCAAAACTTCCTATGCAATTTACCATCGTTTTCCTATAGACTTGGAATTGCATAAGATGTGGGTATCGCGATGCAAACATGCAGACAAAATCAATGTCAACAATGCTCGCGTGTATTCAGTACACTTTGTTACAGAAGACTACGAACGAGACTTAAGAAACGAACTTTTGGGCTTGCCAATAAGGAAAAGATTGCTACGAAATGCGATTCCCTCGCATCAGCTTCCGAAATGACATACACGACAAATAGTGGAAATGCGAAACACACCGAGAGAGTAGGTAACTTAGGTATATAATATATATTTTAGGCATTAAATATTTGTAAAAATAGTATCAAACAGGGGCGTAGTCAGAAATTTCTCAAGGGGTGTGGGGGCATACACAAGCTTAGATACGCTGGTTGTTAGTAATGTCAAAACACTAAAAAACAAGAACTATTACACAAATAATTATTGCTTCTCCATTCATTATAAATGTGGTAATTTTGTGCTAATGCTTTAGGACTGAAAAACCATAAATAACTTTCATACGAACACTGATAATTAATACAAATTTGCTCACTTACAAATGTCAAACACAAATTCAGAAAATGTCATTAATAAATTTATTTGTAAATCAGTTGTTAGAATATTCATGTGAGCATGAAGAAAATATACAAACAGATACTGTTAATCATAATAAAATAATTTGGTTTACAATAAATTTAATAATTTCCCCTTGCTGGCACATGAAGTACATTGCAGAGGCTCAGTAGAAATCACATTTTTAAGAAACTGCTGAATATTTTGTGATGGCATCTAATTAAGAAAAGCATTTAGGGAACGTCCAGTGCCAAAAGACACTGTATTATTTTTAGTTGACATGAAAATTGCTAAAATCAGTATTTTCAGTGTCCATTTTAGAAGCTAAATTTTATATTCAAGAACTTTGGGGGGGTTATTGGGCACGCAGCATAATTTTATCTTTATTGGCACGCAATAAAAATATCAATTCACAGCTTAAAGTCACGTTCAGGCAAGTCGCTGATGGTAAGACTGTGCACATTTTAAACACCTGGAGCATACAGACCATGATGCAAATGATAATTGAGCAAAAGTCGGCCTTAGAGCTGCCTCAAAAGAGAAAATGCTGCAGCATGGCAGAACCTTTACATGGGAAAATAAAGTGGGGAGAGATTACAATTCCCACACCCCCTGTTCAACTGTTTTACTATGCTCCTGTCATCAAAAGTATTATAAGAAAGTTCTGCCTGTCTTAAAGGCCGTCACTTACCTGCTGCTTGAAAATGTTGCAGTGTGTTTTAAATCTAAGTTGTTGAGCGAAACATGTAAACATGTTTTCATCGTAACTGATCTACAAAAACACTTTAGACTAAGGACAATTTTTAGTTTCAAGTCATTACGCACATTAAAAACAGTGATCCCGAGTCCTCAGACATGACTAAAAATGGCCTTTTGACATCATTGTTTCTTTAAAAAAAAAGGACAGGAAACTTGCAAATTTATTTTAGGCCCCTGCAATGGATTTTGCTACAGAGTCACGACCAGTAAAATTATAGGGTCCCAGATGCAGCAGTGTCGATCTTCGCTCTAAAAATGTTTGTAAATTTCAAAAAGTAATTTTTTGTTCTGTTACAAATCTTTTTAAAAGTACAAATTAAAATGTCTTGTTTGTAACTTACACAGCCCATCTTTGAAGTTAAACTCAAGGAAGTTATAAATGTACAATGATATTCCTTGTAATTAACATTATCTGAGCGACCGGGGATAGTAATGTGGATGTCGTTCGGCTACTTTGTTAAGAAAATTCGGAATATTACACAATATTCCTATTTCGAATAGAATGAGCGCCAGCTCACTGGGTGAGCACAAAGTCACAATTCTCAAGATCGTGCAGGAGGAGGGGGGGGCGAACGACCACATGGATTTATCCCCTGACACACACTGTACATATTTACAGGAAAACGTAATATATAGCCTGGGTATTCAGGTTAGTATTACCTTTTACCTTATAAATTAAGGATACCTCCTTGAGGAGTCTATGACTTCCTGGATAGGGCCAGGGCCCTAAATACAACTCTAAAAACTACAAGTTTCTGTTAACTCAAGTAACTTGTATTGCCGAATAGTGTACACAGTTACATGTATACAATGCAAATTAAAGCAGACCTAACTCACAAGGCTTACCAGCAGCCATTACTGTACAAAAAGGCCAAGAATGGCGCGAAAACTTAGAATAGTAATTAAAACGTCTGAGGTCAGTAAATTGAGTAGACCGAGGTGTGCTGCGAACACACGGAAGACTGTCGGTAAACTAAATAAAAGTTCCAGTAAATGATGTACCCTATTGCAGTTAAGTGTTCAGAACAAAGTATGAAAGTCCCCCATGACACAACGCACATGAAGCACCTAAGAAGCATGGAATCAGACTGCCAGGGGTAGCACAGGCGAACCGCGTCCTCGCCGAGAGCTCGCACCATCCCTCGAGGTATCTTAGTTTACTGACCTCATTACATAAATACGTAAAACATATAGACAATAGAACCCTTCAAAGTTCGTGATGGACATCCCTTAACTTGAAGGGAGTTAAGAATTACTTCTTAAGCACTAATTTAAATATTAAAAATATGATAATGTGGGGCCGTGCATAGCACGTGGGAAATTTTGGTATGTTAACTTTAGGGGCACTCTACGACCAGAACGGTCAAGTTGAAAGAAAGACTAATTATTTCCCACATCACTAATTGGCTTCATTAGACACACAATTGCACTCGGAAAATTATATAGAACACTTAAAATAACCTAGCCTTGCTACTCTACGCCTCATTAAATATGCATGTGATGTGCAATTATTTTGCGATTACTTCGCAATACCCTAAGGGCGAATTTCACGAACATTTGCCAGTGGGTGATAAATTCTAATGCTATTTACTACACATTTTAACACTTGGTTCCTATTTTAATTACACAGATATCTCTAGGGACACCGGAGGCACTCGGTTAGATCACTCGGTATCGAGTCATGAACCGTTCCTAAATAAACGATGCGGACACACATCGGGACGCACGATGTGCGTATTCCACGGTCCGCATTGGTGCAGCGACTGTGGGCCGATGACGTGATGACAGTGACCATGGCAGACCACGCAGGAGTGGTCCACGTCATAATATGTCTTGCTTGTATAAATATAAAGCCCATATTTGTAATAAAACTCAAGGAAGTTTTGTAGGCAACATAAATAGCTTAGAAATAGTTCTGTGATTGTAAAACAGAAAATATGCAATTGTGTAATCATTATATTTTCAGCAAATCTATATGTATAGTACCTCAGTGATGCATGATGCAATTTGGTGAAGTGGATTAGGTCTTTAGCTGTAAGTTGAAGATGCCCTGAGTTCGAATCCCTGCTACTGCAGTTTTTTTGCAAATTTTAATACTAAAGACAATTTTTGTATAACATTTTCTTCATAAATTAATTTGTTTTTGATAGAACATTAAAACCATACATAATTTTGTATTCGTTGCTTACCAATGTCGTTGAAATACAATCTTGGCTGTAATTTTACTGTGTAAGTTTACTTAGAAAGTTATTGTATTTTCACAAGAAAATTTTTGTCTTTCTACAAAGGATTCTTTTGGAAACTGGGTTTATGATTATTTTATTTGTAATAGTATCACAGAGTTTTTTTTTATGTGTTATCACTGCCTTGCTTCTCTGTGCCTCAAACGAGCTAAAGAGCTGCAGGTATGCGGTGTCCTTAACTTGGCGGGAATTAATAATCATATTAATATCCACTGTATTAATTAGAAATGTATTCATTATTGTGGTGCAAATTCCTAAATTTTACAGCAGTGAGAATTTCAGAACGATATAACTAGCAGTATAATTTGTATGCGCTTAAATTGAAGCTGTGAATAATTTTTATTTCAGGTTGATTGTAACCATGAAGAATGCTGCCAGAAAATATCTATAAAAAAAAGAGCTCTTGAAAATTTAAAACTCTTCCTCCAAAGAAAAGAAAATAGACATAGGAATAGCCACGAAAGAATGATAATATTACTTTTGCCAGTAAAGACGAAGAAATAAAAAAAAACTACAGGCAGAAATTAAAAGTCTAAAAGACAGAATAGCATTTCTTGAAACATCTTTGAAAAAGCGCGAAGCAGCCCTGAAGAAATCAAAAACTGTAGGGCATGTAAATCCTGAAACTGCAGTAGCGACATTACGAATTATAACGGAAGAAACTGGCAAGGAAGTAGAGGAAATAGTAGTGAAATGCTTTTCTCGAGGGCAGATTCGGTGCTTGTTGCGTAAAAATAAAAGAGTTATTTGGGAATATGAAGACATTGCTAATGCTCTGACTCTACGAGCTCTTCATAAAAGGTGTACATTTATTTGAGGAAGCACGATGCCCTTATTCCATGCTACTCTACTCTTCAAAAATGGACAGAGGATTTTTAATGCAGGCCTGGTATTTTGAATGAAGTATTGTGCCTTTTGAGTGCAAAGTCTGCAACTTTCTGTGAAATGGGGAAAGCTGAAGTTTTAACATACGACGAGATGAATATAGATGTTTGCATATGCTACGATTCATCGGATGATTTAATAATGGGCAACACCAAAATGTTCAGGTAGTAATTAATGATTCGTGAACTTTTTGTAGGGTGTAAACATTGTATTTTTAATGGCTTTGATGTCACAATGACGAATGAGTTGCTTAAAAATATCATTACTCAAGTTGAAACATGCGGAATAACTGTGGTTGCTGTGACATGAGATTTGAGTGGAAAAAATTCTAAATTTTGAAAAGAACTTTGTGTAAAGAACTTTTTAAGCACCAGAAAGGAGACCTCTCCATAACCCACCACATTTTGTAAACTCACCTGAATGTTACAGGATGTGCAAACCAGAATGTCAGGTTAGCTGCATAGTTGTTATTACACTATACAGCTCAGGCTTTGAATAATTTGTTAGGTAAGAAACACGAGTGTATTTTTGTTGATTCAATCAATGATGTTTTAAATGTTTTGAATTCAAGGTTACCGACTGACGAAACGCCACTGCAAAGTGGCTATGGACTCCACCATCGTAGCCAAGATAATACCTTGAAGAGTTTTTTGGAAGTGTGTCCAGTTTTACATTTTGGGAAAATAAACAGTCTACTGCCATTCCAAAAGGGTTTTATCATTTCCAAATCGCTCATGGGTCTTAATGAAGATCTGAAAAAGATTAATGTAACATACTTTTGACTTCTCATTTAAATAAGGATTGCCATGAGAACTTTTTTCAAGAATTCACGGTTTTGGAATGTTTTACAACAACCCTACTCCTTTTGAGGTGCAAAACAGAATCCAGTACTGACAGGAAGTGCGAGCGATATCGCTTTGTCAAAACGTGCGCCCGTGCAGGAAGAAAAAATGTTGGTTCATCCACACAATGCAGTTTTGACACAGAAGACCAATTTACAGAGTTCGTCTCAAGACATCAAGAGCCAACAAATGCAGAAAAAGAAGTAGTGGAATTATTACATAATGAAGATAACACAGATTTACTTGAAAGTACCCCTGATACAGACAATACACTCGATTCTCTGAAGTATGTCGCTGTCTCCGTGGCATTTAAATGCAAAATATTGATTCGCTTTAGGTTCCATTCAAGAGAAATGTGACAGCAATGTGCCTACCGACTGGATTTAAATTATATCCCAAGGAGGACTTACAACTTCATCTTCCGAATGGCTGGATAAAGTGAGATAGTTTGAGATTGTGTTTGCTGCATTTCATGGGACAGGATTTTCTAAATCTACCAAAGTGATCTAGACAATGACAACGTTGTTACACAAAAAATTCCCAAAAATAAATGAAAAAAATTTACGTTCTACGTAAGAAGAAGAACATTTATTGGCATAAGACCCCTCAACAATAAAATAAAAATCTCTGCAATGAAAAAATATACTGCGAAAAAAAAAAATCGCATGTGGATAGCTTCTTATTCAGTAAAACCGTAACACAACACTCAGTTGCAAGCATACTGCTCTTGTGTTCCTTTTGCACAGTGTATTGAAAATTCGTATTCGACACTACATTTTTTTTATTGCATAAACATGTTTATATTGGTAATTAATCATATATAACAATGCTTGTGGTAATTAGAAGTAACACTTTTATTTGAACCAGAAAGTGACATGTGCGCGAACTTAAACTAGACACACAAACGATAAATTATTTTGTCTGTAATAGCAGATGTAGTTTCATTTCCTTATCTATGTTAGGTTTTTAACGATGGTACCTGAGCAAAAAAATAACAAAGGAAAAGAAAAACAAATGGATATTTACAAAGTGGACTCAAATTTTTCAAAAGACGACTCAAGTGTTCTACTCCGAGTGCATTTGTATTAAAAACAAGTGTGCTAAAAGGCTGTGTTACGAATGACTATATTTTGCATGCTGTTCGTAGCCTATTTGTGTCTGGATCTGCAAACATTGTGTAGGCCTAGTTTAGAACGCAGTTTCGTGGCTGCTGCGCCACTCCTGCATTCCCGCCTAGAAATCCCGGCTCCCGGTGACGTCACGAAGTACTAGCTAATGGCGTGCGAGCAGTCGGAAAGGATCCCCTTGAAATCCAGCAGTCTGAATACACTTTTTTTGTAAGTATATTTGGCAGCCTTGCGAGTACAAATGACGTGTCCCTTGTGTACTGAAGAAACGTGGGTTATTGTGATAAGTCCCTGTGAGAGAGGTGCTTAGAGGTTATAAGTTTTGTTACAGTAGTATTGCTGACATCTCACCTTGGAAGTTTCCAAAGCAAAGGGAGTTGAAAGTTTTAAAATGTTGAGGATATTTTTTGTACTTTGTTTCACGAACATTGCATTTTTTTGTGGTGAAGCAGTTACTTGCAAAGGCTGTGTTTCATTAGATTTTTATTCTTTTGACAAGGTATCTATTTACTTATTTATTTACTAGCGTTGCCTGGGTATCATTTTTCCTTTTCATAATCGGAAAATGTTTTTTTTTTTTTTTTTCAGTAAATAATATTACCGTATTTATATTAGTCTCTATAAGTCTCGTACACGACCGACTTGGCGATAAACGTTACCACTTACCATAAGAAAACTCGCATGTTTACAGTTGACTTTAACAGGTATAAAAATGAAAAGTAGGTAGGTAGGTAGGTTTATTAAGACGAATATTTTACATTGTATTGTTAATTTTTTAAAAAAAACTTTATACAAAGGGGTTCTGCAGACTTCATTGTTGCGCTAAACTATTAAAAAAAAAATTTCGCTTTATTTGTTTATTTCGCATAAGATAACAGAACTCGCCCTTTCGCATCATGTGCCTTTTTTTTTTTTCATGTTCGCTAAAAACAAAATTTTTGGATAACGAACAGTGAAATATTGGATGTATGTTTATACCAGGAAACTGTTTTTGATATTAGTGTGGAATTCATTTCAGCTTCAGAATGGATGAAATGAGGGGTATTGCTGGTAGTTTATAAAGAAATAATTTTAAGGAATTAAATATGGGGGCGAAAGTTATGTAATAATCACTTTTTATTTATGTTTTAAACCCGTACAATGTTGATGGTTGGTCGAACAAGTTCCAGAGATGTTCAACTACCCGGATTTGACTTTGTGGATTTTAAATACTGTGATTTTCTCCAGGGCCATAAGATGCAGGAGACTTAGAAGATTTAAAAATAATGGAAGTATAGCAACAGTATTTGTTGAAAGGGTGGGTGTGGAATGTCGCGGTCAAGGTTATAGCTTCGTACTTGCGGATTTTGAGGAAGGGTATACTATATATTGCTTATATGTTGTATTGGGATTTTTATAGCTTATATTGAATTGTCTTGAGCTTGAGAACTAATAAAACAATTGTGTGTGTAGCTACTTTTCATAAAAAAATCATTCCCGAAGAGACAAATTTGTATTATTTCTTCTTCGTACGAAACTCCACAGCCTGAGATCAAAGTGTGTTGGATAAAACCAAACGTCAATTCTATGCTAAATTTCCTAAGAAACTGATATGCATAGCCCACCACACATCAAACATACCCCACTAAATGATCAAATACAATAAAACCTACACTAATGAGCTTCGTAATACCTCTTATGTAGGGCAGTGATCACCATTCTTGTAACTTTAACTAAATTATTTTAATTAATTGGTGTGTGTGCTACAAAAATACATAGGCTAAAATTAGTTAGCTGCAAAAAAAAACCTTTTGGTATTATTAGCTTAAGAAGGCAATATATGTTAACAACTAGATATATTACCATTTTCATTACAACATTATGCTGGATATTACAAATCCATAATTAAGCAGGGTTTTTTTTGGTTGCTGTACAGGTAGGTACAGTCTAATTTTTGTGTAACATGAATCAGGTAAATTAATTTATTCAAGTACAGCATACACTATTTGAAAGATGCCTAATGTGTTGTTTGAATATAGAGTGTAATGATAAATGTTAACCAATTCACAAATAACATTGTAATTTATAATAAAAATAGAAATACAAATGCATATACAAAATTACATAATTTGTCATCTTTATATAATCTGTATGCCGTCAGTAAAAGTGGGAATGTATGGCCTATGAGCTTCTGTCTAGCCATTATGAATTATGTTGCTGTACAGTATATAATTAAAAACACATTCTGAAAGTGAACATTAAGTTTGTTATATTTTTGTTTCTTCAATAGTAAGAGATTACCTAGTAATTTAGTATTTAAATAGGTAATTATTAAGTTTAGGGGATTTTCTGAAAAACACAATAAAAATTCAAAATTATGATATATTTCTACTCTACTAATCACGTAGAACACGGATATACTAGGGGCGTAACTTAAAAATAAGTACAACATATTTTAAAAAATTGAACAAAATTGCAAAATGAACAGTATAGCCAGTTTGTTTACGTTTCTGAACGAAACGTCCTAGACCAACAAAAGTTGCATTAATGGGTTCTGTACAGCTTACCTTGTTCATATTCAAGACGCCATAATGTTAAAATAAGTAGAACATTTTTAATAAACTTGCGAAATATGTTTGTTTACGTCTATTAACGTCAGAGGAATTATACCAGCCCCCTACCTAGGCGAGTCAATTTACATTCTTTTGGTGTGTTTTACGGTTCCTTTAAATCCCTACAATCCTACATTTGTAGTTTAGTGTAAAACCCAAACATCCTAGGTTAGTGTAAAACCCAACAATCCTAGTTTAGGATAAAAATGTAAAATAGTGATTCACCCATTGTGGGGTTAGGTTCTGTTAGGTGGGCACACATAAAAAAATTAGTCGGACGTTAATGCCCCTAGTATATTCGTGTTCTTCATCATTAGTAGAGTAGAAATATATCATAATTTTAAATTTTTATTGGGTTTTTCAGAAAAGCCCCTAAACTTAATAATTACTGAATGAAATTGTAAACTTCTGCAACCTGAATATAAAAAAGTTCACATTACTAAATTACAACACACCAATTCTACACCTTTCAGTGTAGTATAACCAAGAAAGTGATGTGTGTTCTAGCTGGCAACAAGGTTTTTATGGATATCTTAGACTAGAAATCAACAAATTCTTGCTGCATGTTTTATTTTTCCTGTTGGTCATAGTAAAACCTCTCTGAATCTGCCTTTAGTACATAGTAACATCATCATTCCTTAATGCAGACCAAGCACTTATCAACATTAGGTATGGATACTCCCTTGGGACATGGTTGGTGAGCAATAAAAGTAACTTTGCTGGCAACACTGCTGCTAATTAATTTCTAAGAACCAAATGGCAAAATGTGCTTTTGGTACAGTTCATGTAAAAGTTTTCCAATCCTCTCACACCAATCCTAACTAAACAGAAAACCTGTTTATTAATGTTATTCTTATTTTTTGGTGTTAGGTGAAGTCCATCAGTTATTTACACATTTCTCATAGGCACTATTAAGCAGGAAAAGTTATTAACATACAAAAAAAATCATCACTGTCATCATTATTGCAGTTTTCATTCTTCCAGCATCAGGATCTTGATTACAAAATATGGTACAGAAAAAAGAAACATTTTTGTGTACCAGCACACCGATGTAATCCAGTTTTCGTTATTTTCTAATTAAATACCTTTCATCGGATAATAAAACAGAGTAGTAAAACTAAACTCAGCAGTAAAACAAATTAATTATATACTTAAAAAAAATTAATATTATGTTTCAACGCTAATTATTAATACATATGAAGTACAACTTTGATATTTTAACTTTCAAAGTTTTTAGAACAACAAGCATTTAGCACAGTGGACCATCAATCACATAACCATTTACTATAAAAATAATACAATATTTATGAAATATTTAGTGACACAACCTCAACAAAATATAGAACTACTACTAATGGTTTACTCGATAGTGAATTTTTTATTTGATCTCGAGCACAATCAGCTATATAGATTTCAACTCTATATCAGCTGTACTTCCTGTCTTGAAAAAGTAATTGTTAGCAAGTGAACATTATTTAGGGCTTGTTTTCAAAAACCACATGTATTCTCAAAATTTGAAAAAATTAAAACCGCACCCCAATGTTGGAAACACAGTATACTGATGTAACTAAGATTTTATGGGTGTGGCAGTTGGTAAATTTGGACTGAATGAAATGTGTTCTTGTGTCCTGCGTAGTTTATAAATTGTATCTTTGAATTACATATGTTCAGCTTTTATGTTTCTTCATGCTTGGAATTTCTCGCTTGCTTGGCATTTCTTGCATGCTTGATGCATCTTCCATAGTGTATAAATTGGGATGAATGGTTCCTGTTACAATAGTCTACAACACCTAATTGGGCCTATTGTACAGGATTGTTATTCGCTCGCTGCTTTGCCTCATGTGAGCAAGTGGAAGTGAAGGACAAAGTAGTTGGATGATTTAATGATGCGTGCACACAATCAGTTGCAACCAGGGATGCGGTGGCGGCAAGTCAAAGGAATGTTATAAAGCGTGCCTGTTATGCCTATCAGGGCGCGTGCTGCTTCAGACCTTGGGTATCGGGTGTCTTTGAGACATCTGTAGAATGCTCTGGATTACTGACCTCATGTCTGAGCTAGACTGGGGGTACGGCATACCTTCCAGGTTAAGGTCAGCAGCTATATAAGGCATGTCTGGCCTCCGGGCTGGCAGTTATTGAATAGATGAATTTCAGCGATAGACTACTAGCAAGAAGAGAAGTGACCACAGCGGGAGGAAAGCATGTCACTGCGAACATCAGAACAGTGAAGAGTACAACTGTATGCGTGAGTGAAAGACATTACAAATGATGGCAACATATGGACTGAAAATGTATTAATGATGAGTATGAGTTTGACAAAAACGAAACAGATATATTGAGGAGGACATTAATTAGTTGAAATAGACATTAAATATTGTGCTCACTGAGAAATAAAAAATAGTAATAGCGCAGATAGTTAGATTAATGCTGTAAATAATAGCTGTGTGAATAAATTAAAAAATCAGATTTAGTCCTTTTATATTTATTAAGACCTCCATCCCTCACGAACTCGGATATGCCCCACTGGTGTCCATGTAACAGTATTATATTTACAGTATAAGTAATTAGTATTTCGCAAGACTACACTGTATGTAAATAAGAATTGCTGCTTTCCCAAAAAACTAAAAAAAAATATCGTAGAATGGTATGTATCAACATTACTAATCGTGCTGACTACAGATTTCATGAGAGCATCACAATATTCACAGTACATATTTTGAAACACCATAGTGAGGAGGGATATGAAAATTAGTGAAATTATGGGGTAAGACATGTAAAATATATGCAAGTCTGGTTTCTTCACCGCGTTAATTGCCAGAATACCTAACTTAACGATAGGTGTATCACTGGGGGTATATGTGTTGGATAGCGTGTCAGAAAAAGAATAATAATAAATTACAGTAATTAAATCGTCTCGTTTAACTGTAATGCATGACACTAAGGGAACATAGTGATAGTTGAATCACAGGGGTGTGTGTGCCATAAGGGCAATAAAGACTTGCAATATTAAAACTATCATCTGACGTGATTTAATTACATTTGTTTACTCTTGTTAGTTCTTATTGTATGTTTTCCTGCATGCAATAATGAAACAACACCATTCCCACTCGCTAACGTGCAAAATGACAGTACTATCCACTACACTGGATACAATTTCCACACCAACATAAAACTGCATAGAACCCATTAAATTAGGCATGCCAATCTTTACCTACTTAATCAATTTCTTGTATTGATATATATTTAGGCACAGAATATTGATACTATAATAATTAAACAAAAATGTATTTACAGCCAATTGATTTTGATCTTTCTCGGGCCAGTTGTACGGACATAACATCACTTATATGTGCTAGGATGTGCTATGACCTTGGCAGCAAACTTACATGTCCAGAAATACTATTAACAGAAAACTCGTAAAAACATTGACAAAAACATGAAATTCCACAAAATCAAACAACCTATAAATACAACAGTCCAAAAACTCAAGAAAATTCATAACTTTAAATGACACACAAAGGTGCTGCTGAAATGAAAAATGATTCAACAAATATAGTGATTCAAGGAAAAATCAGTAGCCTTAATATTATTCAAAAATCATTATTTACAGAGCATACTTGATTGATATTCAAAAATTAAATTTTTAATCAGCACCCCTACTAACTTATGAAGGCAGTGGATACATCTCTTGGAAATATATTGCTAATAACACATGTATAAGACACATGTACCTTCTTTTGCAAGAAGTCTAAATTCCACAAATACTAGTTTTTCTGCTCATTAATTATATTTAACACTTCACTTGGTAAAAATTGCAAAGAACCACGAATGTGATTAGAACAAATAGCAATCACCAAGCGTACATTCAAAACTAACTGTAAATCTTATTGAGATAACTGAACTGATCTGCAAATTCTGCTTATATTTTAACAATTTTCAATCGGCTAAACACAATATGTCAATACATGTAAACAAAGGCTCTTAACATCTCCTCCTTATATATAATACTATTGCCACGTGATGTATTACAAAACCCACCTGAATTTCAACAACATAAGCCTCATAAAAGTCAAATATACAGTTTTCATAACTCTCAGACGTTTCCTTCACAAAATTTATAGTTCTTAATATTAACAGTAGAAAAATATTAATTTCCATACAACTTGTTCTTGATCAAGCATCTAAAAGTTGCAGTAAATATAATGGTAACCCAAGAAAACTATAAAATTCAGACATTTTCATACATAATTTTTAAAGTAATATCCTAACCTGAAAGAGCCACCTAAACTAACTCTGGATAATAGTTGAGTGTTCTTACAGTTACTAGAGGATAATCTGTGAATAAGTGTTAGCACTGTAGACAAACCTGTAGGCTACTAAACTAGAATAGTTGATGAACAAGTGTTTTCAGCATAAGAACACAGTGGCTAGCATCAGGGAAAACCTGGAAAAGTCAGTGAAATATTAGAGAAATTTTTGTGATGACAGGGAAATTAAATTTAATAGTTATGGGTGATTATACAAAAGTTGGGTAACTTTTGACCTCATTTTGATTAGTATGGTTTTTAACAGTAATTTAACTGATTTTGGTATGAGGAGATGGGTATCAATATACGGTTCTAGACGGGGCCAGTCACTTTNTCAATATACGGTTCTAGACGGGGCCAGTCACTTTTTTAATTATTTAGTGAGTTATTTGAATTTGACTGCCAGAGGACTGATGAGGGTGACATGGTACTGATTAAATACACCATTTCATTGGAAAATATAAGATTTATTGTTACTTTAAACATGTTTGAGACCAAATATCTTAGAACATTGTAATTGCACACAGTTCAACATTCAAATCACAGTTTCTATTAACATTACCTATAATTATGTAATACTGTAAGTACCTAGTAACTCAGTCTTCTAAACAGTCTTTTAACATTTATAGTACTAACTTCAATTACTTTGAGCTAGGTTTCTTAACAATATATAGATTCGTAGAAATCAACATACTTAATTAGTATCTTTTCTTGTACTTTGGTTAACAATCACAAAGTAAAATGACTTTAAAAATAAACAATAATCAGCTTTTTTGCTGCAAATAAAATATCTTCTAAAAATAATAACAATTACTTTTCAAAAACGTCAATCTTCTCTTTGAATTGGTAAAATACCCTGTTACCTTTGGTAACTAAGTTTGGTACTGGTAGTTTTTTTAATACCTGGTCCACTGGTACATCTGACACATCACTTTCGTCCAATTTAAACAGGGTGCCATCCTTGTTACAAATTTTGAGGAACGTAATTCTCAATTCACCATCTTCATCGTCAACAGAAGAGCAGATACCCGCATAATGATATTCTGTTCTTCGTGCTACATATTTGACCAAGACATAATCACCACTGCTATAGTGATTTTCTTGTTGTGCTTTTGAATAGTCGCTAACTCCTGGCATAGATGAATTATGTTCCAAGCTAGGGTTGCCATTGGTGTTTCTCACGTAGGCAGATATTGGCAGATTATCGTCTTCTGAGTCCGTGAATACGATTGTTGTATCTTGATGTGTATCCGGCTGTTCTGTCTCATACTGAATAGTTCCTAGCTTGTAATGGTCACATCCATCAGGGTGGCAAAAACAACTAAGTGACTTCATTGTAATCTGGTTTGGAAAATAAGCAGAGCTGGTTACCTGATGCACTAATAGTGTCCCCTTAAAAGCAACAAATGCAGACGGCTTTTCGTTAATTACGGTGTTCATTTGCTCAATTTCATCTGCTTCAATCACATCTGCTCGTACACCTTGGCATCTCTCGCGAATCACCGCAACAAACTCTTTAAGATCAGTTACGTCACCTCCTGTAGCGATCACTTGATCAGCTGTTCGCTTACATGTGGCGCCTACACCATCGGGTGCCCCCTTTCCATGGCCAGCCTCGTGATAGTTCCAGGTATATGTCATAATGTTAGGATACATTTGTTCCAGCTTGCAGCCCAGCACGTAAAACATTGTCTTGTTCCTATATTGTGTCACGGGACCGTCACTAAGAAAGTGAATATGGTTAATGTTTGGTGGCAGTGATGTTAGTACTGGTTTCAGATGGGCCCAAATAGCTCCGACATTATGTAACAGATTTAATGACATGGTGCAGTGTGAAATAACCGAGTTTTTTAGGTACACTACAACTGTGTGTAGCGAAATTTGGGTACGCGAACCGCCAAAATGAAAGGATTGGATTTCCTGATTGTACTTAGTACAAAAGTTTTCTGAAAAGTCCATGTGTACTATCGCATCGTTTTCAGATAAAGATTCCTTCAGTTGTTTAATCACATTGTACTGGTGAACTATGTAAAAATAATGGCGGAAAAAATTCCCCATATCTCCTTCAAGTTTCAAAATGAGATCTTTGGGTGAGGTTTCACATGCTTCTTTTTTATATTTCGTAACAAACCGTTCTTTTTTTGTCTTGAGATCAATTATGGCCTCCTTTTTATTTACCCACTGTTTGAATAAGATGGGCTTTGAATTATCCAATTCTGTGTAGGGTAAAGTTTTGGAGCAACAGTCCTCACATGTCCTCTCTAGACACTTTTCAGCGTATCGATCGCAATAAAGCATTTCCATCATACTTTGATGATTACTTACAGTTTTAAGTATATTTGCATTTTTCAGAGCATCAAGTTTGAGGTCCATGTTTTCGTGGATTGTGCAAGCACATTTGTCGCGGTTTGACAAAGTAGGGGGTACGACCCAAAATGGTCTTAGTCGAGTAAATAGAGAATAACTGATTTTAAATGGAACCGTTTTTAAAAACTTTTTGTAAAGGTTTATCAAACTATCAAACAAGTATCGCTTCTGTTTTTTAATTTGTTTCCGAGATATAAATTCCTTCTTTCCGGCTGCTTGGCGGCTATTAGCATCATCTTCTAAAAACTCCTGAACAATCTTTTGAAGTGTCTTTTTTCCGTTCGTTATTTTTTGCTTTGAAAGATTATGTCCAACTTTTTTGTGTCACCGCTTTATTTTTGATTCGCCATAGTTTGTATTTGTTCACTACT
This sequence comes from Clitarchus hookeri, assembly GCA_002778355.1. Lineage (NCBI taxonomy): Eukaryota > Metazoa > Arthropoda > Insecta > Phasmatodea > Phasmatidae > Clitarchus > Clitarchus hookeri. Next base: position 170,085 of record NQII01000601.1, read on the forward strand.
CTTCCAGATATGACCTGTTTAAATTCCCTTTTTTCTTTATGACTCTTTGTGTTTGAGTAGTTTTCTTCAAGTTGACTTTTCATGACTTCACCGAAAAGGGCTTTCTTGACTAATTCTTTCTTTTTAGTAATATCTTCACCCATTTCTTCAATTCTCGTTTTTGGCGTTTTTTCAACAGATTTTATGACTTTCTTTAATTGTTTTTTAACTCGTTTATATTTTTGATGCTGAGTGTTTAATTTAAATTTAAGTTTCAAAATAACGGCATCCTTTTTCTTTAATTGCTTGTTTCTGTGCTTTCTCTGTCTTTGACTTCTCCTNTTTCAAAATAACGGCATCCTTTTTCTTTAATTGCTTGTTTCTGTGCTTTCTCTGTCTTTGACTTCTCCTTTTAGCGTCTTCCTGTCTTTGGTCTTCGCAAATGTTTAGTCTATTTTCTTCAGGAACAATTGGCGGTCCTTCATCGTCAGTGGTTGAAGGTGTATTCTGATGCAAAAAAGTTCTTGTGTTCCGGTTCAACACTTGTTTTTTTCTATAATTTGACGAATACTGTTTCCACTTTTGTCTATTTATACGTAGCTCCCGAGGCGTCATGCATTTAACAGTTTTTCTTTGCCCTTTCTCCTTTTTTAAATACTGCAACCTTTGTTTTTCTTTGTACTCGGCTAATTTAATTGGATTAGCTTTAATCCTTACTAAACGAGCCTTTTCATTGTCCCTTTTCTTTTTCAATATTTCTTCCCTGGACAATTTTTTCTCTTTTTTTGCAGGCGGCATGATGTTTTAGCCTGTAATAAGTAAAACAAACTTCAATGCACAATAAAAAGGCTCTGAACTAAATACCCGTCAGTACTCTGGCAACACATCAGTCCGCTGACTGCAATGCCAGACATGGGACTGACGACAAAGTACTGATGAATCAGATTACTGGCTGGGAACAAAACGTATTTGAAATATATTTTGTCACATTATTAAAGAAAATAATTCAACAATATTATGCAATATTTCTGTATGCTTTTGCAATCAATATCAAGCACGTAAGGAAAGCGGGTTTGGAGAGGGCGGGATATGACATGAAAAAGGTTTTGAGGTGCGTTTCATCATTTGTATACTGGTCGTTTTATTGTGTATTTCAATTTGAACACCTATACATTACTATTTTATCATGAAGTTTAGTTTCTAACACTAAAAACCGCTGTTTTATGTGCATATAAAATGAAATGTATTAATTAACGTAGGAACTCTTTCTTATTGCGCATATTTTCGGCTGGTCTAATGTGCGTCAGCAGTGCACTTAGAATAGCCAACGTAATATTAACTTTTGTTCGTTTATGCATCAGCTGATATAGGATTTTGTGAATTGCACGTTGTTTGTTTTGAATACATCAATTTGCCACTCACTGACTGTCAGAATCTGGCCAACTTATATGAAATGAAGAATACCTGGTGAATCATCCCTAGCTGCTGCATCCTTTACTATCCAGTTTGTGTGTCGCTCTAACCTGATGTAGCCAAGCATGACTAGTACTCAATTTGAAAGACCCATTTCTCTAATATTGAAAACTTGTTCTTGGTATTGCGTAGCTGCATCAAGATGGAGCAACACACCAGCCAGATGCGACGTTTTCCTTGTATCACAAACATCCATGTTATACGTCACCCTGCCTGATGCATACAAAACAGAGAAATCCTACCTTATAAAGTACTGTGTTTCTCTGCAATTACTGGTCAGATTTTGGAGAGAGATGTGCCGTTGAATTCGTTTCTTTCAGTCCTACGATGCTAGTGGCAGAAATCACTATAGTTCCATTTAACAAAGCATAGTTGATATTGATATCTCAGTACTTAATAATACTATCACAAGATGCGGTACGTCATTTTGTGAGGACTTTGTAGCAATTCACCGAGCTGAAAGCAAATGCAGAATAACTATATCTTCAATGGTTTAGAATATATACGAGGGCAATAGCTTAGATGACTCATCCTGTGTGTGTGTATATAATCTATTCACAGTTACTTCACACTTTTCTGTAGCCTTGCTAAAGTTCTATTTCCAGGATATTCCTCCACCTTGTGCATACTAAGCTTAACTAAGTCTAGAAAATTACACCAAAGGACAATTCACCAAATTTGTGCGCACTCAGTTGTATTAATATTTTGCATGATTGCACGGCGACCATCATACAGATTAGGGCCACGTACCCACAGTGTCAGCTAGGACCATCACCAACCGTTTGCTGGACTCTGGGTTACGATCAAGGGTGCCGCTCACCAGGCTTCCTCCCACACCTCATCACTATGCAGCTCGCCTCAGATGGTGTCACGAACGACGCAACCGGAAGAATGAATGGCGTGGGGGTGTGTGTAGTGATGAGAGCAGATTCTGCCTTGGCGCCAGGGACAATAGTTTGAGAGTGCTGCGTCGACCAGGAGAGCAGCAACGTACAAGACCAACTCCTGGCATCATGGTCTGGGGAGCAATAGCCTACAATGACCATACGCCTCTGGTGTTGTTGAGGGAACACTGAACAGGGAAAGCTACATCCAGAAGATCATCCAGCCCATTTTTTTGCCATTCTTACAACGCTAAGGCTGAATTCTTCCAGCATGACAATGCCCATGCACACACGTCTCATGTTACCCAACGTGCTGTTGGAGGTATTCAACTCCCCTGGCCACCATGATCACCCGACCTGTCCCCCATTGAACATGTGTGGGACATGATGGAATGGCGTTTGGTGTGGTCTGCAATACCGGCAACAGACCTCCACCAATTGCAACTGCAGGTGGAATTAGCATGGAACACTGTTCCTGAAGATGACAATCAACACTTTTATGATTTTCTCTATGCATAACTGCAGGACTGCATCATTGCTAAAGGAGGCTACACAAGATACTGACATTATTGTTCAAGACACACTGTGTAGCCTGTGTCCATAGGTGTACAACCCTGTGATCATTATTATATACAGTGTACAACCTGTATAGTTGTTCAATAAAACCTTCAAGTGGGACCATTGCGTCCGGGTGTTCATTTTTCATTTTCCACCAATATATATATATATATATATATTCATTGAACTTGTTTGGTTGATAAAGCATGTATTGGCATGGTGGAAAGTTTGATTTTAGGTGCGTGTAAGATTTTGCAAATAAAATGTTTACTGAAATAATAGTTCAAACACTTTTAGTGTTTCTCATTGAATTGATGCATTGTATTTTCTCTTGTCTTTGTATTATGACTTTGTTTCTGGCCCTGAGAAAGCTAGTAATTAACCTGTGTCACAATTTTCCATGTGCCATCTTTGTTTATACTTTTTTATATAAATATTTGATACAAAAAGGCTATATATTTTTTATATGTGCTACCAAAAAAAGGTAATTTTAAGGGAATAATGTAAGTCATAAAAATTTTTGCTGTGAACATCTTTTGATCAGGGAAAAATAACAGGATACCTGGAAATGTCAGGAAATTTGTTATATAGATCCTGCTATCCACTGTGAAGAATTTTTGTGGTGTTCAGTGATCCTTAGAAGTAGGTATATCTTACTAATATTATAAATGTGAAAGTCTGTGTGTGTGTGTATGTATATATGTTTGTTACCACTCAGCGACATAACGGCTAAACGGTCCTGGGATAGGACATGATACTTTTTATCCTGGTAAATTGTACGGGTCCTGTGGAATAACAACAAAACGTAATTCTGCTATTTTTTTGGGAACGTGACGGAACTCAGCTCTGTAAAGACTGAACGAATTTTGATGAAACTTGGTATGTGGGTACTTTAGATCCTGGAATAGGACATAAGATACTTTTTATCCTGGAAAATTGTACTGTTGCTATGGAATAACAAAGTGTAATTCTGCAATGGCTGGGAACATGACCAAAATATTTTTTTCCTCTGGGGTCAGAGTTTATCTTGCCGCCCAAGGACCTCTGAAATGGCTTAACGGCTGCTATCAATCGATAACAACCGGGACTGAATATTTAACATGCCCTCTGAAACCCGGAAGCGCTCAGATGTTATGCCACTAAAGGTCACCCATCCAAATGTGTGCTGCTTGGAACGTTGCTTAATTTTGGTGATCTATTAAGATCCCCCAGCAAGCGCAAAAAGTAGTACCTAGGTACACTTATTTCTAAAGCTACAACTTGCTGAAACTCGCGTTTTGATTTTCGTACATGGAAAGCGGAAATGTGATAACTACGCTATAGTTGCACATATACACTCCAAAAACAATACCCTACTTCTTGGCTATCGGGTAAAAAATATTTCCTTCGTTTTATGTTGATGTAATCAGTTAAAAACCCTGGCCAACATAGTATAATTTTATAATTCACTTTTCACATAAATGAATTGTATTTTCCCAATTTATTTATTAGTGTATCACTGTAAAACAATTGTACCCGGGCGAAGCTGGGCTGGTTCGCTAGTAATATATAAATACAGGAATTCTCAATATGCACTTCACATTTTTGGTAAAAAAGACAAATTATGGTTTTATTACTATAAAGAGATTCACAAAATCTTATTGGCATCAACTTGTACAGAGTGCCAAGCATGGCTGAGCTGCCTTGAACTGTTGTAAATCCCAGTGTGGGATGTTGTCATGTGACCTTGATTTGATGCTCACTAATGCTGAAAAAACCTATCTGCCATGTTGTTGTCCATGGAGCACACTATAATTGGGTGCTTTTTTGGACTCTCGATGCTGGTAGGAAAGCTGTGAAGCAGAAGTGTGTAGGGACAGGTGCAACTACGAGTGAAACACAGTCTACAGACATGTGCATTTTATAATCCATGTGGAAAACAAATTGCAAAAGAGCGAGACAAATACACAAACTGCAGAAAAGCCTGAAGGCAAAAACTTGTTAAATTAAACTTGTAGTACAGCTAGGAGTGAGAGTACATGCTTGTTCAAACAAAACAAAAACCTTGAAGCATACAGTAACTAAATAAGTTACAGAACCCCTGAGATTCCAGAAAGTCATAAACCGGCTGCAGAGGGTGAGAATATTAATTTAAACAGAATTACATGATCAGTGATGTAGTAAGGATGAAATTCTCATAGGTTGATTAAGGTGTGTGGTCTAGCTTAAGGTTTGCAGGATTGTTAGGAAGAAAAGGGGCTTTCCTATAAAAAAAAATCCTGGAAAATTGTATTTATTGGCAGTACTAATCAAACTGAAGTATAAACACATAGGTGCATTGTTATATTCTATATTGTTATATACTATGAAATTTACAAGTTGGGAGGGCTATGAAGATCAGGGAAATTTTGGAAATTAGAACAAATGACGTGCTACAAATGCAAATAGCACAAAAAAAGTTAAATACATCAACTAAGTTGATAGCTTCAGAAAAGTAAATTCACACAAATGGAACGCAAGTGAAGCGAGCATTGAGGGCCACATCAATTTGCCTGTTTTATACATTTTTACTTAATATGTAGCTGGTAGAAATGTATGAAAGTGCTTGCCTCATGACAGAAAGCAGCATGAACATTAATTTATGTATTCTAGATGAAATTACAAATTCAACCCAAATACTTGTTACATGGATGCATTATAAATAAACAAATATTTATTAACTTACAAATAAATTTAATAAATAACTTATTTCAAACCATGTTCTTTGCCATAGACTTGTAGTGCACCATATTATATATCTTACTCTCAGTATATGTTTCATGGATCTTTGCAACCAGGCCGGCCCAGAGGTTTCTCGGGGTCTGGGGCAAAAAAAAGTGTTCGGACCGCAGTCCTCCTTCCACAGTCCAGGTAATTCAACAATTTTATTTATTTTTACACTGACGTTTGTGAAAAATGCAAGACCAAGAAGGATACATGTGATTTAAATTAACTTTATACCAAAGATTAGGTACATGACAATACAAAATAGATTGGAATTACAGAACTCTACATGATCGCTGTCCTTGAGAATTCAGTGTGGTGTGAAGCCCCCATGTGCTGCAATCAAAGCCCCTAAACATCATTGCATGGAATAACAGAGGACCTGGATATATTCCTGGGAAATCTCCCTCCACGTGGTTTGTATGAGAGTCCACAAAATATCAACAGTAGTTGCTGGAGGTCTGTGGCGAATAAGATGCGTTCGTGGTGGTCACATTGAACATTTATGAATGTGTGCTGAACAAACTTCACTGCCCCACGGTTCATTTGATTGGTCAATCAAGGTTGTAGGTTGTTTGGTTATGATATTATAGACCTTCAAAGTTGGGGTATTCTTTTATACTCGCCCTCTACACTCATGTTACAAAATTTGAGGCAAAAATTTTTTTTTATAAGTCTCTGTTTATTTAACCCTCTTTAGCTATAGTACAATTTTGGTGTGAAGTTAATATTTAACCCATTAAAAAATTAATCTAAGCTGAGTTATACTATCTCTATGGCATCTTTGTTTTCACATGAACTGCAATGTTATTTGTTGTAAATACTTTAAAATATTAACATTTAAAGCAATTTGTCAGATACTTGCTTATTTCAAATGCCACTCAGGATAACAGCAGTTCACAAGATAGAACCTGTAAAATATTTTGATTCGACACTAGATAGTTTTGTGAATAATTTTACGTTAATTACCTATCAGTGTGATGAATTATGTAATGAAAATGAAAACTAAGTAGCTCATTATTGTGGTTTCATTCTGAAGAAACAAAGTTATTACCAGTTTACATAACTTGTCTTAACAGAAGCTCTTGTTGTACTGTTATAGAAGGTAAACACTTAGCCATGCAGGTTGTTTCACCTGCCTATCACATCTACGCATCACTGTTTGTGAAGTGCCCTCTTTTGATGTAGTGTACCAGCATGTACCTATTTCTGTAGACTCAGTCCCCTTACCCATTTCGAACCCTTTGAAATCTTCACCATCACTTTCCTCCCTGTTCACATCTGCTGAGGTTTCCCTCTTAATAACCTCTGGGTTACACAACCCCGTATTAACCACCTTGTCCTCTTTGTATGGAGCCGGTATTAAAAACCATTTGTTGCGCCTGTAACTACCTCTACTGGTGCACATTATATAGGACCTGGGCTATGGACCTAACTGTTCTATCGTGCTATACACCCTCAGATCACTAATGCAAACTACCCTATGTAGTTGTACCTGCCAGCCTAAATTTTGCTATTTTCTTTTTGCTGCACACTCTTATAATCAACTTGCTATGACAAATTGGATGGCAGCGACGGAAGTGTGGATTTTAAATGCCTATTCATGAGTAATTCCCCTGGACTGACCTATTCATGAGTAATTCCCCTGGACTGAACCTGTTCTCAAGTGGTGTGGTGTGATACACCAAGAGTGCGGAGGAAATATATTTTTCTTTATGAGCTGTTTGGCAACCTTGACTGCTGCTTTCACTCGGTAGACTGATGATAATGTGGCGAGGATGTAATAACTGTGAAGTTGTACAAAGAGGAGAATTCTCTGAACCTTGCACATAAACTGAGTACCACTATCTGCTCTCACTATTTCTGGAATACCAAACCTAGAGAACACGTCTTTCAAATGTCTGATGACCGCCTCATCTCCTAAAGAGGACATTGTAACAATTTCAAAGAATCTTGAGTAGTAATCAGTGACAATTGTGTACCACTGCTTGCATTAAAAAAAAAAAATCAACTCTCACTTTTTTTGCCAAGTTCAAGCTGGGAAAGGCTTCTTCTGGTATGGCTCTTTTGGGTTAACCCATTCTTCCACAGATTGGAGACATTTGCGTATCAAATTCTCCAACTGTGATGATAACCCCATCCACCACACTGATAACTTCACTCTTTCACTGCACTTTGTAATACCTTGGTGCCCTGAATGGATAAAATGCAAACACTTAAGCTGCGATGAGGGAGGTATGATTAAGCATGGACCTTTTAACAGAAACCTTTCTTCAAAAGTGATCTCGTGTCTGAACTGATAATACAAGTGCATTTGTTCTGGCAGGTCTCCCCATTTAAGCCAACCTGTTGCATACTGTTTGAGTTTGATTCAAATTGGATATTTCTCTTGTTCTAACTGAATAACTGACAGAAACTGATCTGTGACTGGGCAAGTAGAAATGACCTGCTGTACAAATGCCTCCTCTTGTTCCCTAGCCTCAGCGGATACCAGATTATGGGACAGGGAGTTGGTAACCACTTTGTAAACGAGGAGACAGCTCATGAAGATGTATGATGTGCAAGATTTGCAGCAAAGGCTTATGGTCTGTTTCTAAGATGACTGGTATGCCTATCAAATATAGTTAAAACTTTTCTGCTCCCATTGCCAAAGTCAAGGTTTCATTCTCTATCTGAGAGTACCGTTTCTCAGTAGTCGAAAGAGTACGTGAGTCATATGCTATCACCCTCCTGGAATTCCTGACTGTAGCATAAAACGACAGTCTAGACAAAATGAACTTGCATCAGCACTTAAAGTTACTGGTTGACTGAGGTCAAAAAAGTCAATGGTAGGTGCTTCAGACAGCATGGTTTTAATTTTTTCAAAAGCAGAACTCTAAGCATCTGTCCATTCAAACTTAACTTCTTTCTTCAACAGCGCAAACCAAGGGCCTAATATTTGTGACGAAAAGTTGATGCTGGAGTTCACTTTTATCTGAAGGTTGTGGAAAGTTCGTGAGGCCTTCGACTCTCTCGGGATCTATCCCAATGCCTTCTGAATTCAGCAGAAAACCCCAAATACACTTTTCCTTTCATTGAGTGTAATGCCCTCATCCTCTAGTTTATGCAACACCTAAGTATATTGTCATGCTCTGCAATGCTTGGGGCAAAAATCGAAATGTCATCTACGTAAAATACTACACCTGAGATGCCCCCTAGAACCTGCAAGATCCTGTAAGAAAAATATTCTGGTGCACAAGCAATCCCAAACGGTAGCCTTTTAAATAAATACAGCCCAAAAGGGATAATAAATGTAGTAAGCAACTGGCTTTTGTGATCAAGTTCAATCTGGTAAAAACCTGAGTTGGCATCTATCTTGGAAAAATATTTATCACCCTTAAGCTTAGCCAGTTTGGTTTATATACTTCTTATTAGGAAATGTGGGTGTCTGATATGGTTGTTTAATTCAGAGTAGTCTTCACAGATACGTGCTGCTTCACTGAACCTGGGAACTCTAATGGCACCTCAACTTTCGTGAATGCTCCAATGTGCTGAATTTCAGAACTATCGACAAGTGATAATTTGCACTGATCTCCTTGGAAGCAGACTATTCCCAAGTTTTTCATGCACTGCCTTCTTAATGTGGGTGTCGTTAGGCCTGATATAACATAACACCTCCGCTATATAGGTCTTACCTCGAGCAAGAAGCTCAAGTTCCAAACAGCATCTTACGGACACAACATGTCCATCTGGCCCTGAAATAATTTTGTTACAGTGCTTTAACTGGGAAACCAGCTAAGGAGGTACAATCTCTGGAGGAATGCAAGTAATATCAGCACCAGTGTCAATTAAGAATTGGAAAATAGATTTAAAATTTCCAACATAAACTGGAGTTGTCCACTTAATTGTATCAATTGAATGGAGAAATAAACTACTTAAAAAAAACTCGCTGTCATCCTGTCTCTGTTCCACTTTCTTCTAAAACATGGTGCATTCTACCGTGGTCCCTAGATTTGTTGGCCCTACAAACTGATGCCTAGTGGCTAGCTTGTTACACCAAAAACACTTGGCATTTCTAGCTGGGCACTTAGTTCGTTCATGCACTCGCAACCCCTAAAACTGACACTTTTCCACTGGGTCGTTATCTCCTTGAGGTACTGATTTGCATCTGTATAAAGTAGAGGACGTGTTCTGGATTTTTTTTTAGGTCAGCACGTGATGCACTTCTAGGTGGCGATGTTCCTGGTAGAGCAGTGCTAACTGGCTGCTTTGCAGTTCTGCTCGTTTTGCCGCTAGAATTGCCTGTTCAAGGTAAGGTCGGGTAGTAGCTGAAGTTGTTCACTGGCTTTTACGTCTGACATCTCAACCACTATTCTGTCACAAATCAATTCTTGTTTCAGTGTCTCGTAAGCACACTTTTCTGCCAAACTATGGAGAGCTGTGGTAAAATCTGTGGCTATTTCCCCTGACAGTTAAGCTCATGAATTAAATCTGAATTGTTCAAAGATGATGTTTTTTCTGGGATTGAAGTACTTGTCAAAAGCCTGTATTACATTCGCAAATGTAGTAGGTGCTGGCAGAAACTGAGCCAATATTTCTTCGGCCTTATTGCCCATTACATATAATAGGTCAATTTTTTTCACTTTCTGATTTAGTCAAGTGTCCAGCTACAGAAACGTACCTCTCGAATCTTCTCTTACGCCTCCCATGTTGGCAAGGTGAAATCCATCGCAGTTGGAGGATGGATGTTAGGGATGCCCTTCCCTGCTGAATTTCCATTATTAGTAAGAGACATGATGGTGAAACAGAAGTAACAGATGTCTCCTTAAGACATTTTATAATCAACAGCAGACACCACTGCCACCATGTACAGTTATGGAAGGTAAGCACTAAGTTACATACAGAGGCTTCATTATTCAAGTCAAGACCCGGGCGCCATATTGGCAACTCTGCCGCCAACCTGAAGGGTACACTTATGTTAGTGGGTAGTGCGTAGAGTGTAGTGCACAGTACCAGGTAAGGGTGGGTCTACAATAAAAAATTATACTTTAAATTATGAATTATGATGTGTAAAGGAGAACCTAAACTAATTTTCTCAATGTGATGGTTCACAACAGAACTCTGTTGTGTTTTTAAGAGGGTAACTACAGGGTGGCTGGACTAGCAAATATCCAGAGATCCACAACATGAAGGGGTCCACCAGGACCTGGTACAATTTTCCTTTTCTTCAAGAAAACAACATTAACATTAGATAGATTTTATATACTGGAATTCAATTCTACAATTATATCAATTTATGTATTGTAAAATTTTACCAGAAAATGTTTTAGCTTACGTATGGTGATAATGAAATAATAGCTTTACGATAATGATATTAAGACTAGTGGCATGGTGGTGTAATCGGGGAGATTATGTTAAAGTTTCAAAATCCTGAGCTGCGTCTGATTATGCAGCCAGATGTGACTGTTCTGGGCCAGCGAGCACCATTCATGTCAAAATTTTGTAACTCAATCGACTCCATCTGTCCACTTGCGCATTAATTCATACTTGCACCTTGCCAGCATTACATCAAATATCTCGTCCATTCAGCTTTAATTTCTTCATATTCGACTTAGAAAAGTGTTGTGTCAATACGACAAACTCTCTCAAGATGAATGATTATAAGTGGTCCGGAAAGTTTGTTTGGATAAATGTGTTTTTTCGCTTGCTGGATGTAATTAAAAGTTGATTATAATCTCTTTTCAATGGTTTGAGGGAAGTGGTATCAAATTTTGTGTGCAGGAACCTAAATCTGCAAAATATAAATATGCCTGTATGGTGCGTTCACTAACGAGAATAAAACTAGTTCTTAAGCAGGTCCTTCAAAAGCTAATATCTAAAAATACAATGATAGGAATAGACTTATTTCTGTTGAGTTGTCCATGGCTAAGAATCTAGACTTCGAGGAAGTGATGGATAGCTCTGTTGAAGTCAAAGTTGTAAGAAGTTTCAAGGTATATTAATGAGAAATGAGTTGTAAACATTTGGCATGTCAATTATTATGTTCATGCTAAGGAACAGAGTTGAGAATTGTCCACCCCTGGCAATGAGGGATGTGAAGGCCAGATACCATTAGTGCTCATGCAGCAGCAGGTTATCTGTCCAAGGAAGGTGCCAAGACAGAGCTGGCGTGCTACACAGCAATACGAATATAGACTGAATTTTGAGCAGACACGTGTGTTACTGTAGGTTCCAGTGTTCAACCATGCAGCATTAAACAACTTAATAAAACTGAATATTTGGTTTTTATTATGTTGACAAACATTTTGGTGACCCCAAAGTGATTTTGAGGATGAGCACTGGAAGTGGCAGTTTTAGTGACTGCATTCGCAGACGATCGTGCGCCATCTGTGTCACTCTGGGATAACCATCTTGATGCTGAGTGATGAATGGGAGCGCAGTGTTATCAGTGCTAAGTAGTTGGCAGGCACGGTCGAACCTGATGGTCACGTGTGTGGATTACAGGTAATCGTGGTTGCCAGATGTGTTTGGGCAGCGCGCAGCAATGGACATGCATATGGGGCCACATACATTGACAACCGTGGTTGCAGATGTGTTGGACGGTCTGCGGCGAAGGAAATTTAGATAGTTTACAGAGTCTATCAAAGGCTGGTGACTGCATTCACGCGATGTGCAGTGACGAGCCTGCATGTGGGTTCTACATATTCGGGCATCCTTAGTTGTAACTATCAACTGGGACTGCAGCTGCACCAGGCTCAGTTAACATGTGGGAGCAACTCAGTCATCACTGCACGACTACAGTGTACTAAGGTCAGTGTGAAAGTATCTACCTTTACCCCTTTGTCTATCCTTATTTCTCTCGCATCTTGTGTTGTGATTTGTGTTCCTGAATCAAGATGGCAGAAGATGTAAAAAGCGCACTTTTAACCAAGCAAGCGCAACGCAAGGGACGTTTGAAAATATTTGCAAAATATGTAGACTCTTATCGATAAGGATCAGGATATGTCACAATTGTCTATTAAGCTTCCCACACTCGAATTACCTACATTCACATGCAGTTATGAGGATTGGTTACCTTTCTATGATATTTTTCAGTCGCTTGTTCACAATAATGAGTCATTTTCAAATATTCAACATCTGCACTACTTACGATCAGCTTTGAAAGATGAAGCAGCACAGACAATACAGTCGTTACAGCTGACTTCATATAATTATCAAGTCGCTTAGAACTTGCTAAAGGATCGTTACCACAATATCAAATCAGTAGTACAGATATATGTAAAGTCACTTTTCGAATTGCCCAAGTTAGATGAAGAGTCATCAACTGCCCTTCATCAACTTTTGGATGGGTGTCGAATGCACGTAAGAGCATTTGAAGCTTTAGGGCAACCAACTCACTTGTAAGACACACTACACTACTCATTCATCTGGTGGCAACCAAACTGGACCAAACCACTTTGCGAGGCTGGGAAACCAAATCACAATGTTATTTGCCAACCATGAAGGAATTGGCAGACGTTCTGCATCATAGATGACATATGCTTGATACAGTATCCAGTAAATACACTCAATCAGAAGGGACATTTCATCACAGTTAAGGAACTTTCATGAGGAGGAGCAAGACTAAGCAACATATTGCTTCAAACACATACATTGTGGCACACTAAGATGAATGCCAGATGTGTAAGGGGCAGCAAAAAATCTTTCTTTGTAAGTAGTTTTTGAAATTGACACCAAGTGAACAAGTTACTTCAGTTAAGAAGTATGGGATGTGTTTCAACTGCTTGAGATCAAATCCTCTGGTAAAGGATTGTCAAACAGGGAATTGCAAAAAAAATGTCAAAAACAACACAATACACTTCTTCATTATGAGCGAGACATGGGTCAACACGAACCCAACAAAAATGAAAATCAAGAAACCTTATCCTGTGCCTCAAAGGTAAGTACAGCAATAAAAGTACTATTGTCAACAGTTTGAGTATATGTCGAAGACCAAAGAGGCAGAAAAGTTACATGCAGAGCTCTATTGAACTTAGCATCTCAGTCAAACTTCATGACTGAATCCATGTGCAAGAGATTAGGTTTGCAGAAACATGCAGTCAGGATCCCAGTGATAGGTCTTATTGAGCAACACACCCAGGCAAGGTATGCAGTTCCTGTTAACGTCAGTTCATGTAGGAGTGAATATAACACGTAAATTGTCTTTTACTACCCCAAATAACACAGAATTTACCTACAGTGAAATTGGATACAAGGAAATGGAAGATTCTGAAGTCACTGGAATTAGGAGATCCAGGCTTCAGTTGTCCTGGCAAAATAGACATGCTTAGGGGAGGAGAGTTATTCTGGGAGGTGATGGAGAGAGAAAATATTGTACTTCATGAAGTCCTCCCCATCTTGCAAGAGACGAAATTAGGTTGGGTGGTAGCAGGATGAATCCGACAAAACTTAGTAGCCCAAGTAGAGTCAGTTTTCACCTCAGTTTAAATGACCGACTTGACATTATTTTACAAAATTTCTGGAAGTTGAAGGAAACCCACATAAACAAACACAGTTCAACAAAAGAGGAGCAATGTGAAACACAACTCCTATACGGTGTTAGACATAACAGTGAATGGCGGTACATGGTGAGGCACCCAATCAAGGACGACCTGCCCACACTATATCTGCACTGAAAAGATTCTACAAATTAGAGAAAAGACTGTCCAAACAACCAGGGTTAAGAGAACAATATATCACACTCATGAGAGAATACAAGGCATATGGAGGTGGTTCCAGAAGAAGTCACAAATGTTGTTACCTCCTCCATCATCCAGTTTGTTAATGAACATAGTACCTCAACTAGATTGTGAGTAGTTTTTGACGCGTCTGCCAGGACAGATACTGGAAATTCCCTCAATGATTTGCTCTTGATTGGACCAGTTGTACAAGACTATTTATTCTCAATAGTAGTTACATTTAGATGGCACCGATATGCTCTAACAGCAGATATTGAGAAGTACAGGCAAATTCTAGTGTCTGAGGAACAGAGAGATCTTCAGGGGATTTTATGGCATGAGTTTCGGGACAAACCACTGCAGTGTTACAGGTTAAGGACATTGACATATTGGACAGTATGTGCACCCTTCCTTGTAACTAGAACCTTAAAGAAACTAGCAGAAAAAGAAAAATCCAGCTTCCCAGTGGCTTTGGAAATAATGAACCAGAACTTCTGTGTAGATGATTTAATGACAGGTGCAGACACAATTGAGGAATCATTTGGAGTTCAACAAGACCTCACTAGTATGTTAATGCAAGCTGGCTTTAACCTATGTAAATGGTGTTCCAAAGAATGTGAATTATTGGCCCACCTATCAACAGAGGAAAAACAATAAGTGGCCAGGCCCATTGAAGAGACAGACACAGTAAAAACTCTGGGTCTCTTGTGAAGACTAAGCAAGGATGTTTTTCAGTATTCAATTAATCACTCACAGTAAACTAACCAAACTCTCCATTCGGTCAGAAATAGCTCACATATTTGACGCATTAGGTCTCATTGGACCTATTACTGTAACGTTAAAGCTGATTATGCAGGAGCTGTGGCAGTGAAAGTTGAATGGGATGAAGACATACCTGTAATACTCAAGAAAAAATGGGACAGCTTCAGAAACTCTCTTTCTCAAATTAATTAATTGTACATGTGTTTTGTGATGCATCAGAAGCAGCTTATGGAGCATGCATTTATCTAAGCTGCACTGATAAGGAAGGTGTAACATCAAACAAATTGATTTGTGCAAAATCCAGAGTAGCTCCATTGAAACGGGTCTCTTTGCCAAGGTTATAACTTTGTGGGGTACTCATGGCCACAGAGCTTACTGCAAGGGTGCAGGTAGCACTTGGTTTGGAATCCATTTGCATTTATTACTGGACAGACTCAACAATTGTATTGGCCTGGTTGACTGCACCATCAGCTAATTGGAAAACATTTGTAGCAAATAGAGTGTCAAAAATTCAGAGCACTACCCAGAGGGATGACTGACACCATGTGAAATCAGGTGACAGCCCAGCTTATCTGCTGTCCAGGGGCATGACACCAGAAAGGCCGATTGCATCAGCTTTATGGTGGAAAGGGCCAAAATGGCTGGGTATACAGGAGAAGGAATGGCCTACCACAGCAACAACTGAACTCATCCGAGAACAACTGTGTACAGAGAAGAAGCAAGTTGTGGTGTACACACTATATGTCCTCAGTTCACAATATTTACTTCATTTTAGTCATTCAGGAGGCTGATCAGAGTAATGGCTTACTGTGTTCGGTTCGTCGCATCAATCAGGAGACACATGAAACCTCCACGAAGGTTGAGACTGACTGTGGCTGAGTTAAGTAGGTTAACAATAATGGTAATGAAGTTGACACAAACTGAAGCATTCTTGCTAGAATTAAGAACTTTCATGAATAATCAAGTGGTGCCAAAGGCAAGCCCATTGAGCTCACTAAACCCTTGTTTGGACAAGGAGGGTCTGATAAGAGTATAGTCGGTTCACGACTGGAAGAGACTTTCTTGAAGCCCTGCTAAAGATCTACTTTCAAGCCCATTTCGTATTCTTCCGCCAAAGGTAAACAAACATTGCCATGTGGCAGTCACATGGGAATGTTTACATGCAATGTTTACTTTCCACTGTGTGTGTGTGTACATGTGTTCGTACATGCACGTACCCATCATAAAAGTAATGTATATATTATTAATGGATATTCCACAAGCGTAAAGTTTTTAATCTTGAGAATTTCACACAAAAGAATATGTGATGCAACCGAAAAACATTTGATTATATAAACCCAAAATGCCAGTATTAAAAATTTGATGTTTCGTGTGTGTGTATGTGTGTGTGTACAGGTTTGATTTTGACTGAGGGATTGGGTGGGGGAGAAAAACTTTCACTTTGATTACATATTATAGATGTGGCACAATACTTTGCATTGAAATGTGTCAACATTCAAGGAGTCCATCCAACAACATTAACATGGCACCGCCAATCTCTCATAAGCCCTCGGAACTTAATTTCAAGAATTGGTTACTGTGGGCCATTTTTTTTACTATAAACTGCACCATATTATTGAAATTGTCACTAACCAAACTAACTAGAATATAAAATATGTATCCAAAGTAATAAACACATTATAAAACACTATAAAGAAATGTCAGTTAATGTTCTCAATTCAGAATGCCTGAAACTCCACTGATAATATAAAGTAAATGTTCACTGTTTAGGTAAGACTAAACACTTGTACTAATAATACAATAAGTGCACAGTATTCTTCAAATTAAAACATTACTAACTATAAAACTTAATTACAATATTTACATCCAAACAACACTGACTCCTTTTGCAGATTGGCCAAAATCACAGTATTTAAAGAGCTACGGGAATCC
The DNA here is from genome assembly GCA_002778355.1 of Clitarchus hookeri. Lineage (NCBI taxonomy): Eukaryota > Metazoa > Arthropoda > Insecta > Phasmatodea > Phasmatidae > Clitarchus > Clitarchus hookeri. The sequence goes on from NQII01000601.1 coordinate 187,111, forward strand.
CATATACTTACTAGACAGCTAGGGAAATCCCCAGTTGCTGGATGCCTGTCTGAACTTGTCTAAAGCTTGCAGAGACAAGTAAAGTGTAGCACTAAAATCATATACAGGCTGAGTATAAAAGAATATCCCAACTTTGAAGGTCAATAATATCAAAACCAAACAACCTCGGTTGACCAGTCAAATTAACTATGGGACTGTGAAGTTTGTTTACCATATCTTCATAAATATTCTATGTGACCACCACGAGCGGCCCGAACATCTACGTGATTATCAAACTCGTTCCACATTCTTGTCAGCATGTCTGGTGTTACGGTTTGGATGGCGTCCATAATTCTCGTTTTGAGGTCGTCAATGTTAGCCAGCAATGGTGGACGAAACACTTGATCCTTTATTTTACCCCCATTAAAAAAAATTGCACAGGGTAAGATCCAGGCTTCTTGGGGGCCAGTGATGAAGAGCCTGGTTACCAGCTGCTCGTCAACCAATCCAGCATTGCGGCAACGTCTCATTCAGGTATCCGCGAACAGCTAGGTGTCAATGGGGTGACGCACCATCCTGCTGTAAAATGAAGTCCTCGGCCGCCTCTTCTAACTGAGGAAACAACCACACTGTAAGCATGTCCAAATAAGGGATTCCAGTAACAGTGGGCTCATGAAAAAAGAAAGGGTCGAAAACAGTGTCTTTGGATACAGCGCAAAACACGTAAACTTTGGAGGAAGCACATTCGTGTTCGGTGGTCTCATGTGGAGTCTCCTGACTCCATATCCACGTGTTGTGCCAGTTCACCTTGCCATTTGTATGGAACGTCGCTTCATCGCTAAAAACCAGCTTAGACATGAATGCATCGTCTACCTCGTTCTGGGCAAGAATGAACATGCAGAAATCATTTCTTAGTTCTTTATCCCTTTCTGTAAGAGCCTATACAAGCTGTAACCTGTATTTCCCGGCTAGCTTGTTGAGTTGATTTTCTTGGACAGCGAACGAACGCTTGTTGAATCCGTTGCACATTCTCTTCAGACACACGCGGCCGCCTGGAACTTTTACCTTTGCAAAGGCACCCTGTGTCACGGAACTGACAAAACCAATGTACGATGCTCCACCTATGGGGAGGACGACGTCCGTATTTGCGACGGAATTCACGTTGAACAGTCTAAACCTATTCACATTTAGCCAACTGAATAACACAGAATGCCTTATGTTGTTCTGTTGCCATCGTGATGCGGTCTAACACACGAGACACGCTCATAGTGCGACGACAGACGCTCCCAGTGTCATCTCTCGGCACATAAAGGAAACATCAGACCGTCCCCTTCACATTGAGTGTCGAATGTGAGTTCGCTTCCCCCTTACCACCTCAAACCGAGCGTTACAAATGCCATCGAAACTGTAACACCGGACATGCTGACAAGAGCATGGAACGAGTTTGATTATTGCATAGATGTCATTCGGGCCACTCATGGTGGTCACAATGAACAGTTATGAATGTATGGTAAACAAACTTCATAGTTCACGGTTCATTTGTTTGGTCAATCAAGGTTGCAGGTGGTTTGGTTTTGATATTATAGACCTTCAAAGTTGGGGTATTCTTTTATACTCATCCTGTATTACCAGGAGAACGATTTGTTATTCTGTTATTAGCGAATATGAATCAATTTTATAATTTCAAATATAGGGGTTGGGGTTTGTAACTGGGACTGGATTCAACTTGCAGGATATCTGACATAATAGCTCTCAGTGTGCTTTTTTCAGTCTCAGGAATGCTAAAGCTTTGCATTTAGAGGCTACTGCATCACATTAATGGCACACTAGCCTCTTATCAGAATTATCAAAGCTTGATTCCCAGTGGGGTCACTCCCATGTGAAGAATGTGGTGGATGTTGTAGTTGGTAGGTTGGTTTTCTCAGGCTATTTCAATTACCCTTTTCTTGAATTAATTTCTCTCCATTTGCATCTTACTTGGTCTTCATGTACACAAAGACCTCATTGTTAAATCACATGCCTAATCTCTCAACTTGACACTGAATTTCATACTTTCAGTCAGCACTTAGCCTTGATAAAATGGAATGGCAGAAAAAATATTTTGAATATTTAAAAACATATTATGTAAAATGAAGCGAGTAAAGGACTGTTGGCTGGCTCTGATGGAGAATTGTAACGTGCATTTCTCAGGTCTGGAGTTTACACTGGCACAAACTTGTATAGGCCAACTAGTGGGAATAAAATTACCTGTAATTACAAATAACTTGGTTCCAACTATACTACAAAAATACATGAGTGTACGGTAGGTGAAAAGATACTATTTTTGTATGAACAAAGAAAACCCACGTGATATGAAAAAGACCAAGCTTTAGTTATACAAAAAGATGCTGTATGGGAGCCAACCTAAATTCTGGATAAGCAAAAGGCACCACATACATTCATGCATAATTATTTCAAAGTCAGGTAAAGTTATTATTTAAAATTCAAACTACTTTAGGTTATCCTGCAATTCCAGTCAAAAATGTAATGGTATGCAAATTTGGTATGGCAACATGGATGAGACAGTTAGCAAGTACAGATAGAACAGATCTAAACCTCAAATCACATCATTAACCTTAAACTGAGAGTGACACTTGGATTTGAAGGTTTTGCCCACGGAGAAAGCATGGACCATTATTGTTTTTGATCCATATAAATTATTTACCTATATCCATCGAAGCACAGGCTATTATGGTATTGTTTGCAGATGATACCAGTATTCTAGTAAATGATAAACATTTATATCAACTCATTGCAAGACACACGAGTCAGTGGCAGTCTTATTTGACTGGTTTTCTGTAAATAAATTAACAGTAAATTTAGATTAAACTAAACTCATTCATTTTTCCCCTCAGAATAAATTGGGTAGGCCTATCTATAATGCTATTTCATGTAAAGATATTACAATTGAACAGGTTGAGACAATACCATTTTTGGGTTTGAAAATTGATAACTGCTTGCATTGGAAATATCTTATTAAATATCTTGATTCTAAACTACAGTCTGCCTTTTATATTTTACGTTATATAAGTAATATTATTGGTTCACTTGTATTGAAGTCAATGTATTTTTTACATTGGCTTTACATTGACATTGACTGAAAAAATCTAACTGCAAAAATCGGCCATTAGAATTATTTGCCATTTTAAAGACAGAGTTTCCTGTAAACCATTATTTATAAAACACAATATATTGCCATTATCGAGTGTGTTTATTTTGTCAGTGCTATTGTTTGTTAAAGAAAAATTTTAATATTTTAATAGTAATAAAGCAATACACTTGCATAACACTAAATCTAAGGATGATTTTCATGTTCCTGTAAATGTATTAAAATTGTATCAAAGGTTTTTATTATTCTGCTATTAAAATGTATAATAACTTGCCACTGGAATCAAAATTATTGTACAGTGGTGACACTAGAATTTCAAAAAGTAACTTGAAAAAGTATTTATTGTCAAATGTATTTTGTCTAATCCAAAATTGTTTAAAAAAAATTGGTCATGGGAGAGTGTGTTACCCTATTGATTTCAGTAGGAGGTGATTATTGTAAATTCATTTTTGCTGCAGTGTGTCTGTGCAGTGATTAGTAAAGGGAGATGTGTTGCAGTGAGCGTCGTGCTTCTTTTAATTTTTAGTATGATAAATTATTTTTTCTTCGGCAAGCAAAAAGTGATGAACCCACGTAAGAAAAGAAAGGTTGTGTATTCCAAAAAATAATTAGCTAGAATTAGCTATAGGCTAGATAATTTATTTGTGGAAGTAAATGATAGCCCAGTTTGTCTTGCTTGTGCTTTATTTTTCTGTAGTGGTCATGAAGAAAGTGAACATTAAACAAACCTGCCGAAGATGTAGACAAAAAAATCAATACAAGTATGCCACATGGTCAACAGTTGTAAAAAGAAATCGACAATATACTCAACAGAGAAATACTGACTAAAAATGGATTTGATGGTCTACAAATTGTGAATGAAAAAGAACCCTGGCAGCAGGATCAAACTAAAAGTTGGAACAAGGAGAGGCGAAGTACAGTCATATGTAAACATAACCTTTCAAATGTTCACATTGTCACCTCACATACAGAAACAAAAAAAATTGCTGGCTGGAAATAAAATAAAAATATTCTCAGCAAACCAAGGCAGAGGCTTAGAAGCAGAGGTGAAAGTTCAGTGTCAAAAAATGACACAGGTTTTTGGGATGGTTAAGCCAGGTGGCATTCTCACTGAAGTCACAAAACACTGTGTAGAAAACTGTGAGAATCTTACAAATAAGGACCTAGTTGTAATCTACGCAGGAGGAAATTATGTCTACAAAAATGAAACTTTGACAACAGTGAAGAAGCTGAAAACCCTACTACTGCCCTCTTCAACGTACGAGAGTAGCAGTATGCAACATATCCAGAAGATATGACCTCAGTTAGAACTCAGAACTGGAAATAGAAAAAAACAAACAATCAAATACAAAATTACCGCTCAAAATTTCACTTTGTTAATGTTATAGATGTGTACAATCTTTCAAGAGACTTATTTACAACCCACGGACTTCACACAAACTCTAAAAGTAAAGAGCATGTTGCAAAACAAATTGTAAATATTATGCCGTCTAAACCTAAACAGAGCACAGTCATTCTAATTGCTTATGATCTGTATCTAAAAACTGAATCATGTCTCTATTGCTTTAGCTGAAGAAAGTTTTATCAAATCAGGGTACCAAAATAGTAAACCTTATATCATGTCAAATACAGGTTATAAATATGCAAATCCAAGGATTAGCAAAAGTTAAATTGGGTCTGTTAAGTTACTTCACCAAAATATTTGTAGTCTGCATAGTAAGAATTCAAATCTTGAAAATGCTTTACATGAACATTGTATAGATATTTGCAGTTTATCAGAACATTGGCTGACAAGTAATGAGATTCATTACTGTCAACTAAAAAACTATTACCTTGCTGCTGACTCCTGTAGAACAAATTATGAAGGTGGCGGTACTTATATATATGTTAAAAGATCTATTGTATGTTGTAAATTTGACTCAAATTCTTTGAGTTTGGATAAATGTTTTGAAGCTAATGGCATAGAATTACAGTCACTAAATTTAATTGTAGTAGTGTTGTTATAGAACACCCTTAACTAAAAAATTCAAATATTCAACTCATTGGAATCAGTACTTAGGAAAATAACTAAGATATAAAAATTACAGTATCTACAGCACATTCATTAAAACACTTGTTTAAACAATACAATTTGAAATACACAGTACTTAGCGACACTCAAATTACTAATCACAGTTGAAAATCTATTGACAATATTGTAACTAATATACCACTAATTACTATGTCACAACAAATGAAACAGCCATATCTGACCATCTTACACAAGTCATAAAAATAAATGCAAGGGTTCCAAAGCACTCAGATGTAAAATATATTAGTAAAAGGAAACTATCTCTATAGTTCAACAATTCCTTTCAAATGAAAAGTGGCATGAAGTATATGAAACCATTTATCCAAACATAGCTTGGAATGTCTTTCTGAATAAGTTTCTGTGTCATTTCAATGCAGGATTCCCACTAAAAACTATAAAATGTCATACTAATTCTAGAATTAAATGGACGACCAAGTGTTTATTGGTATCAAAAGAAAAATTAAAAATCCTGTGCAAAAAACTAAATGTAAACATTGATCCAAAACTAAGTTCTTCTGTAGAAAATATGAAAAGTTATTCAATAAATTGTTTAATATAACCAAAAGAAACTATAGTAAAAAAATAATTTCCAGCTCTACAAATAAAACAAAAACAATGTGAAGTATTATCAATGATGAACCAAAAACTAAAAGTGCCTATGAAAATTTAACATAAAAAAGAAAAAAATGATCTTGTAACCGACAGCAAAGAAATTGCTAATGTATTAAATGATTTCTTTGCCAAAATACCGCAAAAACTATTAGCAGAAACTGAAAGTAAAAATTTTGTTAATACTTGCCAGGAGTCTTATATCTCCAAACTGCAAACAGTCAATTTTCCTTCCACCAACCTCTGAGGAAGATATTGTAAATGTTATTAAAAAATTAAATGTAACATCTTGTGTGGAATTGATGAGATTCCAGTAACATTAAAAAAAATCCCCCCCCCCCCCNTTTTTAGTTTACATATTTAATGAATGTATTTCCCAGAGCATAATTCCCAACAGACTCAAATATACCAAAATAATACCAATTTATAAGAAAGGAGATAAAACTCAAATGGACAACTATAGACCCATTGCACTGTTTACATCCTTTTCCAAAATATTATAAAAAATAACAGCACATAGTTTTTACATGTCAATATGGTTTTGTAGTGGGTAGATCTACTGATCAAGCCTTTTCAGTTTTACAAACAAAATACTTGAGTTTGAAGACTATAAACACCAGACAACCGGCATATTTGCTGACCTATCGAAGGCATTTGTGTAAACCATGATTTTGTACTGCAAAAACTTCAGTATTATAGAATAAGAGGAGTAGCCAATCAGTTAATTAGATCATATTTAGAAAAAAGACGACACTTAACCTCGGTCTTAAATTGTAATGGTAGTTGCATTTAAAATTCCTTCTCAGAAACCTGTACAATTACAGTATGATTACCACGGGGATCTATTGTAGGACCATTGTTGATCGTACTATATATCGACAACTTCCCTGAATGCATGAAATCTTTCAAATCAGTAATATTTGCAGATAATATAAATATATTGGCCACTAGCACAAATAAATTGTCTCTTGAAGAGAAAATAAAACAAATACTAATAGACATGTCAAGCTGGTTTCTCAAAAACCACTTAATACAGAATGTAAAAAAATCTGCCGTAATAATTTTCATTCCAAAACTGAGTGAGGAAACACTTCAATGAAAAATTCAAAATAGGTAATGATCATCTGCAGGAAATAGAAAAAAAAATTGGGCCTAACTATAGATAATAAAGTAACATAGAATGATCATGTAAACACAGTCTGTAAAAAATTAAGCTCCATGTGTTTTGCCACGTGCATGCTTAAAAAGTTACCAAAAAACAGTGTTATGCTACTATTTCTCAAATATTCAATTTATTATGAGTTATGGAATCATATTTTGGGACAGGTCAAAAAATTGGATTCCTGCCTTTAAACTGCAAAATAAAATAGTGAGAATAATAACTGGTGAAGGTTACAGAAGTCACTGCAAACCTCTTTTCAAAAACACTAAAATAATGGCACCACTATGTTTGTATATATACTCCCGTATTTTGTTTTTATGAAAAACACACATCAGGTTAAAAAAATATTGTCATACACTGCTACTCAACCAGGCAAGTCAGTTATATCAGCTTCCATTCAGAACCAAGAAAACATCCTGAAGTCCCTATTACTCTGGAGCTAAACTTATTAATAACCTACCACCAGCCATTAAAGATATAAGCAACTATAATAAATTAAAAGTAGAACTAAAAAAATATTTCTTAAAAATGGCATTCTATTCTGTAGAAGAATATTTTTATAATAGTAGAATCTCATTGTAAGGCAAATGTGTTGTGTTTATTTATTGTAACTAAACTTAATATTCGCTGCTGTTACTAATAATACATAGGGTATTTATATCAAACTGTTATATTGCTTATACAGTCACATACTTGTTTATTAATTTGTAATCATTTACCTTCTAAGCTATGCGCTCTGATCTTGTGTTACGTATATTTTCTCAGTTAAATTAAACGTTTATTTTATTATTATATTATTACCATGCATACAATTAATATAATGAATATAGTGTGACAATTCCCAATCCAAATTGACTTGAATGTATGAAGGATGCTAAAATAAACTAAACTAAATCATTGTATATAAAAATAGGGAACTAAATATCACATAGTTTGTTTTGTCAGTATTTATCAACAAACTTGTTTAGCCTGAAATTCTCATTTAAAATAGCTAAGTCCTTCTGCATATACACCATGAGAAAATTTAAGCTTGTGCCAATGTTGTAAGACATTACAGTATCATCTGCAAATAACGTAGGAACACCATACAATTTCAAATTGCTGATATCATTCAAATAGACTAAGAAATGTATGGAACCCCAAGACCAATAGATTTTACATCACTTTCAGAATTGCTTATACTTACCACCTGAGAGTTCTGTTTGTGACATAGCTTTTAAAATGTTTTAGTGGAATTCCTTGAATCACATAGTATTCAAGCATTTGAAGTAAAATATTGTGGTTAACCATGTCAAAAACTTTGCAGAGATCTATAAGAATGCCACCCGCAATCTTATTTTGATCCACTGTTAGTTAAATATTGTTAGTTTTAAATAATTGCAAAACTTTTGCAGTTTTCAAGGTGTCCGGGTAAACACCTGTGCTAAACGATTCATTGATATCTTCTATTAGCAGTGGCAGTAGAATATGTTAACACTCATTCTATACTTGATGTGATTATGTTTTGCCCAGGTCTTTTATTTGCAGGCCATTGATAATTTTATTAATACCCCCCTCACATACTTGTGATAAGAAAAAATTGTCAGTAAGTTGATTTAGTGTGTGTAATTTATGATCATCAGGATTTAAAGTTAATGAGATAGAGAGTCTTCGTCCAACTTCAGAGATATGCTCACAGAATTAATTTGTGATATCAATTGGATTGATCGTAGTATCCTCTGTAGTGTTTATTTTTTACCAGAGAAGTTTGCCATTATTCTTAGCCCGAAAATTTTTTTACAAAGTATTTTGTGCATAGATCCCACTTCAGAGTAGTTATAAAATTGTTTTTGTGATTCAGCTGTTCTTTAATATACACAGTCAAATCACATATAGACCATGACGTGGGCTGGTGAAGTGGGTATTTAATGTGACCGACAGACTGGCTGTTCACAGTATGCATCCTGCTGTCATGGGTAACGGAAGCGATTTAACAGAGTTGCGAAAAGGGATGATAATCGGCTTTCGGGCCAAGGAGAACAGTATTTAGGAAAAAGAGATGTTTATGAACTGTTCACATGTGTCTGTGGTATAGGCGTATGGTGAGTGGACAAATGACACCATTGGGAATAACCGCCATGGAAACTGCGGAGCAGAGCTCCATGCGCCATTGATGTCCAAGGTAAACGTCGACTACGACGATGTGTGAAGGCCAACCGACAGTGGAACAGCTCACCGTCCAAATGAACCAGGAGACGTTCAGACATGTGTCTACTGCAACAGTTCAGCGAACCCTTCTGAAAATGGGGTTCTGGAGTAGACAGAGGGTGACTGCACCCATGCTAACACAGGTGCATCGACGAAAATGACTAGAATTTGCTAGACAGTGCGGCAACTGGACCACTGCTGATTGGCGATAGATAACCTTCTCTGATGAGTCACGGTTTCAGTTGCATAGCACGGATGGCCGTCAGCTTATCCGGCGAGAAACGTTGAAAAACCGACACCCTTCATCCATTGCTGGGCGAAAACAAGGTGGTGGGGGCAGTGTTATGGTCTGGGGAATGTTCTCGTGGTATTCTCTAGGTCCCATCATCTGTGTGGAAGGCACTCTTGATCAATTTGTTTATGAACCTATCCTCGAAGATCATGTCCACCCATACATGATAATTGTCACGTGACTGGAAGGGCACGATCAAGACTTCAAAGTTCTTCCCTCCTAACCCCCAAACAGCCCCGATCTCTGGCCAATTGAACATCTGTTGGACCACCTCAATCGTCGTGTTAGCCATCGGTTTTCTCCACCACGCACCCTTCAACAGGTGTGGCACACACTGCAGACAGTATGGCCCCAGATACCCATGAATACCTATCAGCTTCTGACTGAGTCTCTGCCAGCTCGTCTTGCTGCAGTCCATGCTGCGAAGGACGGTTACTCTGGATACTAGTGGGTGGTAATAATAATGTGATTCGACTGTGTATAAATTACTATTTTTTCTTTTAAACTTTTGGTATAGTTTATCTTGTTCTTTGACCAATTCTAGAAAGTCAGGAGTTTCCCAAGGGGCTATATTTAGTGTACTTTTTATTTTTGGTGACAACTTTTGCTTCAGACAAGGCATGAACAATATGCTCCACTTTGGTGTTTACATCCACTACAGTATTTAAGGGGCGACATTTCACTTTTTCTTCGATACATTGCATTAATTTGAAGTTATAAATTCTGTGCAACATTATTGTTTGCTGGTTTTGAATCTCGTGGGTTTTAAATTTAAGAGCACAGTAATCACTGGTTGAATTGTTGATTTTGTGGATTGTTGCCTCCAAATTTTGTATATTCAATAAAATATGGTTAATTACAGTGTAAGATGTTTCTGACAAACAAGTAGACAGTAGATTTAATACACTTAAGCTATGACAGTTACAAGTAATGTTAAAAACAGTAGTTACTTGGGGCTGCTCTCTAATGTTGGTATTACAGGCTATAATTGTATTTCTATTCCCACAATGACTAAGGTCAGCATCAAGTGCTGTTAGGACTCGTGAACATTATATTGAGGTGGTCTGTAGAAGCCACCATTCTGGCATTTTTTAAATTTGCAAAAGTTTCTCATTTTAACCCATACAGAGTTATAACCTATAGTCTGAACTGCTAAAAGGTTAGATTTAAGCTTTGTACTTAGATAAATAGCAATGTCTTCTCTTATACCATTATTTCTACATGAAAAATAAGCAGTGTGTCCAGGAATATTGTAATACACAGTTTCTTGATTTTTAACCAAGTCTGGGATATAACTATTACGTAAGGGGTATAGCCGATTTATGTTTAAATCAATTTAAAGTCAAATTTATTCCTTAACTCTTTCGCTGCGGGATTTTTTTTCATTTTTTTTTACCCAAAAAGTGTAAAAAAAATGTAAATTTTTTTAAATTTAATTTATTATTATTAACTTATTTCTAACACATAAACTATATATAAAGTATATACAGGCTATTACATGTGCAGATTTGTGTGTGCAGGTTATTACGTGTGCAGACTTTTATGTAGATTTATTGATATGGTACTCCTCAAAGCAAGGCACAGGACAGAGTAGAGGATAAATTTGCATGTAAGTAATTTGAAACACACAGGAAGAATATACAAAGTTTTCACTGTTTTTTACATGTGCAGACTTTCCTGTAGTTTTTTTTACTGTGGTACGCCTCAAAGCAAGGCACAGGACAGAGTGGAGGATGATTGGGGCAATTCTTGCACATGTAGATGGTTTGCTTCCGTTTACAGTTTCCTCTTCCTTTTTGATTGCATTGGTTAGGCATTATGGAGCAAACAATACAATTTGGCTTGTGGTTTTTGTCACTTTGTAGTCCAATAAAATGGCGTTCATTCAGTCTGGTAAGTGGGACAACATCAGCACAAATACGGCCTTTCTTTTTTGGTGCTGGTCGAGAATATTCTTCCAGAAGTCCCTCAATGACGCAGTTCCTGTATTGTATTGCAGACATTTTAGTATCTCGTGACATATTGAAGGCAATTTTCCCATTCACGAGTGCTGCTTCAACCATGAAATGCCACAATACATGATACCACTTCCTGTTTTTGTGATAGTAACAGTATGATGATGACAGTTGGTCAAAACGATCTACACCATTCATGTTCCGATTATACTCCAATACCATTTTTGGTTTAGAAACAATTCTGTACCCATTTTCAGTTTGTTTAGCTCTTGTTTTTACTTCCGTCAACTCATTGCTATGCACAGTTGACAACAGCGTAACTCGTCCAGTATCTTGCCATGAGCACACAATCATTCCCTCTGCTTTGTTCAGCCAAAATTTTGGCTTGTCACCTTTCTTCATTTTGCAAACTACTGGTTTACACTCAGTTGGCATGCCATGCCTGTTTGTTCGAACTGTCCCGCAAGCTCCTATGTCAATTTCTCTGAGGAACTGGAACAGTGACGGGCTGGAAAAGAAATTGTCACAATAGAGAATTCGCTGTGTGTGTTCAAACCCCAAAAGAAGTTTTCGAACCACTCGTTCACCTAACCCCAGGCTGCGATCAACATTTGCTTGTAGCACGCCTTTTCCGACATAAACGTCGAACCTCAACAAGAAACCTGTTTCACTGTCACACAGTGACCATAGCTTCACACCCCACTTTGTAGAAGGTTTTGATGGCATGTATTGTTTGAACCATAGACGTCCTTTGAAGCGAAGCATGGTTTCATCAATAGATAAACTTTGACCTGGTTCAAATTCAAGCAAGTAAGTGTCTTTCACTATGTCTATGATTGGGCGAATTTTGAAGAGAGGGTCATAATCCTGATGCGCTTTTGGAAATTGCTTTTTGTTGTCAGCGAAGTGCAGAAATGACCTGAGAATCTGGTATCTGTCACGAGACATAATGTTTGAATAATTTGGGGTATCATTTATCCAGGATGTTTCACAGAAATACTGTTCTATTGATGTTTTGCGACACAAACCCATACCAATTTCTACAGCTGTCATTGCCTGTATTTCCTCAGGAGTACACTCATTCCACTGATGGTACCTTGAACGAGGTGATACTTTTTCTGTTGTCATATTTTCATAAAACTGGGGTGCATATACATTTGTTGCTGTGTCATTTGAGGTTATGTTTTTTAGTGACGAATGTAAAGGAGATTTGTTACACCAGTCAAGCAAAATATTTATATTTTCACTGTCCGTGTTCAACCAGTCATTACTATTTACACATACAGTTTCAGTTTTCTTCCCTTTCAAAAACTGTTGCGCAGGATCATCACTCACTGTGTCACTGTCACTGTCACTATCACTCACATTTTCTGACTCCACACTATAAGTTATTTCATTTTCTGTATTGCGAAAACCAACTTCGTTTTCAGATTCACTTACTTCCAAATCTGAATCTGAATCAGCAAACAAAATATCGTAACATTCTTTTTGCGACAATCCTTTCCTACTACACGATGCCATTGTTGGCGAGAATAACACCAAAGATAATACACTCACAGTATGTAAATACTGTGCCATTTATAGTCAAAGATAGTTTCAGAACATTGAGGTATCAATTTTATAGATAGCAGCACTTATTAGAATACAATTGCATGCCGAACGCACATCACAACTTAGGAATCCACCCAATTCGACTAAAGTCGCATGCCGCAAGTAAGCGATAATTCTCTGCATTCGACAATAGTCGAACATCGCAGTCAAAGAGTTAAGCTATGGATATTAATTAATATGCAAGATTGTTAGAGCACTATTCAATGTTTCATGATCAAGTGAAGTCAAATTGCAGTGACTCTAGGCAAATTACTTTTAGTTTAGTGAAGATATATTGCTTTTTCTTAAAAACATAAGGGAAGAATTAATCTGCATTATGAAAAATTGTATGGGGTGCCATTAATGGTAGGACAAAACAAAGGACTTGTTTCATTTGTTTAGAAAGAAATGAAACCTTGATTGATGGTTCATTACTTATAACATGTTACTGTATAATTCACCAGCAAAATCCAATTATATGACAAGTTATGTCATATATTGTAAATTCTATTAACTTCATTAAGGCTGCCGTCTGCCTGGCACTTGAGCTGCATTGCATAGTGTGTTTGAATTCCAGGTCTTTTTAGGAAACAAGTAAACATACACCCAAAATGCTTATCTACAGAAAGAAAACACACTTTAGACTAGTCATGTATGGTACTTTAAAGACATCACGCACATTTGAAACATTAATTTAATGTCCTCCAACTTGGCTCTGAAAACTGCTTTTCCAGACTGCTGTTTCTTAAATGATAGAGGAGCGCATTGGACTTTGCTATAGTGTCACATCCAATAAAATGATAGGGTCACTGATTAAAGTTCCATAGTTCCAGCTGTACAATGGGACCACTGCATGCGAGTTCACAACTTTGCACGTAGAGGTGATATCACTTTACATTTGCTGACCAGTGTCGCCCATAACACGTTATCAATCCCCCCCACTCACTCACACACACACATGCACACACACACACACACACACCACCTCTCTCACCTCACTAGATGGCAAGCCTTAAGGGCAGGACTTTTAAGATTTGCCAGTTCAAAGAAATAAATGACTCTGAATCTGGACTCTGCAACGCTCAAATGTTTCTATGCATTAAAGGATAAAATTAAACTGTTCATTTAAGTTAAGGGAAGACCTGTTTAACTAAGAGATGAAATATGGTTAAGAGATTTTCCTTTTCTTGTTGATATTACACAGCATTTATAAGTACTAAATGTTAAACTATAGTCTTCTAGCCAGCTCTTGAGGGTTGTGTTCATGGATGTCAAGATTTTCGAAAATAAACTGGACTTGTAGGACGTGCAACTAGAGAACTGAAATACTTCTCATTTTCCATTTTTTGGGGACAATAAACCAAGCATTGATGATTGTGCTGCATATGCCAGGTGTCAGTTCTAAGACAGGCATTTGGTGAAGAACTCATATTTCAAAGCTCACATAATGGATTTAAAATGGCCTTAATACAATTACAAAGCAACAGTGAACAGAATGATAAGTACAGTGGTCTACCATTCCTTTAATTTTACAACACCTGTGTTCAAAGGGATTTTCTTTTCCTCAGATCACGTGGCTTTACGATGGCAGCTGTGTTTGGCAGTAGTTACTTCGGTTGTTTTCTAAAATTAAGTATGCCAAATAAAAAAAAACAGAACACAACTGATGAACAAAAACCTTACAAGCCAGCTGAGGTGGCTTGTTAGAGTACTAAAGCAAATATATAGGTCCTTGTTGCAAATATGCAGCATCACACTTCTCACCGATTTCTGTGTGTGCATTGATCACAAACATTTTACTGAGCATATACTTCCGAGAGTGACACTGTGAGTTTTATTTACAGCATGTCTATTTGTGATATTTTGTTTATAGACCTGTTGATTATGAGGTGGTTGAGTGTATGTATTTCATTTATGATACTAGTGTTCTGTAATATTTTTCAGATGAGATAATACTGTATGTCAATCAAAATATTTTTGGAAATTTATAGTAAATAAAATTTTACATACACTCCGAAATTACTCTTTCTAGTGTAGGTGTGGGATAAGTAAAGGCGTGCCGTAAATGATCATCCCAGTACACAAGCATCCAGATAAATTAATAATGTGGAACACTGGGCGAACTTGAGATCTGGATTTGGCAGCTATGCGAAAAAGTTTTCTTTCCATTGATGTATACATTATTTCACTGAAATACTAAGGCACAAAAAAAAACGTAAACAGCACGGTCATTTGAAAACCAGACTGGTTAATGAAAAGTTTGAAAACGTATGTGAAATATTATTTACATGTCAGCACTCATAAGGGTAATTTTAATACTCTACCACAAATTTATAAACTCCCTTACATGTTGAAAATATAGTGGAACTGGAAAATACCAGGACTCGCGTCACAAATTTTAAGTTGTCTAACCTCAACATATGCATTTAACAGTAATAACAGCAGTTCTAAAATTTTAGTAACCATTTAAATTTCAACCACTTTTTCAAAAGTGGGTAGTCATCTTTTGACTTACATCATACTGTTTCCAAAAAACTGGCGTGTGGACAGTTGCTTTGTGTTCTTTTCTCAAGACACCTAGCAGCAGTCAGCAGTAAATACCTTTACTGGCCATTACTGTGTAATTTGATGGATTTATTTTCTAATAATTTGTGATATTTTACTAATTTAGTTTCAGGGTTATTAACGTTATACTATGTACTACAATTCTACCATTAAACCTAATGGTTCAATATTTTGTGATTTTTCATTGAAGGTTTTTTTACTGTTGGTAGTCATAAATGATTAACACTGATTCAACTTGATAATAAATAACTTTATCCATGCATAATTCAAGGCTACATTACAGCAACTGAAAAACACAACAGGAATTATCATAGAGCGATGCACATACAGCATGGCAGTTTCCGACACTTGTATTGATCTGACCATAGCATATTTGATCACACTTCAAACACTCCCCCTTGAGCAAACATTTCTTTGAAAATAGCATTCAATTTTGTTATTGTTCCACATAACTTGTACTTCTATATATTACACTGTGAAGGTACCATGAAATTATACATACATACATACATACATACATACCTACATACATGCATGCATTCATACATACATACATACACACATATGTACATACATATATATACACATACATACATTCATAGGAAATAAGATGAAGCAAAAAAAATAGATATATCTATACACCACAATTAGGAATACAGTACTATAGGGTTAGATTAAGTACAGATAAAAAAAAATGACATCCCAGAGAAATTTAAATACATTCCAATACGCCAAACAATGCAGTGAACTTTTCATGGTTTATCTTAGTTAAAGGCTTTCTTAACAGATCTGACAGCATTTCCTCAGTTGGCTTATACTCAATAGCAACAGTCTTACTCTGAACATGTGAATTAAGAAAATTATGTCTATGTGAAAGTAGTACCTTTGGCTGGTAATGTTTTTTGCTAGGTGTACAGCATCAAGATTATCACAAAAAATTATGGTTGGTCCACCAAATGTCTGTGGATCTGTTTCTCGGATAAGTTACCTTAACCAAAGGGTTTCTCGTACTGTAAAGGACAACACAATGTACTGACTCTACCGTGGACAATACTATTGTTTGCTTCTTACTGTGCCAAGAAATCAGCCCACCCCTCAGTTTGAAACAACTTCCTGTAACAGAGTGCCAATTATTTGTCTCGTTACCCCAGTCTGCATCACTATAGCATTCTAGTTGCTAATTCCCATTTTTAGGGAACTGTAATTTTAGGTTTATACTCCTTTACATATCTGAAAATCCGCTTCACTGCCAACCAATGTTTAGTTTCAAGATTTTTGTTAAACTTACTTACAGTGCTGACTGCAAATGTCAGGCCTATTTATCTGGCTCAGGCAGAGACGACTTCCTACAGCTTCTTGGCATGGCACATCTTGTGGAAGGTCTTCATCCTTTGGCAACAGCAGCAGGTTTACTCCTGGCATCATCGGCATGGAAACTGGTTTGCACTCATCCATGTGGAATTTTTTTTAGCATTTCCTCGATGTAGGTAGACTGGTCAATGGTGAAAGTTCCATTACTTGAATCTTGATTAATGTGCATTCACAGGCAGTAGCTCACCTTTCTAAGGACCTTAATAAAAATTTTGATCCTATCTCTTCCTTCACTCTGCAACTTAGTTGATCCTTATTGGTAAAAATAAGCAGGTCATCAACATACACTGCAATAATGATTCTGTTGTTGCAATTTCTTTGGGAGTATATACAGGGCTCAGAACTTGACTGAGTTAGCTTTAGCCCAACGAGCACTTCATGCAATTTTCTGTTCCACCAACGGCCTCTTTAAGTCCATTATGGCCTTCTTGTGTCTCCAAACAGATTTGTTGCTCCCATGTAGGTATGCAGTAGTGACATCAATATAATATTTTTTCAGATCTTTCACTGCTAGTTCAAACTAATATCTTATTAATGGGTATTTTATAACAGGTGAGAAGGTCTCTTGATAATCTTTGCCTTATGTTTGAAAACATCCTTTGACAACTAGTCTTGCTTTGTAGTTTTCTTAATTGTTTTCAGCTTTCTTTACTTTGAAGACCCATTTCACATGTAGTGGTTTCCTGCCTGGTAAAATTTCTGACCATTCAAATGTTTTATTTACTTTTAAGGAATTTATTACTTCCTCAATTGCACCTTGCTTTTTAAATGCATTCGGACCATCCATAGCATCTTTCACAGTCAGAGGTTCATCACAGTTTCCTGAGGTGAAGTAAGATACAAAATCTGGCAATATTACAGGTTTTGACACACGTGATGATCATCTGTTTTCTTGTGGCGACTTCTCATCAACCATACTAGAATTTTCTCTGCTGTCCAAAATATCTTCATCTGGAGTCTTGAATCCAAAAAATGGAGTAGCTTCATCCTCACTGAGTGGTTCATCTGGGGTACATTACAGAGATTTTTCATTTGGCTGATTGTTTGGAAGAGGTAATTCTTTTCCAGTCTGAAGGTTTGTTGTAGGTGCAGACATGCTTTGGTTTTAAAAAAAAATTGCATCTCTGCTGATTGTTATTTTATTGTTTATTGCATCAATAAGATTGTACCCCTTAACATTATCTGAATAACCAAAAAAAATATGTTCCTTGGATTTTGGGTTTTCTCTTCCAGGCTTCATATGGTGTCCGATCCGGTACAGCTTTGGTCAGTGAGCAATTGTAAAGGTAGACGGCATTTCCCAATAAAATAATCAATATAATTTGCAGATTTTAGCACACACTGAAATGGCGTTAATTCTTTCTCCTGTAACTCTTGCTTATAAAGGACCATATTACAAAGAGTAACAACACTTCTTGTATCTACTACAAAAGGGATCTCAACACTCTTGCCTCTCTGGAAAGCTGATAAACACCACGTTGCAACAAATGCTGGCATCTTTTGTTGGAACTGACATACTGCATGTCCTCTGTTGACAACTGACTGGAGCATGTAGGATTTGCAACTGCATTCACTTCTTAACACTCAGCACTACTCATGAGGGCAGCCGACTTTGCCACTGCATCCATATCAGTGTCTAATTTGGCTGTTGCTGCAAATTTAATTTCTCTGTGTCTGATAAAAGCCTCCAAACCATTTGCACTGACAGTATACCGAAAGCTAACCTAACCTGTCCCTCAGGGCTTCATCCAGAAAATCCCCATACTTACATGTTGTTTCAATGAATTTAATAGCAGCAATATACTCAGTCACAATCTCATTTGGTTACTGCTATTTTTCCCAAAATTTGAAATGTTCCATTATAACAATATTCATGTGTGCAAATACCAGAAGATAGTCAATATACTTGTTGAATGAAACATCTTTCAGCCCCTTGGGTCTAAATACATATTTGAGTAACTTCTTAAGAATTTGTAAAGCAATATGGTAGTTATTTTTTAATATATATATATATATATATGTTTCTTAATATTCTTCAACTAATCTCTCCCATTATTGATGCAATAAGCTTTTGGATCATCAAAGTACTTATAGTTGAGTAAAGTCCAATATGTTGTATTTTTAACCTTTAAAATAAAACCTTTCAATATTCAATTATTACTTACACAAGTTGATTTTCACAATCAATCATCATGAGAAACTTTGACAGACTTTAGTTGGCTTTTGGGTCGCTTCAAGTGAGCCTGTAGCAAAAATTTCAAAAACCTGTACAACTATTTAATTTCTAGGGATATAAGAAGTAAAAATGTGCAAAATGCATTTCCCAAAAAAAATGATATGTAAATTAAGGGAAGGAAAATAGTTTTAATTATGTATAGTGTTGAACGTTGTCAGCCTGGACCATAACCTTGTAGTTTAGTTTGACATTGTTGTAGAGGCATCATTGTTTACATATTGTATTAATAATTTATTCACACTGAAGATGATATCCTGTTCTTAAAGCTGCATATGAAATTTATTTAGTATGGTAAGCAGTATTTGTGATATGAGAGAGATAAATATGTGCTTCAGTGTCCCATCCATGACAGAATACTTGGAAAAGTTTGTATAATGTAATACCTAGTTTGAGGTTAAGGTCATAATCATGTTGTAAGTAAGCCTTTAGTGCAGTAAATCACGTTCCTAAAAGACTTATAAATCTAATACATTACATTATATTTAAACATTGTTACCAGCCCCACCTACGACAAGCTCAGTGTAATGGGTAGGACATTATAGTGCTTCACAATATTTCAGACAACACATTCTTAACTCACGCTTGTAGGCTTGGCCTTCCTACCAACACTCGTGTCTGGTGGAAATTATTCCTTCTCTGCATTTGACAAGTGAGCTGATTTGCCAGCCTGCATTTCTTACGGATTTTGCCCAACGTCCTGTTTTTCTCTAGAGCTGATGCAATATCCTTCAAGGATGTAACCCCATAAACTTTTCGTAAATGGAGGCACGTGGGGCCTGCTTCAGGACAGTTTGTCCTCTACAACGCTAAAGGTTCTGAGTATATTATACCTCCTCACTTGGACCTTCAAGGGAGACAACAGGGCATTGTGAGAAGACGTACCTCGCGCTGTAGAAGTCTCCTTAAGAAGAAGGCAGTCTATTGTATAGCCAACTCTTTATGATTTTAACTTAACTTCTCATTTTGTGTCTCTAATTCTCCTGTGCATAAAGTAAGTAAATGTAATTGTTGTGTGAGAAAGACTTTACATGAAGTCTGTAGTAATTCTAAATTTATTTCTTGTTATTTTGCCCTGTATTGCTGTCTTCACCTAGTGCCCTGTCTGGATGCGAAACATTTATCATGTGTGATGATTATTATAATTGATAACTATATTCATAATATACCTATGATTTTAAAAGAATGATACCCTCCTCCTCTACATTATTTTTCTATCTTATAAATGCATATAATTACTGTAATTTGTAGTTTATGTGCAAGTTATTATTTAGGCAAAGACTGGGCCTGCTAGTTAATTTAAATTTGTCCAAAATATCATGCAGTATTATGTATAAAATGTTCTGGATATAGTTTGTTCAGGCACAGGAAAAATCACATCAGTTGAGAAGATACAAATTCTCAGAAGAAAGCTTAAAGATGATGAGGATACATATAGACATTATAGAGAAAACGAATGAGAAAGAGACAGAAATGGATTGGAGTGATTTGGGTGGCTCTTAACATCGAGGTCGTGAGTGTCGATGAGGGTGAAGTGAGGTGAGTATGGAGCCGGAATGAAATGGTGGAGGAAACGGGAGATCCCCAAGAAACCCACCGACCAACAGCATGGTCCAGCATGAGAGAAAGAGACAGGAATCTGCGAGAGAACATGAAAGCAAAAGTAATGTCACCTGTACTAATGCAGAAGGAAATAAGCTGAAAGGAAAAGAAAGTACAGGAAGAAGATAAAGAATGAAAGTATTGAAAGAAAAGCTGCTGACAGAGTGTCACCACTAGGGTCATATTTATGTGTTCAGTCACTTGGAAAGGCAGTGAGTACAGTAAAAACATGTCTTCCTAGTAGCCCAAGAAAAGTTTGCTGTAACTAAAAAAAAATAGTGTATGATATAATACCAGACACTCTCAAAACTATCTTTCCTGAATTTGTCAGTAGGGGGTGCATGGGTGTGAAGAATTCGCTTAATGAAAACATTCTTGAAAATCCAACTATTTTATGAGCATTATATCAGTTGCATATACTGCATTTGCAAATATAGTGCCTTTAATATGGGAAGGAAGAGAAAACAATAAAAGTAGCAAGTTTAATTTTCAAATAACACAGCTTTCTCATTTACTACCCCACCACATAGTCCTGCTGCAAGGACAATCCTGTACAGGCAACCACAGTCTTCAGAACCAGGAAAGGTACTGCCAATTTTAGCCCATCTACAATTGAATTGGTAGAAAATGTTAAGTGGTAAACATTGTGTTAATTAAACTAGCCTGGATACAATTTACATAAACAGGTAGTAAAATTAAAGGATTGTAAGTTAAGGGAATTTTCTCAACGTATGTTAACAATATGTTAAAATGTTTCTCCTTTTCGTGTCTGTTGATTCTTCATTATGCAAAATCTTAATTCTATATATGTTGGTTAAGCCAGATTACTTTTAAATCATTTTTGCATTATTGTTTTGTTTAAATAATCATATTAAAATTGATGATGGTGGTAAATATATAAGCAAAGTGGATACTATTTACTTTCACTTATCACTAATGTAATTCTGATTGGATGGCATTAAATGTGAAATGCAAATTTGGTGAACTTAAACTGCAATGCATTTAATGTGTTAATTATAGCTATGTACTACTTTGATTATAGCTAGAGCAATTACTCGGCATATCTTTATGGCTTGTTTTAGCATATTGCTAACTCTAACTCGTTTTTAGATGGATGTTTAGTATTGACAGTTTTAAGAAAGTATTTATTGTTTGTGTGGTTGGTAGTGTGTGTTGTAACATTTAGCAAGAGGAAAGATCCAAAGTGGCAGTACCAATACTTGTACAAAATGGTAGCAGAAAACTTTATTAATCCTTGAAAAGCTTAAGATAAAGTGAATTATATAGTTTCAGTATTAAAACCTGTGGTTACCAATTAGCAAAAATGTTACATCAAAACCTGGTACAAGTGTTTATGTTTTGACTTCACCATTGCCAAAGCAGGTTATGGGAAAAGCAACTGAAAACTAAATGTGCAATGAAAAATGCAATATTAAAAAATGGGAGATGGAATATGATAAAACTATTAGCTTACATGATTGAGTTTAGAGCAATGCACAATAACAGCATCCATCTTTTAGGTAACATGCTCAACTGTCTGTTTATTTATGTTAGTGCACCCTAGCTGCATGAAGCCCAACTAGATGCGTTGTTTACAATCTCGTGACACCCCTGTCAATTTCAAGTCTATAGTATATAACATTTAAAAAGTATGATCACACTTTGCTTTTACACTAACAACACAGCAAACACAGGATTTGAAATTGGACAAGAATAATCAGTGAAAGCTAGTTTAACACACAACACTAGAGTACAGTGGTTGCCACACACATCATCTCAAACACCGCATCTCTCTGTAAATGTAGAATTTAGTAGAGCTCAACGGTTTTGTAAATATGTCTGTAACATTTTTGTTTGACTCTACATACTCAACCATTATCAGTTGTTTATCAACAATGTCTTTCAGAAAGTGAAATTTTATATCTATATACTTTGAACGCTTAGTGTTTTCATAGTTTTTTATCATGTGGATTGCTCCCTGATTGTCAACCATTAGACAGCACTTCATTCCCTTTGTTTCACCCCCAAACTCTGACAGAAGCCCTTTCAAATACAGTAGATCTGATGCTTCCAGGCTGCACGAGGTGTACTCTGCCTCAGCTGAGCTTAGAGTAACAATTGGCTTATTCTTTGAGCTCCAGGACACTAAGTTGCCACTGTGGAATGATGCCATTCCACTAACACTCTTGCGGTCTGTCTTATCACTCCCCCAGTCTGTATCTGCAAATGTGATTACCTGAGAGCACTCGTCTGGACATTTCTGGTACACTAATTTCTTGTCAATGATACCCTTCACATAACGAAGCACTCGTTTTGATGCATTCCACAACACCCGATTTGAGCGGTCCAGGAAACTACTCGAATACGATGTGGCAAATGCTATATCGGCCCTGCTGACTTGGGACAAGTACATCAAACTACTGACAAGTTCTCGATACGGCACATCTATCATGGCATGTGTCTTCCATTGGAGATGGAGATCCTTTACATTCCTTTAGGTTAAATCTCTTCAACATCTTGTCAATAAGCTTATGCTGGGACAGTTCAATTCTGTTTTCTGCTATCGTTAGCTCTGTTTCAATGAAGCACTGCAATTCTCCCACATCTTTTGCATTGAATTCTTTTGTTCATTTTGCTGAGAGTTGTTCTATTTTTACTTTCTCACCCAGCAAGAGAATTTCATCTACCCATATAACCAATCACAAATTATCTCCAACATACAAACGGGCATCAAAATTTGACCTTCTCAAATCATTCTTGGTTGTGAACTGGTTGAATCTTTGGTTCCAACATCTTGGGGACTCACAAAGTCTATACAAGGCACGTTGGAGCTTAAAAACTTTCTCCCTATTTTTAACTCCCTTTGGCTGAAAAGTGTACTTATCAGTGTCAAGTGTCCCATTTAAAATGGCTGTTGTACATCCATCTGCTTAACACACCAATCTTTCTGTAGTGAATATGGCAAGGCTTGTCTGATTGTAGGTAATTTGGCAACAGGTGCATACACTTGTTCTCTTCTGTCTGTTTGAAACTCTTTTGCCACTAACCTGGCCTTCTTAGTTCCGTCTCATCTAGTTTGATGTGAAACACCCATTTAGTCTCAATTGGTTTATTGTTCTCAGGTGGGTCTGCTATTTTCCAAGTTTAGAATATATTGTGTACTTCCATTTCCTTCTTGATGGTTTCTCTCCATTCTTCACTTTCTTGTACTGCTTCTTCGTAGGTTTGTGGATCACTTTCACTCACTAGGCTGTAGGCAACATAAATTTCGTAGTTTTCCAGATGTTTTGGTTTTGTAGGTGAGAACTCCTCATTCTGGTTTCTAAATCTATAAAACTCATCATCGCTGCCTGCGGTTGTAGTTGTCTGTTCTGTGTTGGCTACTTCTTCACCTTCATTGGAGCCATAAAACTTGCCATCACTTTTGACAGTTGGTGTCTGTTCTGTGTTGACCACTTCTTCACATTCCTTGGTGTCCCCATCACTGAACTTAATTTTTGGTATGAGGTTTTCCTGCTCTTCATACTGCACATCAGTCTCCTCAAATGTCATGTCTAACAACACTTGTACGTTGCCTGTTACAGGATCTCATGCCCTATAACCATTAGGACTCTAACCAACCATTCTTGTTGGTTTGGCTCTGGTGTCCAGCTTGTCTTTCTGGGGCAATTTCATTGCCCATGCTTTGTTTCCAAAAATCTTCATTTTTTAAATGTCAGTTTTTCAAAAAAAAAAAAATTGGCAGGAATTTTCCCCTTATAAATATTTAGACAGATTTGTTTTTGCACACATAAATCTAACTTTATCGAGCAAAGTCTTGTTAAGCCTTTCACTTACCCCATTAATTTGCAGTTAGTACGGAGCTGTATATTTCAATTGGATGCCATTCTCAGTGCATAACATCTTCAGTTTTTTTTTTTTTTTTTTTTTTAAGAGAACTCTCCCCCCGGTGTTGCACCTCACACGACTTGTACACCTTGTTCCAAATTGGGATTCTAAAAGTTTTATATAGTCTATTAGATTTCCTACAGCATCGGCTTTGATCTTTAGCTAGTACACAACACAGAAATGTGAGTGGTCATCTGTTATGGTCTGGTAAAACCGCTCACCGTTATTGGTACGAGTGGTGACACGACCCCCTACATCCGTGTGTAGTAGTTCTCGAATCTTGCAAGGAGGTACTCCTTGGAAATGGTAGTCAATTGGCTTTTTCCTTGCCGGCAAGAATCACACACTTTTTTGGAAATTGGCAACCTCAAGCTGTGACGATTAAGGTGGCCAAGTAGCCTGTGCCACAAGTCTTCCACATTTACCGAACAACAATGTTCTACTTCATGCAATGAAAAAACTGCCACATACAGCTTTCCAGATGCATAACATACCACATTTAGGCCACTCTCATCAACTATTTCCACTTTGTTATTAATGAAAATAACTTGTTTACCTGCGTTGACCACTTTTTTCACAGATAGCAGGTTAAATGTAAGGCTAGGTACAATAAGGCTTCCAGTTATATTTTCAAATCACCTTTGAATTGCCTTAGTGTTCCTCTTTGTTTTGCAGTTAGCTCATCCCCATTTGCAACCTTTATCTTGACAGGATTTGCAGTATCCTCAATATTTATTATGCACGATATCAAACTTGCCATAATTAATCCCCAACTAGTACCGTTTCTTCCTTATCTGTGGTGGCGACAAAGGTAACTTCCGCCTCTTCAGAACGTAAATAGCTTGAGTTGTGTCCAACCATGACTACTGTATCTCTGATTCCTGCCCCGATAATTTCTGTTCCCTCGATCACGGAAAACATCTCTATGGTTATTTTCTGCTTTGGGGCAATCTGCAATTAAGTGACGGGTATCTCCACTTCCAAACAATTTCCTCGTTGGTCTTGATGCAATAAAAGATTATTTTTGTCTTTGTCTTCTGGTTGCATATGATTAAGTTTTAATTCTGCATCGAGTAACCTTGACTTCACGAAGTCCAATGTTAAGTCTGTATCAATAGTTTCGAGTACTGTGATAACATTTTCAGATCGTTCGGCTATGGTTAGCAATAGATGGTAGACTACCATCTTGATCTAGAGTAGTCCCCATTCCCTCTAAATCGCGTATCAAGCTGTCAAATTTGTTAATGTGCTCTTGTAAAGATCTGTTACACTTCAATGTTAATAATTTCTTTCTAATTAACAACTTTGTAATGGTGCTCTTCCTTTCAAAGATTTTGCTTAATGCGGACAGTATATGTGCGGCTGTTTTAGCGTCCCTGACATAGTCAATGTGGCGATTGGTCACTACAATTTGTGATAATATTCTTGGCCTTCTTATCTACTGTGTTTGCCTTCTCCAAATAATCACCCATCAATTCCTTTATTTTCACTCCCCCATCTACAACCCATCTCTCCTCTTTTTCGTTCAATAGTGACAAAACATGAAACTTTTAATTTTTAAAGTTTGTATCCGTTAGCTGCAGGTAGGCTGTAGAAGTACCGGCCGCCATGTTCTCAACACTGACACTAGGCAACCTCAGATTTTTCCTTTCATATGGCTTAGATTCACTTTCACAATCACGCTGCGCATACTACTTATGAATAAACTCTTACTTGATTACAGGGACACTTCGTCATACACTTAACATACATGATTGAGCTTAGAGCCACGCAAAATAACATCCATCTAGGTTACATGCCCAACTGTCTGTTTATTTACATTAGTGCACCCTAGCTACATGAAGCCTAACTAGGTGTATTGCTTACAATCTCATGACAGAATATCACCAAATTTGTGTTAAAATATGTATGCAAAAAAAATACAATACAGTACAATCTCGCTAATTCGACACTAATGCAGGCACAAGAGTGCTGGATAAGCAGAATATTCGGATTGCTGGAATGTAGGTAAAATGGGTAAAAAAAAATTATATGTTTGTATGTATTACTAATTGTTTATTGATAAAATACAAATGAAATCAATGTTTTTTTTAAATAATTCGTAATAGTCTTGCTTTTTACCCACTAGTCCTTGTTTAAAAACTTTCTCATGCAGATTTCTGAAAACAATAGTTTCCTGAGTAGAAGCACCATTTTCTTATGCCCAAGTTATACATTTAGTGAAGCATATCAAAGCTTCATCACTTTTTATGCTCTGTTCACTCTGAGATGACTCTATTAATTATTCTTCTTCTTCTTCTGCTAAAGCTTTGTTGCATATTTCGTCATCCATCATTAGCTGCTGTGTTTCTTCAGCACTTCCTTCAATCCAAGCTGCTAATTCTTCTTGATTTATCTCAATGTTTCTTTCTGCAAAAAATTTCATCCAAGCAGTGAGAGGCACATCATCTTCTTCATCCCATTCTTCTTCAGTGGACACAGTCATTGAAGGCCACAAGTTCTTCCATGAAGATCTAACTGTACTGGCTGGAATAGAGTCCCACGAGTGGGCAAGAGAAAAAACAACATTCTTCAGGTTCACTTCTTAAGACGTTGTGGTATGTCTCCACCCTGAGTGATAATCTCAACTATAATCCATTCACGGTATCTTCGATACTTTTGAAAAGAACCTTTGAAAAATCACCCTAGGAGTTACATGTTCAATTGGTTATAAAAAATTGTACATGGAAAAAGGTTTTGTCTTTCTTTTAGCACTGAAGCACTATATAAATTGGTTGTTTTAAGTTTTAAGTATATTTTTTCAATAAATTTTAATAATTTGTTAAAAGTTCGTAAGAATTAACAACGAATTTTGAAGGGACATGTTGGTTATAGCTGAAAAGAAATAGTTCGTAGGTTAAATATTAATATGTATAAATTTAATGCCGTAATTGTAAAGTTAATATTGCTAAACTATATATTTACATTTTTACGTAGCACTCATGGGTAAAGATTTCACCGTTATTAATTGAAATTAAATAAATTTCAGTTGTTGTCCAGCGGACTCGTACACTCCATCTTGTTCGTTTGGGCACGTTTTTTTCAGAAGTATAACCACGCCATATTGGAGACGCTGAATTGTGGTTATAAAANAATTGTGGTTACAAAACTAACGTAACACATCCTTTCTACTTATAAGATAATTCTAGGTTAAGATGTAATTTTAGTATTAGCGTTGTTATTTCGGCAGTTTATCTTTGTAAGTTTGAAATAAACTTGCAATATATAGAAAGGCATTTGAATATTTCCGTTACGTAATTCCCTTCACAATCCTTAACAGAAAAAAGTATTTTAAAAGAATGAAAAGGAATCGATTTTTGGTCAATAACTGGTAATCGATTATTTTCGAAGCTTTTTGTGGAGCGTAAGAGATAGCAGCACATTAGCGTTGGTTCTTGAGTACCAAATGTTAGCCGTGACTTACACGTCTTTGCGCCGCACGTAGTGTTGTTTTAATGTTGTTGCAGTGAAGAAGTGCGACAGTTTCTTGATGGAAAAGCGATGCACCTACACTGCAGGTTTCAAAATGAAAGTGATTTTGTTCGCTGAAGAGTTTGGAAATCGAGCCGCGGGCCGTGAATTCGTAGTAAATGAAACGTTAGTGTGGGGCTGGAGGAATTTTTCTCACTTATAAGTCACACCCCGTGTTTTCAATAAATTTTTTAAAAATAAAATGTGCGACTTATATGCGATAAAATACGGTACCATTTTTCAAAGTGAAATTTTTAACCTGAGTGCTACTTCCAAAAATTTATTATGTAAAATTTAACTTTTCCTTACACCAAACATGTAAATAAATCTTAATACAATAAGTAAACTTTAATTAAATTATATAATTAACAGTTCCAGTATATACTTCAATCTACCTTTTTGTATGTTTACAATATTTTGCCTAATTGATTAGCATTTTTTAGACATTTGGAGAATTTTATTAAAGTATATGACAGTTAAGATTACATGGCATTGTTTCTCTTCAAAAATAAATTTTGGTAGTTCCCACATGGACACTGTTAGCAATATATTTGACAGTTCCCACATGGCTCTGTTTTTGTTTACATACTGCGGAAGGATACATAATCGGCTCCCTGAAAGTAGATCTTTAGCAGGGCTTCAGAAAATCTTGAAGTTACCGTGAATACATTATAGCAGTTTCTTCTTGGATAACATCTTCTGGATAACATTTTTATACATAGTTTATAGTAGAGGAGTGCAGTTAGGTGGTAAAAACGTGGTTTGTATCATTCCATCACTTGATTTCAGTTCTTCTGCATTTAGATGGCCAGGAGCATTGTCCAGTAAATTGGATCTTCTCATAAATTTTCTTACTCCAGGAATAAACTCCTCTTAAAACCAGTATGTGAAACCTCTTTTGTAACCCAAGCCTTTGATTGGTTTTTGTAGAAAACTAGCAAGCAAGCTCTTGGGTTTTTCGATTTTCCAATAACCATTAAGTCAAACTTGTGTTTCCCACTCGCATTGGCACAAGGCATGAAAGTGATTCTTTCTTTGCCTACTTTTCGCCCTGGTGCAGCGCTTTCTTGTGATGATACAAAGGTTTTCTTTACCAACATTTAAAAAAAAAAAACAGCTTTCGTCTGCATTATACACTTTATCTGGACTAAGACCCAGTTCATCAATTTTCTCTTGAAGCAACTGGACAAAGGGTTGAACTGTAGATACGTCACTAGATAATTTCTCCCCTGAAACTGATAATAGACTAATCCCAATTCTCTTTTTAAATTTATCAAGCCAGCTATCACTAGCACGGAAGTAATCTTTTTTAATAATTTTCTTGTAGAATTCAACTGCTTTCGTTTTTAATATTTTCCCAGAAATAGGCGTGTGCTTAGCACGTTGCTGCAGAAACCATGTGTAAAGAGCAGTTTCCATCTTGGGACAATCGTCAACTTTTAATGTTTTACGTTTTTCTGGTCCGCTTTCCATTGTCTTAATGTGCTCCACTATCTTCTATTTCTTCTTTTTAATATCGTGCAAAGTAGCACGTCCAATGTCGTATTCTTTAGCAAGCTTGCACATGTTTTCGCCCTTATTCTCATCTTCTCCCACGAAGTCGAAGTCTTATGTTTTCTCTTATTACTTGTACTACTCAAAGACATATTGACTGATTAGGCGTATGAAACCACAATTAAACATAAATAATTAATGTGACAGTTATGTAATGTACTTTGGGTGCGTGCTTAGGCGACGACGCTCGCAAGGTCACTGACACTGAGGGAGATCGAATGAAATAGATTCGTATGCATGCATCCCTTGTTTTAGTGCTGGATTACTGGATGTGCCGGTATAGTGAAGTGCCAAATTAGTGAGATTGTACTGTATTTATGAAAAAATGGAAACAAAAATTCCCAACAAAAAACATGCAAAATAGTTACTATAATAAATAAGACCTTAACCATCAACAACTGGCAGATCATGCAATAATATCTGGTTAAAAATAACCCAGCTGTCAATGATAAAATAAAATATACCAAAACCCTTGGTTCTGGTATTTGTGTGTGTGTATATATATATATATATATATATATATATATATATATATATATTGCCAGTGCAGGATCGTGCAATGCTTGTGATGCATGTGTTGCATGTGTTCGGTGCGTCGACACATGTGTAAAGTGCACCGAAGCCACCAAGGAAGGGTTTTGTTTATATTTAGGCTTTTATGTATTGGTTTTGCAGTGCACTCTTGTGATTAGCATAGAGCCTTCCTTCCATTTCGATCATGCATGTGGTTGGCCTGGCTAGTGCCCCTGCTTCCGACAGCCATTCTCTCGTTGGTGACACGTGGCCTGTGGGGGTCTCAACTTTGTTAACACTGATCTTGTAATTCTGCCAGTTTAATTAATATCCGAAACCGTTTTTATTTACCCCCGCAGCCGGCCTGGTCCTACTGTTTACTTTGAGGGCCCTTGAATAATTATTTTGCCCCCTGCCTTTCCCATTGTGATACAACTTCGTATACTTACTGTGGGCTGTTTCAGACGAGGCCTCATGTAAGTGTTTTTGTACTGTGGTGTTTCTCGTATTGTTCCATAACATTCCTTTTTGAGTTTGTGTAGCGCCCCGCACATTTTAATCTTAAAATAATCCTATTAATATTATAATTAATGCGAAAGTGCGTGTGTGTTTATGTGTTTTCGTGTTTGTGTGTTTGTTTGATACCACTCGGCTCCATAACAGCTAAATGGATTTTCATGAAATTTGGTGTATAGATACTTTAGGTTCTGGAATAGGACATAGGATATTTTTTATCCCAGACAATTGTACAATTTGTCTGGAATAACAACAAAACGTAATTTTGCAACGGTTGGGAACGTTACCGAAATATTTTTTTCCTCTAGTGTCTGAGTTTATCAGGCCACCCAAGGACCTCTGAAATGGCTTAACGACTGCTATCAATCAATGACAACCAGGACTGAATATTTAACGTGCCCTCCAAAGCCCAGAAGCGCTCAGATGTTATGCCACTAAACTGTCACCCATCCAAATGTGTGCTGCTGGGAACATTGTTTAACTTTGGTGATCAATTAAGATCCCTCAGCCAAGTGCAAAAAGTAGTACCTACGTACACTTATTTTTAAAGCTACAACTTGATGAAACTCAAGTTTTGATTTTCATACATCGACGCTGGAAAGCAGAAATGTGGTAACTACGCAATAGTTGCACAGATACACTCCAAAAACAATACCCTACTTGGCTATCTGGTAAAAAATATTTCCTTCCTTTTGGGTTGCCGTAATTAGTTAAAAACCTAGGCCAACATAGTATAATTTTATAATTCTGTTTTCACATAAATTAATTGTCTTTTCCCAATTTATTTATTAGTGTATCACTGTAAAACTCAGTTGTACCCGGGCGAAGCCGGGCCGTTTTGCTAGTGTATAATAAATGCTGGATGGCTCTGGATCTAACATTCACATGGTCACACTTATTTCCTACATTTTAGTGACCAGCCTCTCTGTACTTGTGTTAGACATGCTCCATGGTCTACAGCAGACCAGAAAAGTACGTATGTGTGTATGTTAAACCTTCAACCATGTGGCGACGTAGCGACCCTGGTAAGAATATCTGCTCACTGCGTGGCAGTGCGCGAAATCATGCCCTGGCGCTCTGAGATTAGATCTGTACATCTGCTTCCATCTACCTCCTTATCAGTTAATGCAGATAGCAATGTGGCGCCTGGCAATGTATGGCTAACTTAAATCAACACCTCAAAAACATGAGTATTGTGAACCGGACCATACGGACAGTGCTCAGCATTAGTGTTTATTAACCTGACAGATGAAGCTGCGCTCTATGTGAGGTCACCGCCATAAGCATGGGGACTGTGCCAGTAGTCGCGAACACTCATTTTTCATCCCTGGGCTCTTTGCTTGCGAGGTGTGATTTGATCCGTGCACCAAATTAGAGACAGCGGTACAGAGATCAGACTTGCCGCATGCACCAGGGGGCGCCGGGCAGGCTGGGCCGCACCTCCCCGAAGACAACCATCTACCATCCATCCACGACGACGCA
>NQII01000601.1:219579-327513 GCA_002778355.1 Clitarchus hookeri
GACGAGTGATGGGGGAATGCTGTGTATCCCGGTGGATTTCAACGGGCATCGAAGGGTGACCCTGGTCAACATGGCAGCAACGCAGAACTTCATCACCGCCCGTATCTTGCCAGCTCACCAGTTGATGGTAGAACCAGGGCTGCTCTGCATCGCCACCAGGGTCCCGCCGGCAGGAATCCAGAAGCGAACCATCACCACCATTCAGACACGAGACCTGTCCACTATCACTGTCCTTGCAGTAGAGGGGCTGCAGGAGAACATTATCCTGGGTCAGCCATGGCTGTGCGAACAAGACACCACCATTGAGGTAAGCAAGGAGCGACTCCATGTCTGCATTGCCGGCCGACATACTGCATATGGTATCAAGACCCCCTCCCCTTCCCTCCCCACTTAGGTGACCTGTGTCGCTAGACGAATTCATTCATGGGGTCCTGCCCCAAACACGTATCAGTGTTTCAATTTGTGCTGAACCAATACCCCAATGTGTTTGCAGTGTCAGACTCATTACGGCAGATCACCATCATTCAGCACAAGATTCCAACATTGTCGGATGCACCAAGTTTTGTCAGACCCATTAACTATGATGGCCTCAAGCAACAGGCCATCTTGGACCAGGTCACAGACATGCTTAAGGATGGTGTGATTGTGCCTAGGGAAAACCAGTATAAATGTCGAGTAGTCATGGTGAACAAAAAAGATAGAACGCTCAGGTTCTGTGTCAATTTCATGCCCATGAACAAGCTAAACATCTCGGACACTGGTGGGGCTGGGGTAATCCAAGGTCTTTTCTGCATTAGACTTCAAGTCCGGCTTTTGGCGAATCCCGTGAGACCAGAGGACAGGCCCAAGACTGCGTTTACTACACCAGGCGGCCAACGGTTTCAGTTTTGTTCCATGCCCTTCGTCCTGCAGGACGCCTCCATGACCTTCCAAGCATTCATGATGCTGGTGCTGGTCGGGTACATCCACCTTCTCACCCCCGTGTACCTAAATGTGGTGATATATTCCCATTCATGGGAAGAGAACGTCCACCACCTTGCACTAGTATTAAAGAGACTCAAGACCCACGACCTCACCTGCGCCTCCCCTAAGTGCCATGCTACAGTGACTGAACTTCTTTACCTAGGACTTGTCATAAATGTGCAGGAGAACAGACAGTCTCTGGAATGGTTGCAGTTGATTGATGGGAAGTCCTGCCCCAGACGCACATACTGCTACAGCGGTTTGTAGGGCTGGTGAACTGGCTTTGAAACTACATCCCAGACTTTGCCACTGTCATGGCACCCCTCACCGACTTACTGTCACCCAAGTACCAGTACCGCTGGATGGATGTGGCCCAACGGGCCTCAGATGATGTGAAACGTAAGTTCTGAGAATGCTACCTGCTCACCTGCCCTGACTACTCCCACTGCTTCTATGTGCAGACAGACGCGGACCAAGAGGGTTTGGGCGCTGTGTTGCATTAGCTGGATGATCAGGGGGAATGCCTCGTCAACTATACAAGTGCGAAATTTGGGAAAGCTCAGGGACATTATGACGTGAATGAGTGCAAGTATCTCACAGTTGTGTGGGCACTGAAGCACTATCACTACAACCTGGCAGGTAGGGAGTTTACCGTGAGGACAGACAACCAGTGCTTGCTTTGATTGGAGAGGGCATAGGGCCGGAAGTCTAAGCTGGCACTTCAATCACTGAACTTTGTTGTTGAGCACTTCACTGGCAAGTATAACAAGCTAGTTGACGAGCTGCCCCACCTCCTGAACCCTAACCATCAGGCATGCGAAAACACCACCTTGGGCACATCCTTCCCGTCCTATCGTAGTGAACTAGTCGACCAGCCTCCAAGCCAGCCCCAGGAGGCAGTGTGCATGATGGCGCAGGTTAGTGCAGGTCGAGCTTTCAACGAACTATGGCACGAGTTCCTTATGGCGCGCACGGCAGACAAGTTTGCGCAGAACAGCAGGCAGTGTGCAAGTCCGGGCAGCTTAATCACTGCCAGTCTTCTGTTGATGGTGTCTCAGTGCTGTGCGTGCGATGACGGCCCCTGGAGAGTGTTCGTGTCGCGGCCGGCCTGCATAGACTAGATAAGGCGCACAGTGGGTGAACACTTTCACTGCCCTGGGATCGACAAAGAGACTCACCAGTAAGTGTGCGTGTGCATATTGTGCCAGACGTGCAAAACCCGCCACCGTGATGGTGTTGAACAGCAGCGTCTCAGAGAACCAACCCAGCCGTGACACAGTCACCCTTGATGTTATGGGCCCCTACCTCAGAACCACTTAAGGCAAACGTTTTTTCATAGTTGTAACTGACCTCTTCCCCCGCTGGGTGGAGGCATTCCCAGTCAGTAACACCTGGGCCATCACTATTGCCTACTTACTGGAGTCATAATGTTTTCCCCAGTGGGGTTATTTCAATGTGCTTCTGATTGACAACAACCCAATTGAGTGCTGGAACCAGGAGGTGAAGGCCCAGTTGCGAGTGCACATCGAAGAAGGTCACGTGAAGGTGGACATACACTTGCCCTAGGCACTTTTGTGTACGTAACGTGCTAATGCAGTGACTGGGGTGATGCCTACACAGCTGCTGAAAGGGCGGGACCTGCCAAGGTTGGCTCAACTAAAGGTACGGGACCAGGAGAAGCCGGAGGAAAGTCCCATGCACCATGGGGGGAGGATGCAGCACGACAGACACTAGAGTATGCCCATCATGCAGCATACATCGCAGGTCATATGTCCACCACCTTCCGCCCCCTCCCAAACTTTAACCTGGTCAGTAGATGTATGTGCACACATTCAGCAGGGNTATGTGGGATCAGCCTGGGGACCATCTTAGACTGTGCAGGTGCTTCATCCTACCTGGTACAGCTCGGAGGTGATAGCCCACAGAAAATCCACCATGGCTATCTGCGCTCATAAATGACTCGGGTAGTGATCGCGCCTGGCCGGGTGCAGATGCCCCTTGAGCCGTACGACCCAGAGGGCGAGGTGGACTTAGTCACCGTGTTCACAACCCCCACCCATGCTGAACCTCAGAACAGCAGTGTCGACACACCCGTTACGCCCACAAGACACACCCGTTACGCCCACAAGCTTCACGGGATTTCCACCCTAAGGATCTACAGCTATGGACGTCAGGCCTGCCGTCCCCACCTGCACAGGGGCTCCACAGGGTATAGACTGTTCCTCGACCTCATCCTTGGATTTAGTGGTTTTTCCACCCGAGGACTTAGAAATTTAGTACCAAGCAGACATCCCCAAATTTTGTGGGTTTTCTGCAAGTAGGCTCAGAGCCTATTGTCGAGCAACCCCTTTCATGACCAGAGATGCCTGAGACTCTCTGGTTCTATTGGCCACCGGACGTGTCTCTGGACGACTCAGTCTTCCACTGCATACAGTAGAGCACCCCTCAACCGGAATCGTCGGGGGAAGGGCTATTCCGGTTGAGGGAAAATTCCGGTTATGGGAAATGAGGGTGGGATGGTGTGAAAAATAATATATTTTTAATCTGAATTCATGTATATGTGGCACATAATTTTAACTTAAGAAATCAATGAGTGTAAATTATTAGTTTTATCCTTAAAGTTACAAAACCATTAAAAAAAACTCTACGTACCGTTTATGAAATGTGAGTCATAAAACTCCCGCTGTGTTAATGACCTTCTAGGGGGATTCTTATCTCTTTGCATGTGTGTGTGCGTGAGTAAGTGAGATCTGGATATCATGTTACTGTTTGTGTTGACGTGCATCTGATAAAACTTCCCGAAGTATAGTCAATTCCGTTTTGACAGTCTTTCCCTTACTGTATGGCACGTTGGCACAACATACATTTACAATTTTGAGACATTAAAATTTTTTGTTGGAAAATTAGTTCCATATAAGGGGAGTTCCGTTCGAGGGAATTCCGGTTAAGGGGTGCTCTACTGTAGTAGTCGAGGCATACAATGAGCCCCTCCCTGTGGGTAAGACTGGCAAGATGCAGGATACCTACATCACGGACCTATCAAGGGAAAGCGTGTCCAGCATCGAGTTAGAACCCGGGCTGAGGACGCCCCAGTACAGATGGAACCCCGTTCCCCGCAGGGCCAGGAGGATCTGCAGGCACTATATGTATACAGCACAGAGTGGTCACCGCCCCACCTCCCACTGGGTACGCAATGCCGAGTTGCTAAAACTTCCGCAGGCAAGCCCACTCCTGCTGCGACACAACCCCTCTTCTCACCCATGTCACACACGAGCTGGTGACACATAGTACCACACCGCCCCTGTATGCCAGGACGTGTGTATTCTGGTCTTGCGCGCTCGTTTCCATGATGGCCTAGAAGGGTGGGGCATTTGTTATCCAACCTCGTCCTTTGGCTGAGCCCATTATGAGTCATGCGTGTGCAAGGCATAGGGTTGTGAAATGTGTGTGATGAGTGTTTTGGGTGTATCGGCGCATGTGTAAAGTGCACCGTAGGTTGGCCGATGGCCGTAGCCACCAGGAAAGGGTTGTGTTTGTATCAAGGCTTTTAGGTATTTGTTTTGCAGTACACTCCTGTGCACTTTTGTGTATATTAGCAAGTAAGACATTTATGTGTGTATTTTTCTGTGCACTCATGTGCATGTTCTTGTGATTAGCTTAGAGTTTTCCTTCCAATTTGACCATGCTTCATTACCCATGCACGTGGTTGGCCCGGGGTTTCCACTTCCGGCATTGGCTAGTGTCCGTGCTACTGACAACCATTTGCCAATATCTTTTTGGAGCTCAAGCCGGACAGGTGTGTGCGGCATGGCCTGCGGGGGCCCAGCTAACACTGCTTTTACCATCGCAGCCAGCCTGGCCCTTCCGTTTATTTGGAGGGACCTTAAATAATTATTTCGCCCTTTGGCTATACTATTGTGATATGACTTTGCGTACCTACTTCGGGCTGGATCAGGCAAGAGGCCGCTCTACTCCCAATTTTTCACTGCTTGGCCATCCTCTCTTTGGTTTGCCATGCAGCTGTAATCCAACAGCGACTTTGAGTTTGTGTAGCACCCTGCGCATTTCAGTGTTAAAATAATGTATAATTATTATAGGATGGCTCTGGATTTAATGTGCATGTGGTCACACTCATTTCCTACATTTATGTGATCAGCCTTCCTGTACTTGCGTTTGGCATGCACCGTTGCCTACAGTGGAGCAGGAGAGTATGTTTTTGCATTACACCTCCAGCCACCTGGCGACGTAACGACCCTGGTAAGAGTTTCTACTCACCGCGTCACCGTGCACGAAATCACAGCCTGGCACACTGGGATTACTCTTCTGTAAATTTGCTTCCATGTACCGCCTTACAAATTAATGCAGAAAACAATATATATATTTATTTATTTATTTAATGTGATAAATTGATAGTAAGATCATTCGCATCCAGATGTTATTGCATGACCTACCAGTTGTCGTGGTCGAGGGTTATTTTGATCTGGCTTGTGGTGGTGTCTATTTTATGTTTTGATTTTTTTTTTTCTATAAATATTGCATTTTTTGTTTTTGCATATTTATTTTGCTTGGTTTTTGGTGACATTTTTCTCCAATATTTGTGTATGCATTGCATTTTTATTGTTGTAAATTTGGTCCTTTCTTTCTTTTCCAGTAATCTGCTTGGGCAATGGAGAACATCCAACAAATTTCTGAGAATCTAATGTAATTGTTTTGTAGATATAGTGCAATGAACTGCTGTATTACTGATCATTTTTTAAGTTCTAGTTAGTTTAGTGTGGTGGTTAATGGTCACACTTGTTCATATCACTTGGCTTCACATCTTGTCACTTCACATTTGGTCTCGCTGCATTGCATCTGATGTTGCAAAAGCCTAATGGTGTTCAATCATTCTGATATAGGACCATATTCATATTACTCTTCCCAATATCATTTTTTTCATTTTGTGTGAGTGTATAATGAATTTAATTTATCTAAACATGTGTTTATCATTTGCAGTGTCTGCCATTTTTGCTTTCCTTCATATATGGTCCATTTCATATAAGAAGGCCAGATTCTGACAGTCAGTGAGTGGCAACTTGATGTATACGAAACAAACAAAGTGCCATTTACAAAATCCTGTATCAGCTGATGCACAAACGGACAAAAGTTACAATTACGTTGGCTATTCTGAGTGCACTGCCGATGCACATCAGAAAAGCAGAAAATACGCGGATAAGAAAGAGTTCTTAGATTTATTAATACATTTTATTTTACGAGATTACAAAACAATGGTTGTTAGTGTTAAAAACTAAACTTTGTGATAATGTAGTTATATATAGGTGTTCAAAATGAAATGTACAATAGAACGATATGACGTGGAAAAGTTTTCTGAAGTTGTGCTAACTTCAGAAAACTTTTTCACGTTGTAGCATCCCTCTCCAACCTCGCTTTCAACACATCCTTGATATTAATTCCAAAAGCATACAGAAATATTGTATAATATTGTTGAATTATTTTTTCTAATAATTTGACGAAACGACACGAATTTGAAATATATATCCAGCCCGTAATATAAAAACTATCAACTTTAAAAAAGACTCTATCTGTTGACCAAAACAATGGTTGCTCAAACTTTGCCGTGACGTGCTGTGCGCGCCATCTGTCGGATCTTTTGCGAAGTATTACCAGCCAGAAATGAACCGCTTTCCTGCGCAATATATAACGAATTTACAAACAGATGCCAATAGTTATATTTTTCCACGAGCTCTGCATAATTTATAAAGTAACACATATTTCATGTACAATGATTTGGAGTATGTTTTATATTCGGCCTGTAATCGTTCGTCCACTTAAATCATACGTCTTATTGTTCTCTCGAAACCCATCTCCTTGTTCCCGTAGAAAGTGAGACACGCGTGAATAGTTTTTAAGCAATTCTAACGTTATTCCAAGTCACATATTTCCAACTCGAATATATTAGCTATAACGTCCAAAGTGTGATAATAGATAAAACAGACCGTCTCGCAAATGTTAACCCAAATTCACTATTTTGGACAAATTAAAAAGTTAGCAAATATTTAATTATTTGCAACATTTTATGTTTTTACTTTTATAACCTACTTATTTTTTTAGACAGATGTCAGTCTTAAAATATCTTAAAATTTGTTTAGCATTATAGTACAATGAGAAGTGGATTAGCTGACAGCGTGTTGATAAAAAATACAGCCCCGACTTGACGGACCAGCTGATGGTGGAAGGATATGTAGTCAGATGTAAACAGTGGTGCTACTTTTGCCGAGCTGTCAAAAAGTGGCCTACTTATATGGTACAGAATATACCAGCAGACCATAGGCTATCTCAGCACCTCCTCACTTCCCCATTTTTCAAACAAAGATTTTAATGCTGTTGCCCCCTTTTTGGTTTTCTCCATTCTCTTCCTGTGCTGCTGGAGACAATTCCATAGTGGCCATAGTAATGCTGCTGTGTGTGTGCTTTGTCCTTGGTGTACTAAATTACACCTTCCTTCCTCCTAATGCTTAAAAATAATTTTGCCACATCTATCACACAGTTTTATAGCAACAGCAGTTACACACATATTGAAGTTTGATAAAAGGCAATGCTCTCAATTTATTTTATTAAGTAACTCTTTACGTAGGGCAATTAGGTTAATTTGGAATGAAAGTGTGTGACAGAAAAACAACGTTACGCACATCCATATTTTGGTTCTCCTCTGGAGCAGTGCGGTAGGTCTGTATCGCTGCAAGAATGGATACCACACACTGTTAGCTGCAGTGTATTGCAAATGCATGGTGTGATTCATGTCTTGATTCCTGGGTGTTGGAGTGGGAATATCTGCTTTGCAAATAGAATCTTCTGTGCAGCAGCAGACCAATCATTGAAATTTTGCTACTGCTGGCTTCATTATCAGTTTTCCTTAAGTCTGTATTCAAGTGGGTTGCTATGCCAAGACCTGTCCACATTCTCATAATGCAAAAAAAGTTTTTGGCAATATGGCTGTAATGTAGTTGCTTAGGATTACATAAGAGCTACTTATTATTAGCACTGATAACTCATACTGGTGTAACTTGTTCCACGTGTATCAGATAGAGACTACCATTTTCCTCATATGGTTTTAGTGTTTCTGAACTGTTTTCAAAAACATATATTTAGCTTGTATTAATATCCAGCCAAACACTTGTAGCAGTCAGCACATTTGACTGTCTTGGCTTTTCAAGGATGAGGAACGTAGAGTTTACCAACATTTCACCATACATTTAAGTACACATTATCAAGGTTGAAAAGCAATTCATTTTATTTTTAACCTTTATGATTCCTGTTGTAATATTGAAAGCCATGGCAACCATTGTGGCGGTGACAACAAAAGTCTGAATTCATCTTTAAACACCATGTTTGTTCACCTCTTTTTGCCATGACCTTTATCTCTCCCTCATATAGCTGTTTACCACCACATCTCTCTTCATCATAGCCATTCAGGAAGTAGTACAGTAGAATATTATGTTGTCGTGATGATAATAATATGCCCAAAATAGAATGGACTTAAAAGGGCCAATGCCATAGTCACTCCATCCTGTGGAAAAATTGTAAAAATTCTGCTAAAGTGTATTTTATTAAAATGTTAGAAATCCTAAACCATGCAATGAAAAATTAAAAGATTTCTTTCTTTTTGTCTGCAAAAAATTATATCTGCTTTCTGCATAATGTAAAGCTTACAAAATACACTGCTGGACGTAGAATTTACTACACCATAGTACCTTATGTGAAATGTTATTAAACCATCACAGGCTGGTAGATAATGATAATAAAAATGAGTAGTAATTAGTCTTTCATGCATAGAGGGCACATTATTTATCATTCGCAAAGCATGCATTCAATGTGAGGTAGAGCTTCCTCCGTTACTATGCAGGCAGCTATGCGATGAGGCATTTAATTATACAAATGGCAGATAGTGTCCTAAGGCACATCCCACCGTGATTCCTGCAACTGTATATCCTACCATGCTTCCTGTAACTGCACACACATTGACGATGATGCAACTGTTGGCCCATCATATCAAATACGTGTTCAATAGGGGACAAATTTGTAGGCCTGGCAGGCCTAGGACTGGTGTCCACATCTTGTAGAACATGTTGGGTGATCAAAACTGTATGGGTACTAGCATTATCTTGCTGCATGATAGCATTGGGCATGCTGCATAAATGGTAGAAAATTGGTTTGCAGAACCTTATTAACATATCACTGTGCTGTCTCTGCATCTTCAACAACTGCAAGACCTAATCGAGAATTATAACTGGTGGCACCCCATACCATAACACCTGGTGTCCAGAACGTATGGCATTCACGAATCAGAGCAGGATTATTGCATTTCCCACTGAAGTGCCAACTCCTGCTGCGATCATCACCTGAATTAATATTGAAGCAGGACTCGTTAAAAAAACAATTTGTCACCATTCCTCTGTTCAGTGTTGAAATTCATGGCACCATTGATGACCTGAGGGGTCAAAGGCAAATGGAGCAGTGCATGACATGCCTGTATGCCAACCTCATTCAAACGGTGATGAATGGTTCTTATTAAAACCAACAAATGCAGTGCAAGCCCCACAGACTGCAGGAACTGTTTGGATGTGGTGCCATGTTCTGCTACTTCATGTCAGCGGAAATGACGATCTTCTCTGTGTAGCACATCTGGCAGGACCAGTACCTACACTACATAGTGTACGACCTGACACATTGCCTGCACACATTGTGTTGCAGTTGCGACTGTCTGGTCAAGATGAATGGCTATACGATGAGCCAACATCCAGTTTCATGCATTCCTACTTTACAACCCGTCAGGGTGGTGATTTTCTTCATGAGCATGATGCCATGGTATACTGATCTGCCCCATAACATGCAGACTTCTGCCTTTCCAGTTTATTGTATGATACTTTTAAGCATTACATTGATAATTTGTACTGTATGTGGTCTTGATTTTATTGTAAATGGGTGTAGTGATTTCAATGCCCAGCAGTGTATGTATATCACAAGGTATTGGAATTTTGGGGTGCGCAGGAATTTAACCACTGGATTTAATATTGTTCTTGTGTGTGTGTGTGCACGTGCATGCACTTACACACACACAATTCACATTACTGTGATTTCTAAAAACCTAATGTGACATTTTAGCAGGAATAATATAGTAATTAAAAAAATTAGAGCCGTATTACTCAACATAAAAATGTTATTTTTTTGTTGAATTGTGAAATTTATACAGTAATTCCATATTCAAGTATCCATAAATTCCATGTTCAAGGAAAAACATGGCTTAGAAAGTTCTAAGAACATTAGTTTTTGTTCAAGAATTTTACCAGAAATATGCTAACAAGTTTACACAGCTTTCAAAAATACAAAAATTCAGTAGGCCGTGGAAAAAAAATCTCTTTTCTATGGACCACGTGAATTGGTTTGAAAAAACCTTCTTTTGTGTTCTTTTTTTTGTTTTATATAAAATTTGAGTAAT
The DNA here is from genome assembly GCA_002778355.1 of Clitarchus hookeri. Classification (NCBI taxonomy): domain Eukaryota; kingdom Metazoa; phylum Arthropoda; class Insecta; order Phasmatodea; family Phasmatidae; genus Clitarchus; species Clitarchus hookeri. The sequence goes on from NQII01000601.1 coordinate 230,039, forward strand.
GGTAGTAGATAATAATTTACTTAATTTATAACATCTGCTTAAGTTCATGTTAGAGTAGTTTCATGTTATGCAAATTGTCTAGTATTTCCTATAATAAATATAATTGTACTTTTTCAGGTAATACCAAAATTCAAGGCTGCAGTTGTTAAATTTGATGTTGCATATCCGTATGGGGCTAAACATGATGATTATGCAAAGGTAGCTGAATCAGCAAGTACTATATCAGATCTTCTCTTTGCTGAAGTTGGAGTAAAAGATTATGGAGAGAAAGAAAATACTGATCTTGCTGCACGATACAATGTAAAGAAGGATGATTTTCCTGTTGTGAAACTCTTTGTTGATGGCAAAGATCCACATACTTTTACAAATCCTGACTTTAATGAAGATAATCTGAAGAAATTCATCCTTTCGAAAAGTGGTATTCGCATAAGGCTTCCAGGGTGTCTCAATGAATTTGATAATTTGGCTTTGCAGTTCATGAGATCAGATAACCAAAGAAAATCTATTTGGCAGAAGGCAGAAAAAATGTGGGCCAATATTTCTGGTGAAGTAGAAAAAAAGGCAGCAGAGATGTATGTAAAGACCATGCATCGAGTACTTGACAAAGGTAATGATTTTATAGGGAATGAATTAAAACGTCTTGAGAAGCTCATAAAAAGCAAAATCAGTGAAGAGAAGAGAGAAGGAATGCAACAAAGACTTAACATTTTACGATCATTTCAGCATGAAGAATTGTAAATATAAAGGTCTTGTAACCACAGTAAATTTCAAGTTCAGTCCATAATATTTATGGTGAATTTTGGTTAGAATATGAATCAAGGGGCACAATATTGATTATATGGGAATAGGTGTGGAGTTATTTTGATTTTTAAGGCATTGAAAGCAAGTTAATTCCATTTTTTTGTAACTATTGTATCAATGTTGTTATTATTTAAAATGGGTTCTTGTTTATACATAAAAAAAACTCTATAATTTAATGCTTGGTGTTTAATAATAATTTCTCAGAATGTCACTGAAAATTAGTTTGTTGCAGAAAGGCTGCTGCTCTAAGGAACATGTAGAATTATATGGAAAATTATCACATAAATCCACAAGATAATTCATGCATGTTCTTGACATGCATATGTTTGGAGTGTAATGAACAGGTTAAGTTCATAAATCTTAACGATTCAAATTTTACTTTAGAATAGGGGATTTAGGAGTTGGCTACACAAGCATTTACTCACACGATGCTTTGGTTTTTGCATTTTATATATTTTATTTAAAGAACATCTGTTTTTGAAACCATGTATGTACAGCACAAAATGCTCAGCACACTTACATTTGAAGATTGTTGAGCATTTGTATGATGGTCAGTTGATGGTTTAATTATTATTGTTATGTGACGAACAAGGATTTATTATGTACAGTGTATAAAAGATCTATATGTAAGCAATTTGCACAGGTTCCTGTATTACTTGTGGCTTTCCACATCTGTATGTACTGCCTCCACTCAGATGTCACTCTGGTTATATAGTAAAACCAAATGTGTGGGTGATTGAAATTATATGACATCCTCTTAAGAGGGCATGAGAGATATAATTTAAGAGTGTCTACTGTAGATCACACATGATTAGTCATGCTCACCAATACTCTGTTTTGAATAAACTTGTCTTTTGGAAACCATACACAACCGAGCTAACCGAGCTACTATAGGCTGTTCACTGTAATCACGTTTTAAAGCCCAGCTAAGTTTCTACTTTTAGCCTGTTGGTTGTGCATTTTTCCACATGTAATAACAAACATCATCGTGTGACTTTCCAGTTGGTGTTTACATCAGCTGTTCATATTTTTACTGCATATTCATTAAATAAAAACGAAAATAATAACTATGGTAACAAACATTATAAACTTGTGCATGTTTATTTAACTTAGTAATATTTGTTTGTGAATATGGATTGATGATTATACTTTGTTTTTCTCTGTTTAGATATAAATTAAATGTCTCTAGCTATGGTCAGCCCTTCTGAGGTCATAAAAAAAAATTTTAAACTTTTGACAAACTGGCAGAAGAACTGAACATATACGAGGGTTATTCGGAAAGTAAGGTCCGATTTTGTATAAAACATAAACCATCACAGATTTTTTCAAAAAAAAATTTTTATTTAATTCCTTTTATGTTTCTCTATTTTTCTACATAGTTTCCATATTTGTTTAAACATTTGTCATAACATTCTAAAAGCTTTTGTATGCCTAAGTCATAGACGTCTGCCGCCTGTGAGGATAACCAGTCTGTAACTGCTTCTTTCACGTCTCGTCCCCTGACAATCTTCTCTTAAAATTGATCACCTTCCTTATATCGGTCAAAAAAATCAAGAGCACTAGCCATTCTTTTCATTTGGTGTTCCTCAGTAAGCAGACTGAGAACCCAACGTGCGCACAATTTGTGAAATTGCAAATTTTCAGAGACAATTTTGTGCAAAATTGTTCTACCCACATTCGGAAATTCCAATGCTAAAGTTGAAATTGTGAATCGCTGGTCTTCGTGAATCTTTTCGTCCACGGCTTTGACCAAATCTTCTGTGATCACTGATGGTCGGCCTGATCGCAGTTCATTATGGACATTTTCCCGTCCATCCTTGAAAGCTCTCACCCACTTAAGCACTTTGCTGTCACTCATCGCATTGGGGCCATACACTGGACTTATCTGTCGATGAACTTCCGCTGCTGAAACGTTCCTTGCTGTCAAAAACCGAATCACTGGCTGTATTTCACAGTCTGCAGGCTGATAAATTGTTTTAAACATTTTGAACTGACACGGTAAACAGCGCACTGAAACAATACCAATGCAAATGGTGTCGTTTGAAGAGCAAGGCATGCTGGGAGTCTGTGCGCATGCGTGTTACAATGTTTGCGCGACATTCAATTAGCTACGGCAATTCGGACCTTTCTTTTATAAAAAAAGGCAAGTCGTTTCAAACGTTCATCTTTGAAAAGTTAGAATAGCTGGAATGCACACCCGTTTTACACATCATACTCATGAGAGGGGCACACTTTCAGATAATATACTGTATTTATCCCTTTATACACACAACATGTTTTAAACCATTATTAATGACCTAAAAATTATGTTTTACATTTACAAGTATAATAAGAGAAAATCTTTTGCTAGTTTAAATGCTTTGAAGTGAAGTGGGTTCATATTTTTCTTTTGGTAGAATACTGCTAAATCTTATTTATAGTGTATGGATTATTCCATACAATACAACAAATCAGTATTGTAATACATAACTATATACAAGCAAAATGGTAGGTGTTGCTATTACACTAAGAGTTATGACAATAATTGCCATGAAACTCACTGGCTGAACCAAATTGACCCAAATTTTTACACCATACTTGCAAAGTAATATTTATCACTCTATGCACACAGTTTTTAATGCATATAATACTCTAACTTTTGAGTAGGCCTTTTGCTTGCTTATGGGAAAAAAATCACTTTTTGCTTATAAAATTTAAATTCCCTCACTGATATGGGTGAAATTTCACCAGAATTCTTACAACAAACACACTATATTTCACGAAACTGCATTCACACACTTAATCTCCCCTCGCGCCCACTACATTTGAAGATTAGTTGTGGAAACTGTTCATAATAATTAAACCAGTCAGATTCTTAACACTCAAGTAATGTTTCACATGCAGTATAAAATATTTTCATTGCGTTAATGCACAGAAACCAATATGTTGTGGTATCAGTTCATAAATTGACTTCTTAGGAATAACGTAAATACTAAATAATAGACACATTTATTTAAGCTCTCGTAATCACAACACATGTCACAAATATAACAAATACAGTTCCCCAAATTTTGCTTGTTCATTCCAGATCTAAAATTTATAGCAACTTATGTTGCATGTAAGCAGCACATTTTCCAGGTCAGCATATTATATGAAATTTCAAAAATTTTCAGGTAAAGAAACTATGTTGAAATACAGTTGAAAGCAATGACAAACACTGCTACATCACTCAGAACAGATATTAAAATGGTTTTGTTTTTTTTTAGATTATGATAATGAATAGATTATTTTCGTAGTAAAAATTTGCCTCTTAAAATTGTGTTGGTCATGAAACACTTTTGTTGACATGGGAGTATGGATAGGAAAAAAATGAAGCAATTAACCATGTAACTTTGCATCAGCCAAGCGATGATGTGAGTGTGTGGTGAGATTTGGGCAGCTCTTTAACATTATGGTGAGAGCCAATGAGAGTGAAGTGAGGAGTATGGAGGAGCACCAGAATGCAAAGGCGGCAGAAATGGGAGATCCTCAAGAAAACCCGTTGACCAGTGCAGCGTTCAACACAATTCCCACATGCAAAAATCCGGGAGTGACTCCGCCAGTAATTGAACCCAGTTCACGTAGGTGGGAGACGAGTAGTCTGATCACTACATCACCATAGCCCCTGGTGTGACAGTTAGGCGAAAAACAGACAAAGTTGTTTCGGTCAAGTTGGTTTCAGTACAAATTATTCACTCAAAGTGATGTGTACCACATAGGCTGAGGTGGCGGTCGACTCAACGTTGTGACATGTATACAGCATTATCACAAAAAGCTCCTCCACTTGATGATTGGACATAACGTGGATCATGATAAAGAATACATTATGTTAGTGTGGTTATTGTATTGGAGGTGGGATTAGAGAAGGAATAAATAGGTGTTCCTGGATCCATCCAATTATCGTCAAACTTAGAAAGAGAGCAGTTTTCCATACATTATATCCTCTAATAAAATTAATGTGATCTGGTACTTTTTTTAGTACAAAATAGACTATAACCAGCACAGAGAAAAACTAATGCGTTCTCATCTGAGTTGAATATTTATATACCTTTCTTGTACCTTGCTGCAAGCAACCACTACATTCAAAGTTTGCCACATCTGAACTGCCACACTTGCGAGTGTGCAATGATTTGTTGACTCGGCGAGTTGTGCCACCCATTTGTCATGGGTAAATCATGTGTCAAAGAAGTTAACTGGACCATTGCATTGTGTTGCACCCAATAAAATGTTTTGTTCCATTGGATAAACTAGAATGATGCATAAAGTCAATGGAAGGGTTTCCACATGTTGGCTCAACCAAAACTGTTTTGTCGGTTTTTAGCCTTAAAAACATAAGTATCATAATCATGCGGAGTTTTATTTTTATACAACAAAAAGAAACTGAATTGCAAGTGACAAAGTTTTTATCTTTACAGCTAGAAATATGTTAAAACCTGGGAAGTTCCATGTCTCATAGTTGGCTGCCAACTTAACTGTCAGTATTGCTGTCATTGTTTACATTAAAATATGTGCAGTTATGGGCAGTGATTTTTTAAACGTTAATTTCAAAAGTGCTTACTTATTCATGAACAGCTTATAGGTGCTAGGTAACGTTTTTGCCAGCGTTCAAAATGTCTTTGTTCTCTTTTTCTCATGACTTAATTGTTATTTGAATCATGTGTAAACCTGTCCTTAAAAAAATAACAGGCAAATTTTTTTATAGCAGTATCTGAAGCAATTTATTGATTAGTAATGATAATGAAATAATATTGTAAGTGATAAATACATTGAAATACTAATATGTGCAGAAAAATTAATCATTTTTGTGAGCACATGTTTTATGTTCATTTTTTACACACTACATTAATTTAATATTTTTAAATTACATATTGTAAGAAAGTTCTTAGTGTGTTTAATTTATACATTCCTTCTCTTATCCCAGTATTATTTATCCAACGAAAATAAATGCTGCGCCATGTATTCAGAAGTACTGCAAAACTATCTTGTGTGTGTTGTTCCCAACTGAAGGTGAAATATAGTACTCTTGGAGAAGGCAGTTTTTCAATTTCTTTGTTATTTCATCCATTATATCTACATTACCATTTTATTCTGCATTTTCTGGTGCAACGTTTTAGTCTGGCCTCATTTGTTCTGATTCAGAAGTCAGCTGGAATGTGTGGTATGTGGTTATGCTTGTCAAGGAAATGGATAATATAAGTTCTATAGTTTATATATCTCATGATTTGCATACCATTTTGTTATTAAGTGTTTCATCCATATGCACCAAGTGCTATTTTGATGACATTAAATCCACCAAATAAAACAGTAATAAATTTTGCATTAAATAAAAATTTTTTCTCTCCATGTAGTTCTATTCAGCGACTATACAGAACATTGTAGCAGTTTTCATTAGATTAATTTTCATTACACACACGCACGCAACATTACACAAGAGTTACTACAGAATGTAGATAGGATTAATGTGAAGATTTTCAAGGATTACTAATAATAACATACCACATAATTACAAGACACAACTATTTTAGTTATTACAGAAGCCATGTATGGAATTTTTGTAGATTTTTTACAGGTTGGTATACTCATTGCAGAGATCAGATAGAAATCTTGGTTTTTTTTAAGGTTTGTCATTGGTTTACTATTTAGTCATATGTAGGATCTTCATTATAGGCAGACCAGAGATTTAGTCATATGTAGGATCTTCATTATAGGCAGACCAGAGATACTCCTATGACATTTTAATAAAGGCCTTCTACATATTGGGGGCCACGGTTGTGTAGTGGTTAGACTATTTTTAAGAGTCGCTCAAATCTCTCCATCCTACTGCTTTTCCATATTAATTTCTTAAATGTTACCTGGTGAGCAATTAAACAGTTTACTTAAACTAACTCTAATACTTTTACAACCATATTTTTTTCTGTGATGACTGTCTTTATGTGAAAGTTCTTGCTTGTCTTTGACCTGAACCACGAGCTCCTTGTGCCCACTCAGACTGCAGCAGTCCCAACTACTACACCAGCTACACTTTGCCGCACCAACTACATCAGGCCAAGAGTGTGTAGTGCAGGTCGACAAGAACAGAACTTGCACCTTCTTGCTGACAAGAATTACGCAGCTCAAGAGACCGCCCTACTCATTTATTACAAGAAGAAACTCTTTTAATAAATGGGTAGGCGATCCGAAACTGTGTCTACCCCAAAGCCACAGCCATTGGGCGCACTGGCAATTGGTCGTTGCGATCTCGCAGCTCGCGCAGCTAAATACGACTCAACGCGCCACCGGGTGACGTCAACTAGCTTGTCTTATAGTCTGAAGTGAAGTGCCCGAAAGTGTCGCCCAGTAGTGTACAGCATTTTTACAAACACTCTAAACATAGTCACCGCATTCACAGCTACAGTCAGGGGTGTGTTTTATTGTAATAATAGCAATCAAGCATGACATTCCACACCTATTTGCCCAGGTGGGCTCGTCCATCCCTTCAGGAGATAGCCACCTGGCAACACTGTAGCCAGTGGAATTCATCGCATCATCGGAAGTGAAATTCAAACACTTTTATGATAAAATGAAATAACTTTTTTAATGTGTATTTATATAAGAGTAATTATGTTTTCTAAAAGGGAGATTGCGTATAAAGACCTCCAGCGTCGTATCAGATCATTTAGTGTGGTGACATTCCCCGTCAACTTCACAACTTCAACATTAACAGACATTTGTTAGTAAATGGTGGTGTCACCAATGTGTTTAAATTAATTCAATTAGTGCAATTTTTCACCATCACAATCATGTCACAGAGTGGTCATGTTATGTTTCATCATTCGCCATTTGACTTCGGTTTTCGCCACTTGCGATGAAAGCAGATGCCGTTCGTCTCAGCACCCGGACAAGACAGCGGCGTTGGTCGCCCGCTCCGCGAGCCCCCTCAATACCATAATTTAGGCTGCAATCATTTCGCTACAATAGTTATATATTAGTCAACCGTAACATTTTTATTATCTTTACTGCACTGAGGGAAGAGCCAACCACCCTCTCACCGGAGAGTTTAATGCAATAGTGTATCAATAAAACCATCTGCATTTCACCGCTAAGGTTACCGGAAGGCCATAAGTGCTGGGTCCATTTGCATGCATTATCCACCTGTAGCAAGAACAGTGAATAAACTGCTTTACCAAGTTAAATTAGTGTCAATTCATTTTAGGGTACTACATTCTTTGTAGCATCGCCCACATTTCTTTAGCATATTTCAGGTGTATGAGATGGCCTACAGTCTCGTTATAGGGTATAAAAGTGCAACAGTAAGTACATGACAGCTCATCAACCAACTGACGGAGATTACCAACCTGGGCCATCGACCAGATGACCATCATTAACTCTCCACTCAGTTATGGCGCCGGGCAACACAACATTCAACCAGCCCTGAGTAGCCTCTACCACGTCATCTTGTTACGACAATGGACATCTTTATTAATAACTCTTAAATATATATGGTTCTTATTGATTACTTTAAACATATACACTATACTTGATGGATGAATTTGCTTTCCCAGCAGTTAAACACTATTTACTTAATATATATTAATGTAATGGTGTCAGAAAGGCAAAATCATGTAGAATTTTGAGTGCATGCTTTTGTAATACTTTTAATTCTTTTTGTCATTCAATTTGGTTCATGTCCCCGTATGATACACACGTACTGTAAGCATGGATATATTAATGCATAGTACACATTTTTTTCTGATACTACAAAGCACATGTTTTAACCGGTCGAAGATTCTAAAAAACAAGGACTTTATTTTTTATATACATTTGATTTTGAGGCCATATTAGGTTATGGCCTCTAACTTTCTCAGTGGATATCATGTTTATTTTTAGGTCAAAAGTTTCTGTTTTAACTACGCTTGATATATTTGATTTTTGTAATATTGTTAGTTTGTTTTCAACAATCCAATAATAAACCATATTTAAATTATTTTGCATATAAGTAAATAACTGGGCTGTTGTATTTACTGTGTTAAAAGCCCTGCATCATCTGCAAATAGGGTCAATAATCCTTTTAATGGTATTCCACCGATCCCTGTGGCTTAACTGTACATTACTGCTAGCTCTTCACTATCAATTACATTCTCTGAAACATATTGTTCTCTGTTACCTAAAAATCTTTTAAACCATTTCAGAGCCACCACTCTTTCAAGTTTGTTTATCAGCAGCGTGTGCTCAACAGTAGCAAAACCTTTTTTTGCAAATCTATAAATATTGCTCCAGCCACCTCGTCATTGTCCAAAACCTCTAATTTTGAAATAATGTTTACTGCAGCATTTGTGGTTGAATTCTCCAAGAATCAGTACAGATGTGAATGTAAATACATTGATTTATTATTTTTAAAAAATGTTGAAGTTTTGTTGTAATACAGTTTTCAACTCTTAGAAATAGTGGAGAGAATCACTTGATTATAAACTCTGTTTTAAATAAGTATGCCTACTATGCACATTTCAAGAAAAAAAAATATGATCTCATTATTTTTGTGTAATTTTATTCAATTATGCATGAATGAGTAATGAGATCTATGATGTTCTAGAATAAGAAAAGTTCCTTTTTTTTTTAAGCAAAAAACAATTAGGTTTTCTTTGTACGAAATTTTATTTAGAATAAAAATTATAGAGATTAAAATATTGTTTGGTCAGCATTTTTAGGCAATTTTCTTTTTTTAATCTAATACTATGGTTAAGTTAGTTAAATGGGGTAACTGCACTGGCCAGTGGATATATCTAAATCGCATGCGTGGAAAATGCATGTTGCAAGATGTCCATGGAATGGCGAGCTGTGGGGTTATTGCACCATGTCGAAACCAAATGTTTGGTTGGTATTTGTTTGATAGCTGTGGAAGGAAGTCATTCAAAAGATAAATTTAGAGCACTCGCCGACAGTAACTCCTCAACCCAGAGCCACCTCAAAGATAAATGGGTCTCTGATACAACACTGCTCCAAACTTTAACACATTTTCTATGGGATGGTTTTCCTTGCATCTGGAATGAATTACTTGGTAGTCAGTACCAACTTTTCCCCTAGTTTATTACTCCTGAGAGTTTAAAATGAGTCTCATCAGATTATTCTGTGAATTGGCTGACAATGTCCAAGTATTTCAGTGGTGAAGGTAGTTGGGAACTTTGTCATTTGTCAATTGTTGAACATTCTACATTTTGTAATGATGAAAGTGCAAGTCTTTAAGAATGATGCAGTTCTTAAGTGCCAAGCCATGCCTGACAGCAAACAGCTGAGGATTGCTAGCACCACCTAAGAAGTTCACTGTCTGTGCTCACAACCAGTGTAAATTGTGAAAGCATGATGCATTGTTTCAAAATGGTTTAGCTGAATTAACAATTGTCCACTTTTGTCATGACATCTTAGCTTGAAAGTGTACCAAACAGTTCTATTACACAGTGACAGGAAACTTAATTTTTAATTCTACCACAAATGCATAATGGTAGTACATAAGTACTACTGCAATACTATGAGTACAGTACTAATTGTATAGTTGTGAAACTAAATATCTGCTTTTCTAGCATAAGGAAAAACACTTCAAATAAATTGCAAATCATTTTTTATATACAATGAAAACTAAGCAAGATAAACTTTGATGCGGGCGTATCTAGGCCCCACACTGGTCGTGACTATTTAACTTGATGCTACGCCACTGTGGAATACGGGGTGACTTATAGGGTTGGAGTTAATTCCTCCAGGCACAGGCTAAGGTGCCTAGAAGATTGAGGGTATTTCAATAATGTAGTCTTTTGGTGTTTCATTTTGAAGGACGGATATATTGTCTCGAGTTTAAACAAANTTGAGGGTATTTCAATAATGTAGTCTTTTGGTGTTTCATTTTGAAGGACGGATATATTGTCTCGAGTTTAAACAAAAACAACATACAGAAACACTTCCGAGGTCTGGTACTCTATTCTGGCTACTCGTATTAACTGTGGACGACTTCTTGGTGGAGGGGGGGGCTTCTCTGGGCAGCGACTTGATACTTAACTCTGCTGGTATGATATCAGCTGTGGATGAGCTCCGGCGATGTGGGTGGCCTTGGAAAAGGCCAGTGTATGTTGTCGTCTCCCCTGGACTGCTCTACTGACGTGGCCAAGGGTCCGATGTGCCTCCCGCTGTCCACGGCGCGGCTGACCTATCTCTATGTGGCGATATTCAACTGACTGCTCGATGGTCTACTGATTAATGATCTCACCTCTCTGCGCTGTAATAATTGACTGTCAATCCCACCTTCCCACAAATAGGCTTATGTGCTCCCTAGCTTCCCTCCCTAATTGTCTGCACGTGTCGCCTTGTTGGGGGAGGGGATTAGGTGGTAGAAAGCAGAACAATGCAGCACTTCAAAAATGTGCCATGGTTCCTGAAGGTTGGGGGGGAAGGTAGCACCTTGCCCCTTGAACTTACCATCTCAGCTTATTCTTCTGTGGTGCGTGTTTTCTTACTACAGGCAAAATACACCTGACTATCCTGTGTTATCTCGGGGCTTACAAATCTCACGGGCTTGCTAGGGGTGAAGGGGGGTGGACTACGCAGTAGGACACGTGTTATAGTCGGCACGCGCATCTTTCTCGGCTTGACCTTTTCCTGTGGTGACTGGAATCGACACGTGTCTCTCTAAGTCCCTACACTGGTTATGCTGGCGGGGGGTGGTTGTGGGACAGCGCCGCTCTGATACTCCTAATGCATCACACATCAACTTTTTCTCCAACCACTTTATGGCAATATCATATTGTGCATCCAAATAAAAGAGCCTAAGTGCCGAAAAGCAGATTCACAACTTTACTATGTCAAATGTCATTTCGGATTTGCTGTGTATAAAAATAATTGTAAATGTGCAAATCTGCTTTTCCTTCATGGTTTTTTTCTATATACTGTAGTACTTCATAGCTTACTGAAACACAGTGGATGTTCCATATTTTAGCTATTTAGAAATCTAAGGTTTAAAAAAAAATTCAAATTTCATTTCTAGTCACCTGTAATGGGTAATAATTGTTTTACTCTTAATCAAAAGATTAACACATGTATAAATTATTTGTGTCATGAAAGGTCTTAAAATGTAGTTGGGAAAACAAGCACTCATCACTGTCAAAGTCTTTAAATGCATCATGTACTGGTAATGCTTCAGATGATAGTAAATTTAAGTAGAATTCATAATAATATCAGTGTCAATTCTTAACTGTGAGATAAATATTTTTTGTTATTATTAAAACTATGTTTTCTGCTTTTGTTTTAGTTAAAGCATCACGAAAATTTACCAATTTTCTCCAAGAAAACGCTAATAGTGGTTTTACGAAATAAAATTATAGTACAGTGTTTTTTATTTAATTACAGTGAAGAACACAATCAATGTCAGTGAATCACGTAACCTAATTTGATTTGGTACATGGGACCACAGCTGACAAGTGAGCGAGTGTGCAATTTACTATTTTAACAGACAACTCTTTCAAATTGTACGATGTAACTGTTGTCTTTAAAAAACAATCGCAAATATTTTAACAAATCCCAGAGAAGGCATTCAAATATTAAGGAATGGATATGGTATTTCATTAGGCAAGGTACATAGTTTGAAAACCATTATGTTATGAACATACCATTTTACTCATGTATTAAATTGGCATGTGCCGTGCCCCTCTACCTTAACCCATTCATCTAGCTACACCTGCGCAGCTATGATGTGCCCTCTGCTGGGGGAAGTCGGCATGAAACATGGTGGTTACACCTCCACGACTCCTGCCTCGGCACGGTGTGCTGGGAGTGCACCCTACCTGCACGACGACCGAGGTACTGCTTGAGTCAGGTGACCATCTCATGTTAATGTCCTCAAGAGGCAATTTCTAAGGTGATAATAATTCGGGTCGACCACTACCAACAAATAACCCCCCCCCCCCCNCTTTCACGCGGGTTCAGTTGCCACCTGGGAAATGAATGCAGCTAGAGTCAACAACAGCTCCAGAGTCAGCAACCGCTTCGTACACCCCCTCTATAAGTGTTACATCCCCGTGTGTGCATGTGCTGACAGTGGGAGTATGTCCTAACATCAAGGAAATTTTTATGAGTGTCTTAGTCACTTTCAAATTTGGTCTAAAAAGTATTGGCAGGGAATTTTTTTATTGTTTTATAGCCATTTAGTCACTGCTACCAACACCCCTTCTGGGGTTAAAGTGAACTCTCCCAGATCGACCCACCTAATGCCACCCTACAATACTCAAATTTGAGGGCGCAATTTGTTTTAATAATCTCGCTTATTCAGGATCAATAACATTTAAATCAAATGGGTCAAGAGATGGACAGAGACCTCTCCGACACATTTTCAAAACACATTGCACAATAAATGTAATACCAATGCATTTTTCTTTTTTTTTATCTTTTGTTTATTTTAATCAAGTAGCAAGTGTTCATATGTTGTGTAATTAAGAGATATGTTATGTATGTGTGATTGTTTCTTTTTCTTTAGTGTTTTAAATTTTCTTGTGTGTCTCCTACGCTTTTGGGCTGAGCTCTTGGGTAACTTCGCCATTTTCTTCAGTTGGTTTCTAGCGCTCACCGGGGGTGGTCACACATTGTGTGCCTCTGTGCCTTCACTGTTTGTCATACTCATAATTAGCTTACAATAGTTATTAGTCCCATATTGAACCTTAATGTAACTTTCTTTTTGCCCAGAGGCACCATCACTCCCATGTCCCACCAGCTCAAAAGTGCCGGGACTATATTCACCATGTAAATTGTTTGTCGGCCGCAGGCCGTTTTATACTGCATAGGTCGCCAGCACACCACAGCCATTGGGCTTGTGTAACTGCTTCTCAGGAGGGTTCGTCGCAGGGATTAGTATCTACCTTAAAAATTGTGTTTTATTTCACTGCCGGCCACTTCAAGGCCACATGTTTTTGTGTCCTCTGCCTAACTACTACACTCCATAAGTGACATTATTGTTGGTCATGTAAGTTCTGTCGGTGTGTGAGATTGCTTAACAAACTCACTGCGAAATTAGCGGTGTATGATGGCCTACATCCTATTAGGAAGGCAGGCTGGATTAATTCTTCAACAATATGATGTCGGTGTGGGGTGAGATCAGGAGCAGCCATGCAGGCGAATGTCCCACCCCCTAGAGAAGAGTCACCACTCAACCTAGCTGGTGCCTTTATTATCAAAATTCCACCAAACCAACCTTCTGGAAACCTATCACCGCAAATTATAGCTACTGTTACCTGTTCCTAAGCCCATGACAGCCCATCAAGATATAACAAGTTTACTTATTTTAATTATTATAAAGTGTTTTGATTGAATTAATGCTTTATACTTGAATACACAAACTACTGTTGTGAGGTGAATTACTGTCAACTGCTTGACTTCATGTGTCTCTGAAAATAATACACACCTTTACCATAGTTATGTACAGTAATTGTGGGATAAGTATCTGTGGCAAAGAAACAAAACTGCCAGTTACTTGTCATTACAGTTTCGTAAAACTGTTATTGTTGATCCCAGTTGTTATTTTTCTGTGGGGTCTTACATTTACTATAGGGTACTTTAAATAATAACAATGTAAATTTCCTACAAAATGCAGGTTTGCAACTTTTATCATTGGATTGACGAAATGTCTTCTCTTGCCATATGTCCGTTTTCAGTGTGTGTGTGTGTGTGTGTGTGTGTGCAGCATTCTTGTTAAAGATAAATCGGGCATTTACGTCCAGTTGTGTATGTTTGTGAGAAGTGTGGTAAAGCTTTAATTTTGGGAATGTAGAAATTCTTGTTCATTTAATAAAGTTGCCATTTTTTTCTCTGGGAGAGAGTGTGTTAATGCACATGGGTTTCAGAATGCACATGGATGTGCGATAATGTGGGCCTGCATTTGTGTGTGTACATCCAAATACACAGACACTTGCTTTTCCCATCAATTTTTGTTTTTAGTACAATTTTGTGGTGAGGAAGTTCCAGGGATGAGATGATGGTCTCCACGTTACCTTGTATTTAGAACAAAGGGGTAGTCTATTAATATTGCATGGCACCATAACTCAGAGAATGAGTTAAATGAGGTCGTTCGGTCGATGGCCTGTGGGTCCCTGGAGTCCTCAGAAGGTCTATGAAGCTGGTAGATGTAGATGGAACAGATAATCCAGAATGCCTACATGGCTTTAAACAGTTATGTTGATGAAGTTGTTAGCCACCTGAGATGCTTTCACTATTTGTTTTTTACTCAGAAAAACGTTCATGCCACCCACCTTGGCATGTTCGATATGCAGCAGTAAGACCCAGCTGCAGCACAAGCAAATGCAGAAAGCATGTCACAAGAGATGTATCCACTGTGATAATTTTTATTTGCAAAATGAATTGTAGAGCACTTATCAGACAAAAAACAGTCAGCCAGCTCGCCTACCTGGAGTGTACGACAGTGACAGTGAAATGTCCCATCAGGGTCTGTCAAGTATACTACATGTGAAATTGTGACAGCCCTACCGAGCATAATACTTCGATCTTGTGCCAGTGTCTCGTAAATTTTATTTACGTGTGACAAGTGCTACATATCACTGGTATCATGGACTAATAACCAGCATTTGAGGCACAGGATTTCTGATGTCTGTATTACATCTCTGTTTATGTCATTCATCGATTCACATTTGCAAAGGGAGAGAAAAGGCGAGTGTCACTTTCCTCTCCTACACCTTTGTCATATATGTAAATGAAAGCTAACCGGCAGGCAGCAACACCACTCCGAAAATAATTTCACCTCGAGATACCTGCCCTGGGAGCATGTGGCAGGTCATAACTCTCCTGCAGCACTCTACATTCATCGACTTGAAAATCTCACAGCCACTGGAACAACCACTCTTCAAGTCATCTTGAAAACATGCTCCAGTAAGTACCTGTCACTCAGTGTCGTTTGCTGTTTTGGGAATCTTGTGCTCCTAACTCATCACATCATCAGCACTGTATGTCCAACTCATCACAAGTACACTTCATCGCTATGCATGCTGTGATAATCAGTGTGTATCGAATCCCCCTTCGCACATGGTTCGCACAGCCGAGATGTCCAGTCACCCCATGAATGACTGCCAGTCGAGACACCTGCAAGTGTTTCAGACAACCAAATTACCATTCACATCGCAATTCTTGTCGAATTGCATCACTGTGTTTTCATTGAAGTCTGCCAGTGTAATGTTTACCTCACATGCTTTGTTTACATTTTGTAAGTGCTCACATTGTTTACAATCACATGTGAATTGTTTACCATCTCAAGTGTTTACAATAGGGTGACTAGATGTCCCAATTTCATGATGACTCTGTTTTTTCAGTGGCTAGTCGTGTTGTAGTGACAAAATATTAACAGGGTGCAAATTGTTGTTTGATGAGGAAAAAAAATTGGGGGCCATTTTGCATGACGGGTCACGGTATTTGTGTTTTTATTTCGACATCAAAGCTGATTTTTTTTTTTAAAGTTATCAATAGATGGCATGTGAATAGTTTCTGAGCTCTGAAACATAAGTGTTGTTTTCAACCTCTACGCACATATTTATATTGTGTCCATAAATATTGCGAGTTTTTCTGCGATTGTTGAAAAGCATTAAAGGCTTCATTTTTTCTCATTAAGTCGAGTAGTTGAGAATGCCGAAACGAAAGTGTAATTCAATGGATGCATTAAAATAAGTAATTCAATTTCTTATGGACAAGCAAGACGAGTTATTGTGTATTTTATACAAATGTGTTTTTTTCTATCGAGCATGGAGTTCGATATGACATCACAACATGTGCGATTGGAGAAGCACAGAATGGTGGAAGCTGCTAGGGACTCAAGCCATAATTAACCTCCTTCATGGTGATACAAGGGAAACTAGATGAAGAAGGCAAATGTTTTACTGCTGAAGGTTTGTTTACATTTCATACAAAAATATTACCACTCTGTTTATTCAATTGACTGCACATCAACTATTGTGCATAGTTTATTTGAAAAAGATTTTTCATGTGGGAGAACCAAGTGTGAGGGCAATGAAGTGAATGCCCTGACTCCATATATGTGATGACACTTGGACTGTTGGTTGGCCAGTAGCTGCATGGTTAAGGATCAGTATAAACGAAAGGAAGGGAATTTAGGTGTTGGAAAAATGTAGGTTACCCGACTGGTGCCGGTCATCGCCATTTGACGATGACATGATGGTGAAAATTCAGTTTCTGTTCCATATCACAGGGTCTCTTGGTCGACTGCCTGGACATACACTTGTCCTCGGGGTTGCAGATGGTATTGATTAGCTCCCTAAAGACTTACTTGTGATATCCTGCAGGCCTATTACAGGTTCACCTGCACACATTGAACACCGCAGTAAATTACATTGAAAACTAACTTGCACTTAAGGTTGATGCGTGGCGGTACATGGGATAGGCATTGCATTGTTTCCCCACCCTGCTATAGTTAGCAACGGCAGGCAGCTGACAAGGAAACTTCTGGGGAAACACCCTCGAGACAGTCCCGATGCGTAAGGACATGCAGGGAAGAACCGAAGTCCAGAGAAAGAGGGTAAGTCCCGAGAAATAGCTGATATGCGGCTATCGACGAAGGAATCAGGGGAGCCCTCGACGAGAATTAATGCAGACCCAGCTCTGGAGGAATCCCCGAGACGTCCTACCGCCCCCTCCCTCCGCCCTAGTTGGAGCACACAAGCAGCCTACGAGACACGAAATCCTGCACAAAAACACGCTAGGTAACACAGGGGATTTCCCGATTTCTCTCTCGAGAAACTGCTGACAGCCAGCTTGAATATAGCAGGACACGAGTTAAATTCAGGAGCAAACGAGGCAGGAGGACAGTTGTTCGCAGTTGTTCAGAGGCAGTTGAATCCGCGCCGTCGGGAGAATCATCAGTCAGGCAGACATATTGCATGCAGAGTGGAGGCAGTCGAGGCCGGGTTCGGATCCCAGCAGAGCCAATTATCGCCAGTCGATACAGTAGTTGTTCGGCATCACAGCCACGATACGAGTTAGGTGTTTAGCTGAGACGGGAGGAGGATACACAGGAGTAGGCAGTTGTGTGATGGGAACAGTGCCGAGAACGTATTAATAAATTCCTGGAAACTAGTGGCAGCCCCATACCGAGAGGCGCCATTCCCCGAGAAGACGTAGTTGTGCGCTGGATGGCGACGAGGCAAGCAGTCTGTCAGTAAGTCAATTGTGACGTCGCCAGGGAGAGAACCTAGGAACAGCAGAGACTTAATGTGCATATTTCCGAGACAAACCAAGTAGAAGTCTCGAGCACTAATGATTACATTCCCGAAATAGTAATGGTAGGTGCTGAGGTGGGGAAGTCAGAAGCGCGAACCGGATCAAAGGGCAGACGTCGATGCCGGAGAGGAGACGTGAGGTCTTCGACGAGAAACGCCAGCCGAGGTCGCAGACACACTCCAAGTCCCCAGGAAACCATCCTGGACTTCCGAAAGAGTCAGTCAAAGCCGAAGGAAGAAGCCAGCTGAGTACAGCATGCCAACGAGAGCCAGTCCGAGGGCCTGAAAAAGGGTCACCCAACTCGCCATGCCTCAACTACCAACGAAGACAACTCACCATAAGCCACAGTTACAGATAAGTAGAAACGTCTCCCTTAAAACAACCTTCCCCGATGCATAGCATACCGCCCACACCAGCCCTTCAGGCCTACGACTTGTAGGGGGGCTCAGTCTCGCCAGTGTGTGTAAATACCTATGTTACCTTCAGACAAATAAAATACTGGTGTGTAAACTAATGGAGAATACGAGTATTTGTTTACCCCCTACGCAACAACCACAGATGCCCTTAGTCTGCACCAAAGTAAATTGACTAAGTACCCTACTAGCCATCACTCTGTATACCTCAGGTGGCCTAGTAGCGACAAGGTCACACTTAAGAGCCTGATTATGATCCCAATTAAGGGCTGTAATGTAATTGTGGGTTACTGGGGTTCCATTCCCCTAAATGCAACAAGACGATGCTGGGAATAATACACGTTGGTGTTGACATGCACATATATGTATTTCAGCATTTGGTTATATTAATCTAGTATACACGATGAAAACAGAGAATGTGGTGCCTGGTAGGCTGCCCAGTAAATTGTGGGCATGAGCACA
The DNA here is from genome assembly GCA_002778355.1 of Clitarchus hookeri. Taxonomy (NCBI): domain Eukaryota; kingdom Metazoa; phylum Arthropoda; class Insecta; order Phasmatodea; family Phasmatidae; genus Clitarchus; species Clitarchus hookeri. The sequence goes on from NQII01000601.1 coordinate 248,977, forward strand.
TGAATTTATAGTGAAAGTTAATCTTCCCCTTGTAATGCAAGTCCTGGGAAAGGTGAGGTGACTCTTCCAGACACAGTTTTCAAAAGTTTAAAGCTCTTGTATGTTACATGGTAAGTAAAACCCGATGACTGTGCATGGAGCACGATTCACGTATGCTGGCATTCACGAGCCTCGAGATAAGGCTAAATTGCTGGTGGTGTGTGAGCGAGTGTTTGCAGTTGGTCGCATGCCAAAACTATGCAAGCTGCTTAAATTAAATTTGTATTAATAAAAGACAAAATTTAGCTCTTGTTAAAAATTACAGCACTTCGATGCATACAAACCTTGCAAATAAATAGAAAATAACTTACAAAAGATGAAATGCAAAAGTGAAATACCTTTAGAGCACTAAGGTGGTTTAATTTTGCATTTTTGCACTAAGGTGGTCCCCCAAATCTTGCCATGCCAGCACAATTCTTCGTTTTTTTTTCTCGATTTTTTTCGATTTTTACAATTGGTTTAGCAGGCGGTGGTGGGGTGTTGGTTAGAGAGAGTGGGGGTGTAGAGTGGGTTGATATTTTATGTTTCTCGATTATAAATTTTTTTCTATTATTTTTAACACATTTTTTTTTTATTTTTTGGGTTCAAGATCGATGCAATGGTAAACCAGATCCAATATGGTGGTCGGGCGACATAACATGGTGGACGATCGGTGCCTGGTGCCTGTTCCCCGTACCATTGTCACCGATAATACATAATTATATTACTGGCAGGGTTTTCTGGTTTTGTTTTTGCTGGTTTTCGTCACATCGAACTTGCTATCCCGAGAGTTTCATCTTTTAACATTTGTGTTTCCACTCAATGTGTTGCATCCTTATACAATTATTAGTTGTGTTATTGTTCAACAGGTATGTAGGTCTATTTTTCTTGCTATAAGTAGATTGGAATTTCTATTTAGTTTGATTTGATTTTGCATGTAGTTGTTTTGTTATAATATAGTTTGTTCCTGCTACACGATTATTGTATCGGGTGAGTCGCCTGCGCCTATTTTCCAGTATATATGCAACCCGCACACAATACTACCCATCTAACAAAACATCGATCGTAGCAGAACACCACGTGCATGTTGATTCGTTGTCTATTAAGTAAGCTGTGAACGGATGGTGTTATGTCAGCAATGCATTGAGAAGCCATCATGATTTTCAAGAATGCACAACCATTTATAGTTTTGAAACAGATTACTGCGATGTTTACCGAATATGTTGGTACATGGTGATTGTGTTCTTAGTAACACACATCTACCTCGCTTAGAGCCATTGTGTTTCTTTATGTGACACAAAAATGCAGTCACAGATTACTGTATTGGCGAAAAGAAATCAACGCACACATGCTGTTTTGTAGTGTTCTCTTTTGGCACACCACCGATTGGTACAGGCTGTCAATGGCAACGAATATTAAGCTAACAGACGAGGCGCCATAACGAGTACATACACAGCATGGGATTCGGCTACACAAGAGATATTTATTTTACAGCGGAGGAGATATTTTGTAGATGGGTAGTATTGTTTGTGGGTTGCATAGATACCGACAAATAGCCAAGGGCGAATCACCCAGTATAACATTAGTTTATTCTGATTGTTTCCATGTGTGAGTATGTCACAAACTCATTTAATCTATTAATCTAAGTCAGGAATGCCGTACATCATTTTAATATTGTGTTTTTCAAAAACATAATTTTTACAATGAAGATTGCATTTAAAGAGATTTATTTACAAGGTGGCACCAATCTGGTGTTTTCCAGTGTTGCTGTTCTTCGTTACCTACTCTATGGTCTCGTGGCCATGTACCAACCGAGCTGAATACATCATCACATGGTTATTTTCTGTCGTGGTGTTAGAAATTTTTTTCGGTAGATACTTGTTTCGATAAAATACCATAACAAATGATTTGTTTTAGTAAGGCAGCAAGGATATTTAACCGAACTCCTTAGGCTGTTTTCCATTCGTTTCAAATGACAAACTTCTTTCACTATAACTCGTCTTGGGTTAGTAAAGCTGTTGGGCATATTTATTTTCACATATGATTTTGGTTTTACTGCATTTTATAATATTTATAAGTTTTGAAGTGTTTATATCCCAGTAAAATATTTCTGGTGTTGTTTCTAATGCCTGTGCTTGGTAACACTGTGTTTGTAATTTTTTTTCGGATAATTTATGGCTAATGATTAAAGTTTGACTTTCACTTATGGGTGATTTCTTTTGGTTTTAGTGTTTGTTTAATACTGTGTTTGTTTAGGGTTACCTGCATTGCCCTAACTTTAATTTTTTTCAGTTCTGTGATTTTGTTTATAATTTGTTGCAGTTTTTGTAGGATACTGACTTTGTGTCGGTGTCCAGGTTTGGCTGTTACCCCTCGTTGGTTGATTTATGCTCATTCGCCTGTGATACACTGTGCAAAGTATCTGCCCTATAATGTTGCGACATATGTTGTTAGCTGTACGTTTGGTTTTAATTTTGGTATGACCATCCAAATTGTCAAAATTCATTTTATTTCAGGGTTTTTTTTTTTTTAATTTTGATATTTGTCGTTTTGTATCTTGTTGTAGTGTTGGTGCACCTTGGCTATTCTGCAGAAGAAAGTGTCTGCTGTGTGGAGGTCGCCAGAGAATCTGCTTCTTTTCCATTGTTGGCCACAGAGGATGGAACACTGATCCCAGCTACTTCTGGTAGGTCCATATTGTTGACCATCTGCTATGTGAGACTGCTGTGTGGTGCCAGGTACTCTCTCTTCTGATTTAATGCTATGTTTAATTTTTTTCTTGCTCTAACCCATTCAGACCCAGGGTGCACAATTGTGTACATTACGAAAGTGAAGGTAATTTTTGGTCCATGCTGCATACTGCGTAGCTTAGTGACCAATTATATCACCTGTGGGTAAATAATTCGCAAACCATCTTACTGGTCTAGGTCATAATTGGTTCTCATAACTGTAGCCGAACATATAGATAACAGCTCATTAGCTGTGACAACAAAACAAGTGTGGTGTGAACTTAAGTACTGCACACATCATAATTTTTTTGTTTGCTACACCCGAAACCATAAATTAAGGTGGGTCTGAAAGGTTTAAGCATATTTGTTTAGTATTTCTCAGAAAGAATTTATTTTTTGTGTCCTACCTAAATTTATTACTTTTAATTTTTGTTTTTCATGTGATTATTCTTGTGTCTCGGTTTTTGGGATTAGGTATTTCTGTACTTTGGTACTCATGTCTTGGCAGGTTTTACGGGCATGTTTTTTAAAGCTGTGATATGAGATGCAGTTTATCCTCATGTTGCCTTTTTCTTTGGAGATTTGTCGACACTTTGGGTAATTGCCACCTTGGTAAAAAATTTGGTTTGTTTTACCTATTCCTATAAATTTGGTTTCTATTCTAATTTATATTTCCTTAGTTTGATAGGTGTTTTGGAGTGACTTTGGTATTATGGTTGTTAGCTGCGACATTTTGTGTCATCAAATCATTTATGGCAACGTAACCTCAACTTGTAATGTTTGACTTTTGTTTTCTGTTTTAAATTTAGTACATAATTTGGAATTTTATTTTGGTCATTTTGGTTACCTATAAATTTCGGTGGCCTTGTGTTGTAGTTTTTGTCAGTTTCAGTGTGGAATTCGTCTAGTGATGTTTTTCTTGGTAGTCTGTTGACTGATCACCAATCATCATTTCATGTCACACACCAGTTGCTAGTCTAGCTAGTAGTTGCCAGGACTTTTGCTTAGCTTTGTGCCAGCACCAGTTTGGCCTTTTGTCCTTTCCTGTATGTCTTTGTTTTGGAGTCGTGTTTATGGGACTGTTGTACAACACATTTTGTTTTACTCATTGGCATTTGTATTTCCACTGTTGTTTTGGGGTTGAAGCTATATTTCTTTTCGGTGAAATGTTTTTATCTTAACTTATTGTTCTGTCGTAGTCAGCTACTTCTTCAAGTACCTTTGTTTTGGTCAAAGTTTCCTTAAGTACTTGTCAGTTGCCTGCTGTAATTAATTTATTTCACTCCCTGTGTCTACTTTGAGGGCAGGAGCATGTGCCATTAAAAAATGCAGCGCTGTTATGTCACTGATATTTTACTGTTATTGCTCTGTTTTTAAATATTTTAAGAAACTTAATTTTCAGTATTTATATCTGTGAAAATGATTTCGAGTAATATTATTAATAGAATTGTGAACTTCATTTGTATTTAATTAATGAGGCAAATAATGCCTTTGTACTCCATTTGAACAATCTACTACTTATTTTTATTATTTATTGAGTTCTACATGTCAGTTATTTATTTTTGAGATCACGCATTATGACTAAAGATTTTTTATGTTAATTTTAATGTTTCATTAAAGTTTGTATATATATATTTTTTTAATTTCAATGCTTTATTTTTTGTTTGTCACTATTTCACACTGTACATATTTTTCTCATTGTTTTTATTTTTATTCAGTTTCTTTCTGTGCTTTAAATGATATGTTTATAATCCTGTTATTTGCCTGACACCTGGCATGTCGTGCGATTTTTTTCTTTACTGACTGGATATGTACTGCAGCATTACCATTTCATTTGCTTTTTCCACATGAGACTAGCCTCCCACTTCACACCCTGCAATTCTGCTGTTCTCTTGCCATTCCCAGGCAGTTAGCATCTGATTTTACAAAAAAAAAAATGGTCTTTTATCTAAGCGGAATTCCTCCACACAATTCGTTTCTTCTGGACAGCCTGCAACATCTATCGTCGAGTATGTAACCTTTTAGTTTAACTTTTGTTTTAAGTTCTCTGCATTCAACAAGCAGCATTGTTCAATCCCATTTCATCTCACAGTGTTGCCAGAATGTTGTGTCCATATTGTGCTGTGGTTTGTGATATCATTTATCGGCACTTAAATGCCTACTATGTTATTATGTTGTAGTATTGTTGTGCCATAATGTAGTTGACTTTATACTTAGTGTATAAAAATTTGAGAGTTGTGTTTTCTTCTTTTTATCAGTTTGCCTTGGTGGTTCAAGATGTAGTTCGTCACTTGGATAATACTCTGTTTTCCCCCTCTGGTGAGTATCACTCCAGTTTTATAGTTGTTTTCTCCTCGTGCCCCTGACATTTTCGCTCACTGATTTTTGGCTTTTATATCTTTGTTTTAGTGAGGGTGCACACATTTGGCTTACATTTCTGCACATGTCTGCTAAACTTCTTTCTGTGCATCTTGGATTAACCTATATCACCATCGCCTGCATATTCCTTGATGTTGGCGACAAAGTAAAGTTTTATTTAAATTCTTCTATGCTGCAATTCGGCAGTGGATATATTATCTTCTTGGTCGTGAGATAATACTTAACTGATTCTGTGGATTTGACAATTGAATCTCTCATCTAAGTAGATTATTGTCTACTTAGATATAACATTTACATATATAATGTATATTTAAATTTTAAAGTGTGATACTTGGTTTGTCATGCACATACGTTTCATTACAGTGGTTACAAACACTTAATGACCTCTCCAAGTATATGGTAAGTAATTTACTTAAATTGCATACTGTTCGGGGTACCCCTTTTAATTCTTTTAAAGGTGTAAGCAGCAATTTAAATTTAATGTTTTAACCAATATTAATTAGTTATCATCATGTGTTTTAAACTAATTTATTGTCATGTTTCCTTTGCTGTCCTAAGATTTTCAAGGATTAATATATAATTTTGTGTTGCATGATCTCTATTATCAATTATATTGTCATGCATATTTGAATGTTTAGTTATGTAAAAGTGTATCTATCAATGAATAAATGCAAAGACAATATTTAGCAACTCACATCCACAAGTTATGTCTTTCTATTTATGGGAAATTTCGTTTTCCTCGTGACCAATATGTTTTTAATTATCCAAGAAAGTCTTTTTATATATATATATATTTCATCATGTACGATCATCCAGCCTATTTGTTTATTTGTATATATCGCTGTCTCTCTATTGTTTGAGTTGGGTACTTTATTAATTTATATTTGTTATACCACTTTGTTTTTTTTTGTGATATTCGATGTTTTTTTTGTGCCAAGTACTCGATGCATTTCTTTTTTTGTGGAAATTGTTATTTAATTTGTTTATTGTCTTTTGGTCATACATTCTGTGCTGTCTGCAGTAGCTGATGGGGGCTGTGTATAGGCACACCTACAGTTACATCTACACAAACTCTTCCACTATTACATAAAGCTGCAAGTGGGGTCGCAAACAAGGTGATAACCCCATTACCCCTCATTATAATCTTCCTTTGTTTAATTGCATATACACTGAAACTTTTTTTTGTGTTGCAGAGAAATAACCGGCATCTGTAGGGTGGGTGGCTCACTTATGTCTCCCACCACCGGGTCCGCATACTGTGACCATAATTACAACCCAGCTCCACCCTCACTCATTTCATATCACCCCACACAGGTTTATCTTCGATAACTAACAAATCTTGCTTACTTTCCCCCACCCTAATCCACTAAATGATCATATATTTTTACTTGCGAACCGGCCCGGTTTCGCCTGGGAATAGTCGAGTTTCGCAGTGATACACTAATAAATAAATTAGGAAAATACAATTCATTTATGTGAAAACAGAATTATAGAATTATACTATGTTAGCCTAGGTTTTTCACTGATTACGGCAACCCAAAACGAAGGAAATATTTTTTACCCGATAACCAAGAAGTAGGGTATTGTTTTTTAAGTATATCTGTACAACTATCGTGTAGTTACCACATTTCCGCTTACCAGTGTCGATGTATGAAAATAAAAATGTGAGTTTCATCAAGTTGTAGCTTTAGAAATAAGTGTACCTAGGTACTACTTTTTGCGCTTGGTTGAGGAATCTTAGTCGATCGCCAAAGTTAAGCAATGTTCCCAACGGCACACATTTGGATGGGTGACAGTTTAGTGGCATAACATCTGAACGCTTCCGGGCTTCGAAGGGCACGTTAAATATTCAGTCTTGATAGCAGTCGTTAAGCCATTTCAGAGGTGGCCTGATAAACTCTGACACCAGACGAAAAAAATATTTCGGTCAAGTTCCCAGGCGTTGCAGAATTACGTTTTGTTGTTACTCCACAGAAATCGTACAATTTTCTGGGATAAAAAGTATTCTATATCCTATTCCAGGATCTAAAGTACATACATACCAAATTTTATCAAATTCATTCAGCCATTATGGAGCTGAGTGGCAACAAACACACACATAGATTTTCGCATTTATAATATAAGTAGGATGATCCACCACTGCCACACTGATTTTCCCAGTGTCTTCTCCACATTGCACTGATTTGCTGGTTTATTCTAACTTGACCCTTCCCCTTTTGGTTTTTTTTATGGCTACAATTGCGGCCACGGCTTCAAAAAACACTGCTATAGCTGCGATGCATGTGTCTATTTATAATATAACAACTTTATCCTAAGGTGTATAGGACTTGCCCAGATTTGCATCCCATGCTGCTACCGACTTAGCTACTAATATGCCAGCCAGAGGCCTAAAGAATTGCGCTGGCATGGCGAGATTTGGGGGCCCACCAGATACAAAAATAAAATTGCAGATGTAATAGTTAGTGTGTAAGCTTCTCTAGGATTGTGTGCCTAGAGACGGAAACATATTTCACCTCCGGAAATGTCGCGCTTTTTGATGTCGAGGAAGCTTGCTATTTTGTCTGTATTGTCATGGTCGTATCGTCCATATGTACATCTGTTCCAGCAATTGTGTTCATTTTTCTTGTATTTGTTTGTCCATTTTTTGGAATATTCTTCATATTCCACACTTGTTGTTTGTCTGTTTTGCCACCAATTATAGTTGTGTTGTGTCCTTTTCCTGGTGTCATCTGACTACATTCCTGCTCGGAGTTATACGTATGTTACATATTTGTTGTGTTTTATAATTGTCGTTTTTTTTTTACTTAAATCCTTCTTGTAATTAAGTATATATTTTAGAAATTTGGCGACAATAGCTAATTCAGGATAGTTCATTCCTATTTGTTTTATTTATTTTTTAATATAAGTTATTTTGTTTTACCTAATAGGTTTTCTAATACTACAACGAAGTGTTTTCAATGGCGCATTTTCATAACTGTTTACAACGATCCCCTTTCTCTTGTCACGAACATATTATTTTTTAATTTGTATTTGCCCATTCAGTTCTTGTAAAATAGTTGTGTAGCATAACATTTTATAGTTGCTTTGTGGGATAAATTTGTGGAGATAACCAAATATGAAAATAGTATTTTGCAAGGCGTGGCTTTATCTCATGGCAGACAACTAACAAGTATCTCGAGGGGTCCTATATTCAATAATTAAATTTCTGTGAGTATGAAAGTTCACATATTTTTAAAATATTTATATTTATTTTATTGTGCTACATTTAGGCAGCTGTATGCACATGTCTCAACTCTAATTTGTAATGTGGTATTATCCATGGGAGTTATGCATCTCGAGAATAAAACTGCTTTTCCGTTTGTGTGGTTTGTGCCATTGCACAAAAAATACAAAGACGATGTCACTTTCAAGCTCTGTAATTTCAGTATATTTTACAAGTTAGCAGCACCTTAGGATTGAATATTTGCATTGAACATTTACAAAAAAATATGACATGTAACATTCTAAATGCCAAAGGCTTGGAATGCAAAAAATTTAAATTAAACTACTCATATAAATAGATTAAATTGCTCTTTCAAAGTATTGCGTAGCTCAAAGTACAATAAATATTTAACTGGCAAACAAGCCAAGTAGTATAAAACGTTTCAGAAATATCAAAAAGTAACATGTTGACTAGAAATACTTTAAACACTTATACAAAAAGATTAAATTGCTGCGCAATTGTTTATTCAAAAGTATTACATTACTTCAAAATATACAATATATTTTTAATGGAAAAACGAGCGGAGTAAAATTAAAACATTTCAAAAAATACAAATATGTACTTTGATGACAAGATAAATTCAAGGTATTTAGTGGAGTAATTTGACTAAAGGAGGGCAGTGCTTCAGGCCCAGTAAAATTTTTATACAAGTTAAAATATGTAATAAAATATTAAGTTAAAATAGGGAATCGATGGAGGCAGTCCGTAGACATTAACCATAGATCCATCGAATAAAATAATCGACGACGACAATTAGAATACTTCAACAGACTATACCCAACGCATAAGTCACGGCAGCACAGTAGCGACAATTAAACTTTAAGTAAATCATGAGGCAGCAGAAAAAAACCATACACAACATGTTAAAGTAATTGAATCTATACAAAGAAGCAAGAAATTACGAGGGTAATCCCAAAAATAAGGTCTCCTATTTTTTTATAAATAACGTTTATTGTCTAAATTATTTACATCATTGTAAAGGTTGAACATAGGTCGCCTATTTTTCATACTCATTACCGCCAAGTGCAAAGTTCATGCAGTTATTCGGTTTTTGAACGCAAAAGGCGTTTAACCGATTGAATTCCATCGCCAATTGAAGGAAGTGTATGGCGAGTCATGCATGGATGTCAAAAACGTTCGCAAGTGGTGTAGAGAGTTTACATCCGGTCGTACTGAAATCCACGACGAACAAAGGAGTGGGAGATCGTCAATTTCCAACGAGACAGTCGCGATGGTTGAGAAAACCATGCATGAAGATCGGTGGATCACTTTGGATGATCTCTCCATTTTGGTTCCTGCGGTTTCCTGAAGCACCATTCACAGGATTTTGATGGAAAAGTTGCAATATCGGAAGGTGTGCGCAAGATGGGTACCACGAATGAGGTTCAACGCTTCCTTAACAACATGGCGGCGAGCTAGTATGACATGAGCACACAAAAACTGTCACAGTGTCTACAAAAATGCATCGACCGAAATGGCGATTATGTAGAAAAATAGATAAATGTTCAACCTTTACAATGATGTAACTAATTTCGACAATAAACGTTTTTCTTATGTATGAAAAATTAGGAGACCTTATTTTTGGGATTACCCTCGTAGTTAGGCTGAAATTACAATTTAGGGAGGCATCCAAAACCAGAATTTAGAACAATTCTAACTCATTGCAGAGCCCAAGACAAACAATACTATGTCACACAATTATTTAAAAACACTTAACTGACCCGCAAATGAAAATCTGCGACCACGACTCACCGTTTTACAAGCTCCAACATAATCAGCCACTCAAGCAACTACATTATTTAAACTGCGTCTCATATTTCCATCGTCCAAGGACGAGTAAACTGACAATTTTATCTCATATCACAATTTAAATTAGCTCTAGCAGGCATCAACCCAACGATCTTCTTCACAGGCGTAGAATGAGGTGTAGAAAAAATGCTGCACAAGGCATGTAACAACTTATATAAACTAGCCCCTGAATTAAAAAAAGCTAATGTACAAGGAGGGGTTGTCAAAGGAAGGAAATAAGGGAAGAAAACAGGATGCGAGCCGAGTCGGCAAAGGAGCAGGATGCCTTACAGAGGAGGGAATCCAAAAACAATGTGCACGGCAGCACCACCTTCGCAGGTTCATAAAGACCGATAACTATTGACACCTGCTGCCAGAGTAGAGGTCGCATACACATGTGTGTTTACATCTCACTTTTCATATAGCTCACCACAACAATTCGCTCAGTTCGACGACAACCTTTGAGGAGGAGCTCGCCTCTCCACAACGACGTTTAGCTTTGTAAATCGCGGCACAAGCCTCTGGTTACTGTGACCGGCCAGGAAACTGGTCATATCGAGCCTAGCCGCTAATGAGTCAGCGGCCATAATAAACTGCACTGTCTAAAAATTAACTGTACGCACCTGCTAAATAGACACACACACTCTAGGAGTTTTCCCGACCTAATTCCCCCTCTCCCACTCAACCCCCTTGGGGCCGGAGCTAGCTGGTGGTGAGATGTATTCTGGCGACCAATTCTCTCAGCCTGGAGCAATCCAAGTGCATGGGGACTGCACTTTAACATCACATGCGGTTGCAACAACACCAAGTGTAATTAACCACCTCCAAAAACACCACGAGTTTCCAGAAATGGAATTTGAAACAACCACGAACGAAAAAAGATGCCAGAGAAGGCAAAAAGTAAGAAACGAAAACCAAGGCTGTTCAAAACTCCTCCGCCAGTCGCCGTTAGAGACGACACCGATCATTCCAGTTTCAAACCGGTTTTCCCCTCTATTGGAAATCCCAGATGGAAATTCCACATCTGCACCTGGCCCCTCAGGCCAATCACAAACCCGCACACAGCTGCGCGTCAATGCAACCAAGCAGGGAAAGCAACACGTTTATCGCATTGTAGTACCTGCCAACAAACACCACTCAAACTTAGTAAATATTTTAAGCAAAATCTCGGAAACCAGCTACACCCTAAGCATCACCCGAGATGGCTTGAAAATTCGTATTTTCACATCTAATTTTGTCCTATTCAAGGAAGCAGACAAAGAACTGCAACGCCACAATGTAAAGTTCTACACCTTCAGCTGTCCTTCAGAACAATCTCAAAAAGTGGTGTTTGATTTAGCATCTAGCACCTTAGTAGAAGACATTAAGTCCGTTATTGAAGACCGCGGCTATGTAGTTCACAGAATTGATTAATTTAAAAAACCAACTTATGACCCCACCAACCCGGACATAGTAGTAAAGTTACAGCCGCAATGTAACGGCCACGCAAGATAACAATCTGCCACACCTTGTATCAATAACAAGACTTAATATGACCGTGGTGCACCTGCGAGTCTATAGAAAAAGGCCGAAAGATGCTCCCCAAGCAGAAACTGTTGGCTATTTGGCCACACACGAGCATACTGTCGCTTGAATACCAAATGTTCATATTGCTCCAGGCAACACATCCATCGTACGTCCCACATTGATTCCTGCGGTTATTTCAGGCAGTGTTGCTTGTCTGTTAACATTGACCATTCTGCTCACACATCGTTGGTCTCGGTCATTAAGTGCAGGCTGTCGACCACTGCGTGGGAGGTTATGGCTGAAATTAGGTATTCTCGGCACACTCTTGGCACTGTGGATCTCGGAATGTTGAATTCCCTAACCATTTCCGAAATGGAATGTCCCATGCGTCTAGCTCCAACTACCATTCCGCGTTCAAAGTCTGTTAATTCCCATCGTGCGGCCATAATCACGTCAGAAACCTTTTCACATGAATCACTTGAATACAAATGAAAGCCCAATCAATGCACTGCCAATTTATACCTTTTTTACGCGTTACTACTGCCATCTGTATATTTGCATATTGCTATCCCATGACTTTTGTCACCTCAGTGTATATATAGCCCTTAAAATACCCAAGCCTTGCTACTTTACACTTCATTAAATATGCATGTGGTGTGCATTTATTTTACGATTACTTCGCAAACCCATTAAAGGCGAATTTCACGAACATTTGCCCGAGGGCGATAAGTTCTAATGCTATTCACTACATATTCTAACACTTGATTCCTATCCTAAATACACATATATCTCTAGGGACACCACAAGCAACTCGGTTGGATCGCTCGGTATCGGGTCATGACCCTTTCCCAAGTGAACTATGTGGACATGCCTCGGGACGCATGACGTGCATGTTTTGCGGGCTGCACTGTTGCAGTCACAGTGGGGAGGAGACGTGATGACAGTGGCTGTGCCAGACCATGAAGGAGTGGTCCACTTCGAATTTAAAAGGAATTAAGCATTTTAATATTATATTTAACCACTTTTCTAAATGTTTTGCAATCTTCATTTTATTATTAACTTCAATCGAAAGATAATCAATTTTTTTACATGTTACGGTCAGTAACAAGCCAAAATCACCTCCATACCAGACCTTAGGCTAAGGACATTAGCATGCAAGGTAAGGCGATCGAACTGTTTAGAAAATAGCTCCTGACAAGCTTGAGGATAGTAGTGTGGCTGTTGACCTTACCCTGGGCATTTAGATCACCTCGAAAAGTTAGTGAATTGACCCCAAGGGTGATCGACCACGACCCACATCTGAGCAACAGTATCTGCAAGACATCTCTGGACCGGTCAGTGTTTTTCCCACCATAAATGTGTATGACGAATTTTAGAATATAAGGAATTTCTGTAAAATCCAAACACGCTGTATTCGATAGCTTATATTTTTTAGTAGTACTAAAATAATCAGGGAACAAATTTTCTCATGCTCTAAGACCATTTTCTGGACAATTCAAATGTGATGTGGTTGCTATGAAAAATTTTCATATTCAATTGAGACTATCATATTCATTTTGCAACAAAGAACTAAGTAAAAAGGAATATCATAGATCATTCGATCACGTATAGGTTATCTCTTAAAGGTACCGATTCCTTTTTTACATAAAATCTTAATTCTATGACACAAAAATCCTTGCATAATACGAATTAATTTTTGTTTAATTGTCACACAAAAGTCATACTGTTTAAGGAGTATAAAAAACGAAAGTGTTAGTTTTAACTGTTCTGACGCTCGCTGTGCATGTATTCAAACGAGAGAAATTGTTTTTGGTTGTTACTATTAGCGCAATTAGATTTCATGCCGCCACTAGCTTCACTAAGCACAAGTAAACCAACCGAACTTCATATGACAGTGGAGAAACCATACTGCAAGTACCTTCTGCTTGAAAAGCAAAATATATTTTACATCGACTTATCGGTGTTTGAGTATCGATATTTCTTATATCAACATATACGCTGAAGAGCCAAAAAACTGGTATAGGCATGCCTATGCAAATAACAGAGGTATGGAACCAATCAGAGTAACGCGATGCGGTCGGCAGCAAGATTGGTTATTGCTGCTACAATGGCAGGTTATCAAGATTTAAGTGAGTTTGAACCTGGTGTTATAGTCGGCGCACGAGAGATGGGACATAGAATCTCCGAGGTAGCGATAACATTTGGATTTTCGCGTACGACCATTTCACGAGTGTACCGTGAATATCGGGAATCCGGTAAAATATCACATCTTCGACATCGCTGTGGCCGGAAAAAGATCGTGAAATAACGGGACAAACGACGACTGACGAGAATCATTAAACGTGACAGACGTGCAACCCTTTCTCAAATTGGTGCAGATTGGATTTGTGGACTACCCTGCAGGATTCATGGTGTGAATTGCCTCCTGCATACCTTCAGACATTAGTTGAGTCCATGCCACACCGTCTTGCGGCACTTCTGTGAGTTCAGAGAGGGGCGGGAGGGGGCCTACACTATATTAGGCAGGTGTACCAGTTTTTTTGGCTCTTTATTGTAGATGATAATAAATTAATTTTTTTAAAATAAAAGGTGAATATAATAACATTTGTTATAAAAATTAATTTTTAAGTACTTGGAAATTATATAATAAAGCAATTAGTTATTCATAAGCAGTTTCATGATAATTTGCTTTTCAAACAGATCGTATTAATTTTTTTATTTCGGTGTTAAAATTTGTTGTCCTGTTTCGGTCTTCTAAGTTTCGAAAAGAAGAATTTGTGTGCGGTAAAAACGCAGCGAAACTGCAGTTTCTCAGTAGTATTTCAAAAGCGAGGTTTGTAATTCAAGTTTCAATTCGAACGTTAGGTTTTGAATACAGTATAAACAACGAAATTTAATTTTCATTCGTAAATATTGCACGAAATTAACTACTGGGCTATGTTAAAAAGCAAGACAGTATGCTCGAGTAATTAAAAATAATATGACTAAATGCAGCATGTTTATGTAATTTTTGTGTAAGTACAAAAATAAATATCACTCATGAAATAAGTTATGACATACTTCTTTGGAATTGTGTTTTATAAAACACTATATTCAAATTTAAATAACTTTTGATTCATATACATGTTTTTTCTGTAAAGTATATATTTTTTGTATCAACATAACATAAATAATTTTTTTTATAATTATCGATAGTGCCATTTATTTCTGGTATAAACTAACACACGAAACACGAGTTTCCTAAACCGAGTTTCAGGTTTTGATACAGTATAATCGGAAATTCATTGAGCGATCAACCAGTGGCTCAAACTTCGGTGTACACAGGTTGAGGCCTTTTTCGACCATCAGATTAATTTTTCAGCTGTATTTGCATTCACACCCAGACTCAAATTAATGTCATTATATTTGAATTATACTGTTTCCATCTCCTGTTTGTAAAACTTGACGATCGAATTAACTTGTTATATTTTTGAATGCCTGAGAATTATGGGAGGAGTGTGTCTTAACTTAATTTTTTAAGCTTAACAAATCTAAAATTAATCAGTTGATGTTCTGATTTATATAATTTAGACCACCAAATTTTCAAGACTGTTGAAATAATGGATCAATCTGTTAAACTATAATAAATATAATAAGTCATTTTCGAATGTCTGGTGTACAAATGTGAAAGCCTTGATGAATTTTCGAATACACAGATATAAATACTTCACTAAAACCATAGTTTGGAAAGTTGGGTTTCCGAAACTCAAGTTTCAGCTGATAGTGTAAACATACTGTATGAGGCCAGGGGGTCTATTCACTATCTTTTCGCGGTGACCTTAATGGCCAGGGTAAGGTCAACAGCCGTGCTACTGTACTCAGGTTTTTCAGGAGCTATTCGTTATAGCCTATATGCCGCAATAAAATTTTCCATAAAGGCTCGGGCAGAAGCTTCCACGGGGCCTGTTACCCGAGCCTGCATGCAAACAGTTATACAGTATTCTTTGGAATAAACTTATGGGTTGTCATGGTCTCAGGAGCGGGGAGAAGTAAGGTTAGACTTACGGTATTAGGTGTTGTGATTATCGTAGAGATGTAAAGGGCACTAGAGCATGAGATGCTCATCCAGGGATTGGCTGTTTGTCCACGTAGCTTCTCCTGAGCTCACCCTGCGACAAGGTGACGTTGAAGATAATGTTGTAAAATCCTGCCTATGCCTACTTACGAGAGTGCATGCCCTTACATACACCTATAAGTATTACGTGAGACTGTTAAGCAGCCTTCTCACACGCAAAAAACACAACAAATTCATCATCGGTAGGTGCGGTGCACCAGTGGGTAGAAGATTCAAAAGACAGCTTAAATGGTTGTGAAGCGACCGATAGTGAAATAAAACAATGAATCACTTGCACTGATTTCACTCACTATATAATCCTTCTGCGAGGGACTTAACCAGGTATAGTGGTAAAGCGTGCTAGCAGCCGACAGAGACATAAGGCATGTAGCCGATGGTAATAATAACTGTAAATTACACTCTCGGCGTGATTCGAGCCGGCAGGGCTAAGAGTGACCTGGCCCCCGGGCTATGCAAACAAATGAAATTAATTTGTTCCAGAATAAAAAGGAGTTAATATTGATATACAAATGCCCAGTGCAAAAATTTGAAGTGCCCAGGGGTGCACTCCTTCAGCGTGTGCAGAATCAATTGAACGAGCATGGCGGAGCCTGCTAGGGACCCCTGCCCGAAAGTGCGCCAGTTCCATTGCAAAAATACACTGGCACATTGATAGATAAAATAAACACGTACAATTACATCTACAAGGCACTAAAAGACATAAGTACTTTTACATATTAATTTGCATTAACAAATTACACACATAAAGGAATGTCATTGGAAAGAAAAAGGGTACACAACGTATTTTTGTTATGTTTTGGGGTTGTCTCTCCCAGTCTGTTGTGTGCATATCAGGATTGTTTACATTTAGCCCTTTTTTTTTAATAACAGAAAAATTAGTCGCATCCTTACTTGTATTCATTTTAGGGTGGCAACAGGTGGCTCGCGGTGGACGAATCCACTCTGACCCCAGGAGGGGGTGGGTATCCATGCTTGAATACGTAATTAACAAGGCACGTTTTCACTGTTACACACAAACATGTGGCTTGTTAACATGACCTTAAAGACCACATTTTTCTGGATAATTTGCGCACTCACACATACACGGGATGTGAACACGGAATGAAGGGGGGCGCAAAAGGGGTTTTGTGAACACTATAACCGCTGTGTCCCTCTCACTGCATTAATTTCCCCGGCGGTATTCTTACTGGGTATGTTTCTTGGCAGTATTGGTTGGCCCGAATTATCATACCCGTAAAAGATCTCTCTTGAGGGTATGAAAGTGGGATGGTCACTTGACTCCGACAGTACCCAGGTAGTATCGAAGGGATGATGCACTCCGGTGCATGTCTCCAATGTAGGAGTCGAGGAGGAGGTGACCACCACATTAAGTCAGACTGTCTCCAGTAGAGGGCACATCGAAGCTGCACTGGTGTAGGGGGACGAAAAGGTTGAGGAAGGAGGGAGGATGGATGCAGTATACGTCAAACTTATCCTACAATACTTGTCGTCTCGCAAGTAAATACTAGTGTATTTTTATGATTTTACTTCTGTAATTGTGGTTCAGGAACAATCTTCACTTATGACATCAGCACTGTACATTTATGCACATTGTCTAATCGTTTTGTTCTTACAGCTGGGACATTTGTATTAAATTAACTATAATCTTTCCATAATTTTGACATAATATGTTTTAGAATCAGTAGGCCCTAAACATTTTCGTGTATTTTATTAAGTATTTATTCGTATTTAATAGTTTTATGCTCTTTCTCCAAACAAAATAAACAAAATGACTCTACCGCCTCTCGCTCATTGGCTAAAATTTCAACCTTGTAGGAAACCTTCCATCGAAAGTTGCACACGACCAATTACGAAAGCATTAAGCAGGTGGCCAAATCCTCCATAGAACCAACCATACAAGCAGCCATAGAGGCTTGCATGGAAACGTCGAGGAATTTTCCATAGTGGCACATACGCTTAAGCTGTTCGATAGCCTTACCTTGCTCACTACAAACCTTAGCTTAAGGTCTGGTATGGGAGGTAGTTTTGGCTCGCTGCTGACCTTAACATGTTAGTAAAATAGCGAATTTTCTTGCGATTGAGGTTAATTCTAATGTGAAACTTGCAGTAAGTAGAAGAAACATTTCGAATGGTCCTTTTCACTTTCAACACTAGATGATAATATATTGCTATCTTTAAGACAGATATATTATGTTGTATGTTCAAGTTATCTTAACATATTTCAGTAAGAATTATATATTTCAAAGTTTGATCTTGATTCTGCACATAGTAAAAAGTGTTTCAATTTGATATGTAAATACTTTATTTGCTTTTTGATATTTCTAAACAAATAAATACATGTCTAATATATTAAACATATGACACTTAATAGTTTATATATAGCAAACATATATCATGCAAAGTTTGATCAAATAAGTTTTTAAACAATTTCGCATTTTGCTTGAAATAAAATACAAAGTTTTTCACTGAAAATACTTTTTATCAATAAGATGTTTACAATGATGTTGCTTATACATAAGAAAATAATAAAGACAAACTAAATCAAGTACTTGCAAATAATTAAGTAGTTGTATAAAGAACATAAATAATAAATTTAAAAAATATATTATAAATTTGCTATTCAGCGCACACATTTGCATTGTCTCTTTAAAGATTGATAAATAAGAAAACAAATTGATAACCTAATGTATTATATTTTATCGCCTTCAAATCTGCTGAGATCCACTGTCAAAAAAAAATTTGTGGGATGTGCTGTATTTGTAAACTGGCAGTATGTTTAAGGCGTGCGCGAATTGTAGAAGTTCTACTTCTTTTGGTGAGTTGAGGATAAAAGTTTTGTGTGCAACGGAATTTGCGCGCGCACAGTGTAACGAAATTCGGCAGTGAACTTGGTAGGGGTATGACCCAACGTGCATGCGCCTATCTACTAGCTATATACAAACACAAGGTACACAACATAGCATGTGGTTATATTTAAAACCGACAGAAAATAAGTTCATGTAATAAGAAAATTGAAAAACATTTAATTTATATTAGTAATTCATTGAGAATATATATATATATATATATATATATCTTATTAATTAATTTTACTTACATTGTGACCTGAAAAATTTGTTAGTGACAAAAGTTGTATAATAAAATTTTGTAAGTGTTTTCAAGTATTTGAGGTTAATTTTTGTAAGTATTTAATTATGTTCTTTAATCAAACCTTTATTAATTGTATTTAATGTCTTTCTTAGGTCATTTTATCGTTTTCCTACTTTCATAAATTATTTGCATATATAATAAAATTTTATTTTAGTCACGCCAAAGAAGTATAACTTCTAACGTGCGTACATATGTACACGCACCCATGTTTTTTTTTACTTCACCCAACACGATACAAAACATTTTGGAGCATTATTTTTTATAGGAAGAGAATGAATGTCATTATATTTCAAGTTTGCTATGCACTGCTTATTTGATAATCTCGCAATATAGTAATTTTCTTAGGTTCATGAAGACAACAACGTTATCAAGAAGACCATAATGCTGTGTTGCCAAATATACTATTGCTACCATTCCGATTCATGAGAATTCCTTAACAATAATGCATAGTGAGTACCAAATTCATGATGGTGTTGTTAAGAGATTCAGTGTGTGTAAACTACTGATATTAACTGCCAAAATTTAGTGAATAGACCCCCCGCTTATGAAAATATATTTTTCGGATGGAACATAATTAGTGATAGCTAGAAGTTAACACATTACTTCTTCATAAGCATGTGTCATTTTTAAGTGATTTTAAGATCATGTCAACCATAGGACTGTATAAACATTGCTTAAATGATATGGGTATGACACCACAATCAAATTCTTCCTCATGAAGCTCTTACACTGAAGAGCCAAAAAAACTGGTACACCTGCCTAATATCGTGTAGTCCCCTCTCCCCGCGTCCCGAGCTCGCAGAAATGCCGCAAGACGACGTGACATGGACTCGACTAATGTCTGAAGGTATGCAGGAGGCAATTCACACCATAAATCCTGCAGGGCAGTCCACAAATCCAATCTCCACCAATTTGAGAAACGGTTGCACGTCTGTCACGTTGTTCGGTGGGTTTTCTCGGGTATTTCCTTTTTCCCTCGCCTTTGCATTCTGATGCTGCTCCATTCTCACAATTCTCAACTAGTTTAAATATTCTTGGTTCTAATTGTTTGTGTGCAATTTACATGTAGTATATTTGCACTATGTTCCGATGTTTGGAAACAGTCTGAAAAAATGAATCTATATGTTATGTGTTTGTTTCCTGTGTGTGAAAATGCTTATTATGGATGTATTTACATTTCAGTATTAGAATATTTACCTATTTACTTGTTTAGCTAGTACAGTATATGTATTGTTGTTAACTTATTTTTGTTATGGAGTTCCTTGTAAAATATGTTTGTTCTCTTGTTTCGGTGCCAATTTAGTTTATAGTTAACACACGAAGTTGTATGTTATTTCATTTTATCATGTATATATTCAGCTATCATTCTCGTCACCCCCATCCCAAACCACTATATTGGCATGGCATAATAAGCAAACTTCATGAAACTTAGGAAGTACCTACTGCTTGCTCTGTCCTTAAGTGTTGTGTTGTTGGTACTTGCGCAAATTTCCATAGTAGGTACCTGCAAAATTTATGCTATGTGGCCCCAGACTAAACTGCAAATTATTAAATGCTCTTTTGACTTCCGCCTTAGCAAACAGTTGGTGGGTTTTTTCCCAAAGTACTCGTTTGGCTAATGAATAAAGTTCAGTGGTTGTGTAGCCAATATTCTGTAATGCAGTCACACTTTGTATGAAGGACAACATGCCATGAAGTCACTGTTTCTCTGGTATGTACAGAACAGCGAAATCTTAACCATTCAACCAAGAACACTGAATTGTCAGGTCTTTTCACATAAGGAATTTTAAGTGTAATAGTATCATTCATAATAAACATAACATATTCTTTTGTGTAATCTTCACTGTATATTGTATTGTTATAAGAAAATAAACACTTTTTTTTTTGTCGAAGGTGCCATGAAAGCATAGCGAACTTTGCGGAAACATATGAATGTCCTGAAGGGTGTGATTGCGATGTGACCAAAACAGCAGAAGTTATTTTGCTGTTAAAATCTTCAGGTGACACCAAATAAGTGGTTATAAAACAGATTCAGAACCCCGATGTAGCCCAAGAAGTGATTTCTGAAGAACTTCAGGATCATGATATAGTTTCATCTCTACATGGGATATCTGAATGTTCCAAAATAACCAGTGTTCGTTCTGAGAAGGTACCCTTGATCCCAATTATCAGGAAAGACACCGACTTAAATTCCTTCACAGGAATTCATACAATGGTTTTACTTTATTTGACCACATTTCGCAAACAGTATTGATGTTGTAAATCTCCCACACTATGCAAAATTCTTGTTTGGATGTCACAGAAAGGGCGGTGTTAACCATGTGTAAGCTGAAACTCAAAATAAGTTATTTCTTATATTTTTGTTATATGTGTGTAGTGTTAGCAAAGGTTTTGGATGTGGCAGTTGTTTGGCCAGACAAAGAATCAGTTACTAGGCATTTTCTAAAGTCCTTTAAAAAATTCCCACGTGTTGGGCTTGTTTTGGATTGCACCGAATGTCGGCTTGATAAAGTTAAATGCTTGAGGTTTAGGTTTCTTATTTATTCTCATTACAAAGATGAAGAAGAAAATCTGAAAGAATGAAGAAGTACTGGGTGCAAAGGAAGGAGCAACACTCAAAGAAATTACTGTTTCATCGTACCCCAAAGAGGGTGAAACGAATATAATAAAAATAAAGATGACCATACTATTAAATTTCTTGTTGGAATTGCTTGAGATGGCTTAATAACATTGTGTAGTAAAAATTATGGTAGTAGAGATTCAGACAAGGCAATATTTGTGCAGTCAGGTGTACCTGAGAAGTTGGAGTCAGGTTTGGATTCTGTTATGGTTGATATTGGTTTTTTTAATTGAACAAGAGTGTGCAATGAAAAAAATTTAAGTAATAAGGCTGTTATTTTTTAAAAAGTCTAAACAGTTTTCTAGTGGAGGACAACTGAATGCAGAAATAGATTGTGCACATGTGCATGTGGAAAGAACTATAGAGCAAATTAAGATTTTCAAGTTACTTAATACAGCTTTGTAATGGAAAATTCTTCCGCAAATTGACTACTCTCTAAGTATTGTGACAGGGACTGTTAACTTAACAAATCAAATTTTATCTAGACAAGTTTTTATGAGTGATCAGTTAAAGTCCTAAAGTCAGCAGCTAATATACATAGTAATTTATCATGTGCTTGATGTTAAAACTCGGCTAATAGTGAACACATTATAGCATAGGCTGTTTATTTGAACAAAGTTTGAAATTAACCTTCGTAAAATACCACTGTCCCTACTGGAATTTATTCTAATGGGCACAGTGTACAGCAAGTACCCAATAAAGATGTAACGATGGAGGGACAGTAGTTCCATGTCTTAAAGTTTAATTAAATGTGCTAGGCAAACATTTGCGAATACTAAACTAATTTTTAAATTTTTTATGCATGTAAGAGTAAAAATGAGACATTAAAGGAATTATAATTTTTCTATTAACTTTATAGTTTCCTTTCACCGACACACGAATAAAGTGATCAGGCTCATGTACAACGATAATTTTACATACGTTTGAAGAATTGATATGCTGTCGTGTTCTCAGGAGCGGGGATAAGGAAGGTTTGACTTATTGTAACAGGTTTTGTAGTACTTGTAGAGATGGAATGGGCGCCAGAGCATGAGATACTCATCTAGGGGTGGGCCATTCGCCCACATGGCTCCTCCTGAGATCATCCTGCGACGAGGTGACATCAGTAATGTTATAGAATCATGCCTATACCTACCTACGAGGGTGTAGGACCCCTCATACGCCACTAATTATTATGTGAGACTGTTAAGCGGTCATCTCACATGCCAAAAACACAAAAATCCACCATTGTTGGGTGCGGTAAAGCAGTGGGTAGAAAACCCCAAAAATAGGTTATGTGGTCATAAAGCAACCGATAGTGAAATTAATGAATGGCTCAATTTCACTAATTTTATTCACTATTTGACCCTCTTCAGAGGCACTTACAAAGGCCTAGTGGTAAGGTGCGCTAGCAGCAGATACTGAAAAATGACATGTGGTCAATGGAAAAATTACGGTAGTTAAACCCCCCATGCGATTTGAGCTAGGGGGGCTGAGAGTGGCCCGGCCTCCAGGGAATGGAAATGAAGTGAATTAAGGTACCAGATAACACAGTTGACTAATGATACACTAGTACTCGGTACAAATGTTGAAGTGCCCGGGGGTGTGCAGCATGCATCCACTCCCTCAGCATATGCGGAACCAACTGAATGATCATGGCAGAGCCTGTTAGGGACCCTAGCTTGAAAGCGCACCATTTGTATTGCAAAAACACTGGAACTTTGATTGATAAAATAAACACAATAAATTACATCCACATGGCACTAAAAGACATAAGCACTATTACATATTAATTTTCATTAGCAAATTACACACAAAAAGAAATTCAATTGCCAACAAATAGTATAAGCAAGATGTTTTTATTAAGTCTCAGGCCTGTCTCTCCCAGTCTGTTGCATTTGTATCATGTTTGTTTCCACATTAACCTTTTTAATCAAATAATAGAACAATTGCTTGCACCCTTATTTATAATTCTCTTTTGATGACAACAGGTGGCTCGTGGTGGACGAGTTCACTCTGACCCCAAGAGAGGTGTGGGTAGCCACACTTGATTATGTATTTAACAAGGCACATTTCACAGGAACACACAAACACGTAGTTTGTTAACGTCGCCTGAAAGCCCATATTTTTCTGGGTAATTTGCACACTCACACTTCACGCACAACACACGCTGGGGATGTGAACAGGAATGAAGGGGGAAACACAAGGGGTTTTGGGAACACTTTAACTCGCTGTATTCGTTTCCCCTTTGGTATGCGGTATTTTTACTGGCGACGATTCTTGGCAGTATTGGTTTGCCCGAATTATCATGCCCTCAAATGTGTATCTTGAGGGCATGAAAAGTGGGACGGTCACTTGACTCCAGCAGTACTCAGTTGGAAGCGAAGGCGTGTTGCACTCCGGTGCACATCTCTGGGGTAGGAGTCATGGAAGGGGTGACCACCACATTCGGGCCAACTGTCCCCAGCAGAAGGCACATTGTAGATGCGCGGGAGTAGCGAGACGAACGGGCTAATTAAGGAAAGATGCAGCATGCATCTTCTGGAGGCAGTTCGTCCGTTGCAGTCCATCGATCCCTGCTGTGCAGCTAGTGGCAGCAGGACAGTGGTTGATGTAGCCCTCGCCGTTGCCACAAGTGGTATGGGCCTCAGAGGCAGAGTGGAGGTAGTGAGGTGGAGCGGGAGCCCCGCGACATTGTGCTGGAACAGCTGCTGAGGGAGGCTGGATGACTCTGTAAGCTAGTCACAATGCTCGGCTGTCTCGCTGCTGAAGTTGATAGATTGGGGTTGTGATAGGTTCGCAACTCCCCGACAATGGTGATGCAGCAGCACGATGGCATCACGAGGGTGCACTGCGGTGCCAAACAGGGTGCCAACCGGGATGCTGGCCGATGTGCTTGTTGGCATGTCTTGGGCAGCATGTACCTCGGCGATGCGCGACACAGGGTACTGCGGTGCAATGTGGCAGGCTGCGTTTGGCCGACATGTTGTATTAGGAAGGCGAGGATTGTTGATATGTGCCGATTTTGCATGGAGTAAAGGTGTACATTTACCATCGAAGGGCGAGGTAAACACAGAACGGAGAATGCAGGTTGGGGAAAATAGGGTACCCAAACATGGTATTACACAACAAACACACAAAATACACTTCATTCATGAAAATGTAAGTGTAAACAATGTAGATAACTAGGTAAACTAGTATCAAAAACATTTGAAATGCCCCAATGCTAAGGGACATAAAATACTAAGAAGGTGCTAGGCACCATAGAACTAGAATAAATGTGATAATAGGGAAGGCATAGTAAACACAAAATAAATTAAATGAGTAAATTGAATAAAAATTGCCTTCTGGTGTCAAGCGCAAGAAAAACAATGTGTAGTGAGGTGCAAAACACTAAATCAATTGGCAGTAGTAAGGTAAACAACGATGTAAACACTGATAGAAACTAACACAAACTGACTATTGAAAAAAACATGCATGAATGTAAACAATGGCTAATATGCAAGGTAAAGATAATAAGCAAATATAACAGTAGGGTAGACACTGTAGTAAACATGGAAAACACTGATAAACACTAATGAACTTCAGTCAAGTTGGAGAATTGGCAGTTATAAACACTAGCATGAAACCCTAATGAAGAATGAGTTGAGAAATAAATGCATACAACAAACATCTAAAATTACCCTTATGTGAGCCAAGAAAATGTGCAAATTGACAACACACGATATGCCGACCAATGCGGACGCACAGCATCTCGAGCATAAGTTGATCACTGCTGTGCTGTTCTGTAGACACGAAATGGGGTGAAGATGAGAGAATTCTGCGTGGAGGAGGAGAGAGAGATAGAGCGATGTTTGTTTCCATTAACAGGCGAAAACATTTTTCATAGCGCTGGTTCACTGAGACCGCTGGCTGGAGAATGTCACGTCGTGCTTGTGGAAGAGAGTGGGTGGGCCACAGTTTTCCTTTATGCAGGGCGAGTGAATGATGGCACTTGCATCTAAGTAGAATAAACAAGGGGAGCGTAGGGGAGGGTAGGACTGTTTCTCCACCTCGCCACATGTTACATTGGGGGGGGGGACATGGATGTCTCCCTAGTGTGTTGCCACCCGCAAGGTCGCATGGTGGCCATGCCGTCGAAGTAGGTGCTGCTGGAAGTAATAACGCAGAGTAGGACTTGGTTATACTTTGGGTGACTGGTCAAACACAAAGGCCAACTGCACGTGCTCACAGACCTAGACGATGAGAGATTGAGCCAGGATATTAGCTGTACAAATGAGGTGATGACCAGGAACTATACTAGCGCAGGAATGGCGGCTTGATGTTACATAATCAGGTGTTATGATTTATACAATAGCAGTGATTTGCCTGTCTGCCTAATTGAGCACTGGGCTTAGTGCACAATGTTTGTAAATGTAGTTACACAGGCGTCGATAGCACTGTTTGTAAATGGAATGGTTGCATTTGTTCATGCGCAGTTCGACATGCTGTCGACACAAGAGCTCCTTACACACATGACTTCACTATTCGCAGCTGTTACCATGGAGTTTTACATGCAGCAGTGACAGGTGCTGACAACACAGCGCATTTTCGTGGACACCACACCACTTACCTGTACTTTTGCGATGTTTGAAACTCAGCTGCCAGGTTAAGCGGCAGCAGAGATGCAGGGCGTCGTGCTTCAGGTGTTTGTTGATGCTGTCAGCATGCTGGTAGTGTCATTGTCGTTGGGATACATCCCGCATGGCTTGCATCAGGTACGGCTCGCGTGAGCCATGGGAGTGTCGCTCAGCTGTATGCCTGATACATGGAAGTGGGCGGCAGGCATGCCATGGTGATGAAGTGAAGTAAGAGGTGGGTTAGCTGCACTGTGTCGTGACAGGCAGAGGCGGCGTCGGGACGCATGGAGGCGGCACCCTGGCAATGACAGCACTTACCCTGGCTAATCACACCTCAGCTGAGATGCCAAAGACGGTGAAAGGGTGCAGCGCCTCAACACTGGGCGCCGGAGGTATAGTATTTATCGCAGGTAGTTGAGTTGAATTGCGTAAATAAGTCAGAGGCATTTCTAACGAGTATTGACTTTTGTAACAGTGAACTGAACTGGCTCAGCACCTCTTGAGGAAAATTACAGGCTGTTGTATGTCAATGGTGGGTTTCCTGGCCTAAGTGGGTGCATTGATTGCACCCACATTGGTATTAGGAGCCCAGGTGGCCAGTTTGTATATCTGTACTGTAATAGGAAAGGATACATGTCGCTCAATGTCCAGGTAGGTTTGCTGGGATGTGCTCCACATTATTGTTTTATGTCAAAAACGATGTACAGGATTGTATGTGTAATGTTTATTGGATACAAAACTGTTAATACCATACAATTAAATTGAAATATACCAATACTAAAATGTTTTTTTCTGCCAGCATTCATTGTTGTTAATATCTTCTGTAACATTGTTAAATTAAATTTGTAGGTTGTCTTAGGCCCTAACCTACAGATACTGGATATTGTGATTAGGTGGCCCGGCAGTACTCATGACTCGAGGATTTTCAATAACAGCACGGTGATGACCCGTTTTGAAATTCACTCTCTGCCAGTAATACTGCTGGGAGACAGCGGCTACCCTCAACTGACATTTCTCTTCACTCCATTGCTGGTCCCAACATCTGCAGAAAACCGGTACAGTGCAACACACAAGAGGACCAGGAACACAATGGAAAGGCTGTTCGGAGTATGGAAACGAAGGTTTGCATGCTTGGGCCATCGACTATGAGCAAGCCTACGTACTACCAGCAGGGTCATCGCTGCATGTGTTGTGTTACATAACATTGCAGTTGCTCATGGTGTACCACTATCACCTCCTCCAGCTGAAGAGGATTATTTCATGCCTTTCCTTCCTGCGGGGAATGCTGCACCATCAAATAATCGTGGAGCTGAAGTCAGAGCTATATTCATCCCGCAAATATTTAACTGAGAACCACTACTGTTTTGTATGTTGCCTAGAATGAATCCATGCAAATAATACATCTCTCCAGCTATTTATGCTCATTTTCTCATGTAAGTAAATATTGCTTTGTTGTAAAAACTTGTTAAGTTGTTTTTATGATTCAACATTGTCTCCCTATTTGTGACATTGTAATAGGCCTTCTGGGGAACTTGCCATGCAAAATAAAAAAAAAGTGGATTGCGTGCTATACATCCAGATGTTTACCACCAGTGGTAGATCTGTATGGTGATACAGAAACTGGCACAGAATGGATAACCACAATCAGGTAACTGCTTTCGTATTTTATTTGAGCTATTAAATGTGCATGACAGCAAATTAACAAGCTGTTGGAATTCTATACACAGAATAAACTTTCGCCATTTACACTTGATTGCATGTCACATTGCCAATATTATTATAATAAAAGTAAATGTGTCAAGCTTGTGTGACATACCATAAAATGTTATGGTATAAATAATTTATTTTATTAATTTCTTATTCGTCAAAATAATACATCTTTATAAGAACATATCAACAAGTAAAGCATTTCAAATACACAATGCATACATTATACATATAAGTGTTTAAAGTAATTAACAATAATACACACAAAGTATAATACATCTAATATACGAATGCCATTAACTGATACAATATAAATAACATACCATTAACGTTACCCGAGCGGTCGGGGATAGTAATGCAGATGTCCAGCGACTATGTTAAGAAACGTCAGAATATTTCACAATATTCCTATTTCGAATAGAATGGGCATTAGCTCACTGGTTGAGCACGAAGTCACAGTTCTCAGGATCGTGACCCGAACGACCACGTGGCTGTATCCCCTGATACACACTGTACAAATTTACAGGAAAATGTAATATATAGCCAGGGTATTCAGGCTCCCCAGCATGCCTTAGTATTACCTTTTCCCCTATAAATGAAGGATGCCTCCTTGAGGCATCGATGACTTCCAGGATAGGGCCAGGGTATGAAATACAACACTAAATGAACTAACAGGGCTTGGTTAACTCAAGAAAATTGTATTGCTGAATAGTATACACAGTTACATGTATACAATGCAAATTAAAGCATACCAGACTCACAAGGTCTACCAGTGGCCGTTACTGTACAAAAAGGCCACGAATGGCACAAAAACTTACAATAGTAATTAAACCTCCAGGGTCGGTAAATTGAGCTGATAGAGGGGTGCTGCGAACATGGGGAAGACTGTTGGTAAACTAAATAAAAGTTCCAGTAAATTATGTTAACCTATTGCAGTTAAGTGTTCAGAACAAAGTAGGAAAATTGGAACATATGCACATAAAACGTTCTTAGTGAGTTTTATCGATCCTGTAGAGAGTTAAGAGTTCTTAATTAAGGACTAATTTAAAAACAGAACATGATTATGTGGTGCCTTGCAGAGCACATGGGAAATTTAGGTATGTTAAGATTTGGGGCACTCTACAACCAGAATGGTCAGGTTGAAAGAAAGACTAATTATTTACCATGCCAGTAATTGGCTTGATTAGACACACAATTGCACTCGCAAAATTATATAGAACACTTCAAATACCCTAGCCTTGCTACTCTACACCTCATTAAATATGCACGTGGCATGCATATATTCTGCGATTACTTCGCAATCCGCTAAGGGCGAATTTCACGAACATTTGCCCATGGGCGATAAATTCTAAGGTTATTTACTACATTCTAACACTTTATTCCTATCCTAATTACACAGATCTCTCTAGGGACACCACAGGCACTCGGTATCGGGTCATGACCCATTCCCAAGTGAATGATGCGAACACGAATCGGGACACACGACGTGTGTGTTCCACGGGACGCACTGGTGCAGCAACTGTGGACAGGACTGTTAGTCCTTTAAAGGAAGATAGACTAGGTGTAACCCTTCCATCGGAATGGAAGAAGGGAATATAGTACTATACTCTAGTACTATAGAGAACCATGTTCTCTTGTGTTCTTCCATCTTCCTTTTCCGTATAACGGAAGAGGACTTTAGCCATAAACTATTAGTTGGAAGCGCACATGTGAGTTCGCCTAATCGGACGAATGCACATGAGGACGAGTGGATCGGAAAAGTACAGAGTATCACGAAAGGCCACAAGATAACCCTTGACCGCAATAACTCCAGATAATGCTATACAGCAGCCATGCAGATGTGCGAGAGCATCATTATGAAGCATGCTACTTAGAGTATCCACAACTGGTGGGCACACAACGTCCCTGTGTGTTGCTGCTACAAGTATTGGGAACACGGCGCAGTGTCCACATCGTGAGGAACAAGAGTATCCATCTGACAGAAAAAGTAAGTGGAGTCCGTCGCATACATTCACACCACAGGATTCCCCTGTTAACGAACCTTAGTATAATAGCACTATTGGCCAGCTAGAAAAGGCATTCAATAGCAGGGGAGACACCGTAGTAGGGTGGTACAGCTTTCCTAAGGATCAAATAAACGCATCAACTATCTGGGACGCAGATACACAGGTTATAGACTCTGATATCGAGATAGTTGTACCACCCCTGTCACCAGAAAATGTGGGCATGGGCGGAGCAGGCTCAGTCAAAAGCGGAATGTCCGAAGAGGACCAATTCGAGAGGGGTGGCGTTTCAGACTTTGCCACGCCGGTACGTCGTCAAATTCTCTCACCACCAGTCACACCACGTAAATTGGAACTCCATAGAGGAAAGCGTAGCGCAGGTACACACCCAAAACGACTTAGATCCCCTAAACGACCTATGCTCACACTGCCAAATCCTAAGAAAGGACCAAACCCTCTACCTACACTTGACAAACATATCGAACCACAGTGACAGGACAACAATAATCACAAAACTGGCACCACAACTGTTACAGTACATGCCACAGTTCTTCTGGATCCAATGATCAACAACCAAACAGCACCTCCAAAGGTAAAGGTCGACAACGTGCAACATGTAACAAGACTTCATACTACTGCCACTAGAAAGGATCGGGAAGACCCACACATAAGAGCGGACCACCTATCGCGTAACACCAACCCCAAACATCTCTCCAAGGCGATAAAAGCCTCCCCTACACTTGTGTCCTCAAGTGTACAGACGGAGAGTGGAAAAACATCCGAGGGAAGCAGCAAACAAAACAAAAGGCCCTGGCGTTCAGCATCGCCTACCACGGGGGACACGTCCACGCTGTCTTCTCAACAAGCCCAGCAAATCTCGCCCGAACACTCAAACAAATACTCGATTATCTTTTTGGAGGATGCGGTGAGAGCGTTACAGAGGTGCATTGTTCTTTGCAACTTGAGAGATTCATTGCATATTTGTGTCGTAAGGGTTACTCCTCAATGCTACATTTTGTAAACATCCCCGATAGGGTTCATTCCATATTCGCCCGATGCAAAACCGTAACCGATGAAGCTGACGGTATCGCAGACATGTGCGAACCATACATGGAGGCGAAAAAAGAGGCTAATGCAGAACGAACCACAGCATACCAGTTACAAAGAATTAAAATTGTGAATACTATAACCGAATTGGTTCAAACTACTAAGGCTATCACCTTCGAGCAATTCTTGAATAGAATTTCTCGTAAAGAACACGAACTGCTTATACAGTTATGCGGTTCGTCGTTCGCTTCATACACGTGGTTAGTACTGAAAATGGTAAATATAACAGCCCAACAGCAAATCAGAAACAAGCATTACTATGACCACATTAAGGACAATTTCACAGATGACAATATTGCGATCGAGTGCATTGATTGGTTGGATAGCTTCTTTGCGAGTAATAAATTAGATCCTGTCGTATTCTACACTAACTTCATCCAGATACAGAGTAAAATGATGACGAAAATAAATGGCTTCGTGTTGGAAGGTCCTACCAACACTGGCAAGTATATGTTAACTCGCCTTATAACGCAATCTTTGCAACCAAATCTCATAAGCTGCATTAGAGATTGTACCGATTTTCATTTCGACTAGTTACCAAGTGCAACAGCAGTATTATTCGAAGATCTGCTAATAGACAACACTAATGCCAGTACGTGGAAGTTGTTATTGAAAGGTACGCCGATAACGACCGACATTAAGCACCAAGACAAGGAGGTGATCAACCATATACCTGTATTTCTCACCACTAATGTACCATTGCATAATTGGTGTGCAGCTGTTGAGCAACAGCCTCTCAATATGAGGATATACCACCACACAATTAACACGCATATCTCGAATCATAATCTCAAACGTGTGGGCAATGAGATACAGCAGCAGCCTCCTCATATATTGCCCACTAACAGTATGTACGCAAATATACTTAAGCACTTTAACGAGATTAATACTGCTCTGGGCGAGGTTTCACAAAATTCAGTCACAGAGAAATGGGTTAAATCATCCCCCGGCGCAGCTACAGCCCTGGCTAAGCATGCAGACACTATCGTATATTTAATTGTTATAGCTTATTCCTCTGATTTGACAGAACTATTTGCGTGAGTTTCAGATCATGCCGGGGAGAAAAAAGAAACCATCAGTACTGACTCCCCCGAGACACTAAGTAAATTCGGGGAACAATACGGGGGTGAGGATGAAGGTGTTACCAGTGGTGAAGGAATGGGTCAGACGTACCAAGGTCAAAATGGATTCGGTAAGCACATGTACCAAACCATTCCACCAAACATATGGCCTGTCTAACAAATGTCCATCCACGGTACCTTTCCGCAAACGTTTTGGTGGGATACTGACTTCAACACAGATCAAAAACCCATCCTACTCCTGTACAGAAACTTCACTTTCTGGACAAGTACCAAAAACTCTAAATTCACAGACACGTGGAATCAACAAGAGGCGTTCTTCGAAGCATGTACTAAAGCCCTTGGTATTAAATTGTCATACTTTAAATCGTCTATTTCAAATCAAGCTACTCTTAGACAACGTCTCCTTACACAAAGGCAAACTTCCACCAAAACATGGGTCTTTGAGTCTTCTCAAAATCTTATCATTTGTATTGCAGATAGATTATACAGAGAAGAGGAGTATACAATTGACGAATTGTCACCACCATATCACAGTTCAGCGATTATTGTTATGCCAGATAATGATGACCAAGATCTGCTCACCGTCACACTAAGCATTTTAGATCCCATACTCCGGACCCCCCTCAAGACAGTTGGTGGGACACTGATTTCACAAAAACTACTGAACAAGAGAAACTAATTCCCAGTAGATATGGTACTACATTTATTGGTAATGATACAGAACTGCTTAATCAGACTGTTGACATGTACTATCGACCCACCCTGCTCAATAATGCTATTGATAGACCTGCTATTTACCCATCCATGACTAAGATACAATCTGAAAATGAAACAATGAAATTGAAATACAGGTTACGAATGCAATTCAATTTTAACTATTGTGTGGTGTTCGCTCCATTCACCAAAGATTACGCTGGCATTGCGCGTGCCGTGTTCCCATTACCTAAGCCGAAATTCAAGGGACAAACTATCAAAGACTATTATCCTGGGTTTAATCCAAAGTATTAAACTCATATCCTGTGGAAATAACTCCTCGCCACTACCTACAGGTAAAAAAGAGGGCACTGGCACTGATACAATTTTCGTATCAGGCTGGAGTGGTAGTTCCTCCCGGCGCTCAACAGTGAATACCTTCCCATTCCCTGTAATGTACTCTTCCGCTCCTCTAATCCGATGAACACCCATCCTTATGTCCACTTCAGATAAACTGCTTACACGTAGGCTATTATTCAATGTCTACCTGATGATCGGCTTCTCCGACTGCTGCGGCAGCTGGCATAGCCGATCTTTGCACCGCCCCGAGTTTCAATGAGATATATATATATATATATATATATCACTCAAATACATGCAATATGGTAGTTTGTAATAGCTGTTTAAATCTGTGCTTAAAGGTAGTTGGTTGAAAGTGGTATGTTCAAGAATCCTGTGTGTTATCTTTGCAGATTACTGAAGAATGTGCATTGTGTCAGCGCTAGTCTCAGGTATTGTTTGTAATACACATTAACTGTTACACAACAGAACATTGTATGCCAGCCACAGCACTTGAAAATCACGTGGAGAGGTTAATGACTCTTATTGTCCTTTATATTATTATAGACAACATCCACATATGCTAGGGTAGTTTAAAACGGTGACTATGTAACCAACGTCCCTTACGCCAATACTGACAACCATTCATGCACTAAATAATCCTAGGTTATATTTTGAGTGTTGTGTTACTGTTTTGTATTGTTTAATATTAATATTCCATATTGTAAAGATTCACTTTATAGCGAAAGGATTTGTTTTGTGTTATTGTAAATAAATGATTTCTCTGTAGTTTCTGAAAAGTTATTGTATTCACTTAATACCAAATTAATTGAATGTGAATTTTAAGCCTAACCTATATATTTATATTGTACGAGTTAATGGTATTCATATTAGATGCATTGTACTTTCCTTATATTGTTAAATGTAATTTACTGTAATGACACATGTGTCTATGGTACACATTTAAAATGTATCATATTTTACTTCATGGACTAATAAGAAATAACTGAAATAAACAATTTCTACTGTAACATTTTATGGTATGTCACCCCAGCATTACATAGTTAATTTTATAAAAGCATTGGCAATGTTACATGCAACCAAGTGAAATTTTTGTAAGTCGTGAATATGAAATTGTAGAAAAACACTTGCTAGAAATTCAGTACAATATCACTAGAGTTCAAATAAAATAACATAACAGTTTGTAAATAGCAGTCCATAGAGGTACTCTTCTTTTCAATTGTGTACTACCATCAATTACTCACATAAATAATATGGCAGTGACGTGACCAAGCTTGGCTACGACGATAAAGCCAACTTGATCTGCGGTGTTTCCAGAGTTGTGAAGTAATATGTGTGTGCCGGCGCCACAGCTCTGCGGTGAGCTGATGAGATGTAGGGTCGTTCGGCCGACAGCCTAGGGAATCTGGTAAACACTCCGTCATACACACATTGCCGAGGTTGTGGGCCACCTCCCACGCCTTACTTGATTATCAATCAAAACAGTGGTGCTGGTTGTTAAGGTATTTATTACCCCGTTATGTACACTCAACTATACAGAAGACACGTGGCCTGAATGGCCCGGAACTACAAGCGACCACGTGGTCTTATCATGTGAAGCTCGAAATGCACTTTTGATTCCCGATAAATAATAACGTCGCTCTCCCCTCGGCGCTATGCAAGTTAAGTAAGGAAAGAGATGATGATAATGATTTATAATGTTATGGATGCGACTGGATACTGTTCGACAGATGATGTCCTTGCTAGGACTTCTGCGGAGTGGGGAGAGCGTAACGTCCGAGCTCGTCCAAGTCCTGGCCGGAAATGTGCGCCGGCTTCCGCTACCTAGGCGCAGCTGACGCCATGCGGTGAAACACAATATACACTGAAAGATGATTATGGGATGGAAAATGATATGAACTAAATTAACACAAGGAAACATAATTACCCTTACACAAATACATAATAAAAATGATAATACTTATTCTAAATGTTTTCATTGCACCAGCCACAGCATTGCCAAATGTAGAATGTCACATGTCTCTGGCTGTGGCTGGGCAGATTGTCTCCGATGACAAAACAAATTATTAATTAATTACACACTGACATTATTTACAAATGACGAAATAAACTGAATAAATAATAAACACTAATGCACTCGTGCCCACAAGCCTGTCGGTGTGGTGCGTCTGGTGTGGGCATACTGCGGCAGTCAGTGGGCAAAAGGACTCGTGAACGTGCGGTTCACGTCAGCAGTCATGAAAAATATATTGAAATATAACTTCCAGGAACTGTTCGTGTAACAAAAAAATTAGGAAGCATAACTACAGCAGGGTATATATATGTATTTTTATTGGTATAGTGTACTTAAAATGTGTGTATTCATCTCTGTTTTATTCTAAATAGATTACACAAATATGTTAAGTTTAGGAAAAGGCAGTAAGATTTTGTGAATGTGTGGGTGTGTAAATGTACTTAATACTAAATACAAAACTATGCATGTGTATTTTGGCTTTAAAAATCATTTATGTTGCATTGAATTAGGGTTATGATTGGTTACACACATATGTGTTTGTAATTTTTTTAATTTATTGGATTATTTTGTTTAAAACTATTGTATTTGTTTTTGTGTATGATTTGATTTATCGTTAACTATGTTATGTGTGTATAGTGTACTGTATTAACCTGCTCCATGTCACCTGAACTGTGATGGCACATATGGGATCTATAAAATTATAAAGTAAAATAAATATATATGCATAGATTTCAAACAGCTTGTTAATTTTCTGTCATGCACATTTAATAGCTCAAAAATAAACACGGAAGCACCGACCTTATTATGGTTATCCGTTCCGTGCAAGTTTGCAAGTCATCTTAAAGATCTACCACTGGTGGTAAACATTTGGAGGTATAGCACACAATGCGCTACTCTTTATTTTACAAGGTGAGTTCCCCTGGAGGCCTATTACCATGCCACAGATATGCACAAAATGTTGAATCATAAAAACAATTTCACAAGTTGTTTTTACTATACAGCATCATTTGCTTCTGTGAGGAGCTTCTTGCGCAGCTCATGCAGATCCTCAGCATGTCGCATCTGCTGTGCATAAAGCTCTTCCCTGCTCTCTTCTGCTCGCAATTAGCATCGAACTGCCTGTTCCTCTCGTCGCACTGCTCGAGCTGCCTCTGCTTGGTCATTGGCAAGACGCTGTTCTTCAGCTTCTGCCAATGCCTTGTTTGTCCTCATTCAAATACTGTGTTCGGCCTTTTACATTGCTAGGAATTTTCGTGCACGCCTGTCTAAACGCTCAAGGTTTGAAACCTTACATACCAACTCCACATCTATGGTTGGTGTACGTCTAGAGCTTTGCCTAGCACGCAGACCAGATACAGGTGATGATGGGATAATGCTCCGATACGCCTCTTCTGTTACACTCACTACCAGCAATTTGTCAGAAGTAAATTCATCACAATAGGCATTACACATGCAGCTTTCCTCGCTAAACTGTGGCATAAGAGTTTCAACACAAGCGCCACCTTCTGTAGCCATTTGATTAACACATATGGCCCAAGTTAATTTTGGTAGATGACAATTATGTTGAACATGCTAAAAATGTATTAATTAGCTTGCAGTCCTTGAAATTGTCCATAATTATTTTGTATATATACAATTTAGATTTTTGTGAACTAAATTGCATGGTATTCTTTGAGCTTGCAAATGTTTCTTCTTTATTTCGTAAAAACAATCTTTGAATTCATGCAACATACAAAATAATACTGCTGTGAAGATGAAGAAAAACTTT
This sequence comes from Clitarchus hookeri, assembly GCA_002778355.1. Classification (NCBI taxonomy): domain Eukaryota; kingdom Metazoa; phylum Arthropoda; class Insecta; order Phasmatodea; family Phasmatidae; genus Clitarchus; species Clitarchus hookeri. Next base: position 285,875 of record NQII01000601.1, read on the forward strand.
TGTTTTAATGGTTATTTAAATGTTTGATCATATTTTTGCCACATCATGTAATTCAAAAGTATAGCTCTACCTGTTTTCGTGAAGCATGAAGAAGAACACCCATTTTGGAATAAATTCTGTACCTTAAAATACCACTGCATTTTGCCAGGTTCCAGTTTTTTATTTAAAAAAACATTTTAACATCGGTTTTCATGAATAGTTATAGGCCTAAAAATGTCAAGAACATATTGTCAAACACACTACATCAAAAAACAGTTTCATGGGTTGTACAAATTCTAATTTTATTGTGAAACATGATTTAAACCTAGTACATCTCAATAACATAATATTTACTGCTGCCTTTTTCATCTGCGAGCCAACATTTGGCACTCATTATGTCCTATTTCCCTGATTATACACTAATCAATATTCAAAAACACAACCTTGAGACTTGTGGATGGGCTGCTGTCCCCTTTTTTAAACACCACTAAATATGTAGCTGCAGTTGTACTAAGAGGTTCGTCAACAACCAACGATAGATTATGGATACCACCTGTGTATTCTCAGATCACATGAAAGAAATACGGACATACATTTAAACTAATTGTATGAGAGCGATTACATGATTTGCAGAATTATTCTACAATTATTTATAACCACAAATAATATTTATAAAAACAATATGACAAGAAATGCAAACAATCTGTAGACTCTGTACGGCCTCCGAGACTAGCATATATTTGTTCAGTTTGTACTTAACTTTTGCACCCACACGAGGTAGCATTAACACAATGTCAGAGGAACAGAAACACTTTCGAAGCTAACTCTATGCAAAAATGTTTTGCTAATGCAGCAAACTAGCATTGGCGGTACAGAATAAGCCTGCAGGGCTGCTGCCCAGGTAGGACATCATCAGGGGGCTCTAAAGTGAGAGGAGGCATGGCCGACATCATGTATTTATTTTCAGCAAGGCTGCTCAGATAAACTCTGTTAGAAATTTTTGTGGCGATTAGAGCACAGACCAAATATTAACATAAAATTCTAATATATAAAATTTCCATACATTGTTTTAAAGTGTTTTTATATATTTCTTTTCAGTCTTGCGTTATGTCTTGTGTATTATTGACAGTGTTTTGTATGTTTTAAAATTGCATTTGTTTAAAAATAGAATCATATTCTATAGTCTACTATGTTGGTTGCATCCTGCCTTCATTCTGCCTTGGGGTTCGCTCCATCGTTGGTAGTCAGATTAATGGTCATGTGGAGTGTGGTCACGATACACCGGCTTCAGTGCCTGCAAGTTTCTTTGTCGAATCACAATGTGCAATAGTTTCTCTTTTCATCAGAATATTTAATTTTTAACTTCATCAACCTGAAGTAGCACCGCCCCTTTTCTGCATGCTTTATACACCCCAAGAATGCAATTTTTACCACAAATTATTTAGCATGTTGCCATGTGTTTTTCACAGTGTTAGCATCCGACAGCCTTTTTGTGAATGGGTCTCCATCATTGAGTGAACAGTGTTACTCTCATTATATTTTGTCTGTGACCATGTAGCAAGCCTAATTAAATCAGTCAGACCCTACCAAGTGTTTTGTCATATATGTTTTAGTCGCTTTATGACTACTTAGGGAGCTGTACACATCAACCAGCATCTCCGATGTAACCAATGTTTTTTTCGCATTGTTTTAATGGCGTATGGAGAGGCTTGGAACGGCTCCACATTCAAGTAATATGTTGTTTTTTGCATTTTCACTAGTCATCTATTTTTGAACCAGCATATGTTCAGGCAACTTACAAGTTGCCTACATTTCGAACGTCATTTTAAACCTACTTCAATTATATAATGATGATCAGAGTAGCATGGCCTCACTGGGTGGTATACCGTCTGACCCCAAACTCATGCTGAAGAACTTCCAAAGCAGCCAGCAATTTTCAAGTTTGGCTGGAATACATCACACCAAAGCACATGCAAAGTGACATGTGATCAACATGCTATCTCTTTCTTCCCCAGCCCTCACCCATAGCACCACAATACCTGCCATTTTTATCAACGATTTTGTCACTGCGACAAAAAAAAATTCACATAAACACACATACATTGCATATAATTAAATAGCACCAGCAGTGTTGATTTGAAAACATTAGTAATATAGTATGAATTTACAACAAATGAGCCATGAACAGTATAATATTCCGATGATTTGTTGTCCTCATTGTTAAGATTTCGATTGTTTAAATTGTAATCTTTCCTCAGTGAGAAAAGATACACATCGTGTTTAGCTCAGCATATTATATCATAAAATTTTGGTTTTGTAACCAAATGAGGTTTTCTTTGTTAACTTTCGTAGACACGAAAAACTGCCATAAAAAGCATACAAAACAAAATAGTGCATTGTGTATTCTAATGCTAAGGTTTGTAGACTAACTGTATAATAAAACCGTATGGTAGGGCGAACATAATAAAAGTGAAATTAATGCTTTTCACATGAAGACATTTACTATCATTTTAACCAGAATCTTAATCGATATATATTTTGCTTGATAGCATGCAATCTTGCAATCTGTCGATAAACTCAAAAACCCCAGCAACGGGGTTGGCTGTCTATGATGCTGTGGCATATGATAAGCCACTGAAATGAACTGTGACAAATGAAGCAGGTATCACAAGCCTATGAACATGTGTCCGGTATACAACTTATAACGGTTGATTGAATATGGGGTAGAACGATCTTGCTGGCTGCGCAGAGCCAAACTCAGTGCCCCAGCATTGGACTGCTTTTCTGCCAACTGTCATAGTCATAAACAACATAGATAGGATTTGAATAATTCCCCTAACCAATTTGAAATGCAGTTTGATTTAAGTTGAATTACTGCAAGTACTTTATTCAAATAAAAGTGATTGTCTTTTGAAAATTAAGATAATAAACAAACAGGTTCATTACTGTAGAGTATGTCACTTTGACTCTCTCATCACTAGTCTATGCTTATAACAGTTTAACTTCATTGAGTATCTTAAATCTTAATATACTTATCCTTTTGCTATTCCACATATTAAAAGAACTCCAGTAACACCTAATGAAATAGTATCCATTATGAATTCTTTAAAATCTAAGCATTCCCATGGCTTTCACAACATATCTAGTATTCTCCTTAAAATATTCTCTCATCGAATTAGTGAGCTACTAAGTCACATTTGTAATAGTATGATTTACTAGGGCATTTTTTCAGATTAAATTTGACACTAGTAAATCCAATTTTTGAAAAAGGTAACAGAGAAGTAGAGCGCCAGAGACCTATAACTTCACTTTCAACTTTGTCAAAGATTCTAGGAATGTGTATATATTCAAGACTACTTATTTTCTGTGATCTATCCAAGGCTTTTAATTGTGTTAATCATGATATTATTCAAAAGCTAACTTTTTATGGTGTCAATCACAAATTTAACTCTTTGATTAACTCTCATTTAACTAATCAATAGGAAAAATGGACCATCACAGATTAACTTAATTCGACCTGTGCGGTAGGCGATAGGTAACACTGGCGGTGTTCAGCATTCATACTAATGGAAATAAAAAAAAAACATGTTCTGTTTCTTACCATAATGGGCACCAACTCACTGGCTGAGTAACATATATCTTTCTTCAGAATCGTGGTCTATACGACCATGTGTCTGTCCCCTTAAACACATGGCACTAAGTCTTAGGAAGACGCGGACGTAAACGGGGTATTCATGTTCCCCAGCACATGCCTTGATATTACAGTTTGCACTATTAATATAATACGCCTCTACAAGGTGTTGAAGAATTCCTGGATAGGGCCGGGGCCTGAAGTACATTACTATTAATGAGAATACGAAACTGCTGTTAACTCATTAATAAGTTGTATTGTGCAATTCAGTATACACAGACATGTACATTAAAAAAATTAAGTGGGCCTGACTCACTAGGCCTACCAGAGGCCATAACTGCAAAGTGCCAAAAAAGTGCAAAAAGACTTAAATATTAATTAAAATATCTGGTGTCGGAAATGAGCTGTCGGAGAAGTGCTGCGAACGCGGGGGATACAATTGAGAAAACAGGCAAAATTTTCTGGTCATTTACGTTAGTCTATTGCACTGAAGTAGTTAACTCATCAAAATTTACATACAACACCTTAAATAACACAACACTTTTATTCCATGGCTAGTTAAAATGCTTGCTGGTTATTCCACTGCTATTCTGTAAAGCCATAAGAGTGGAATATTCAAACATTCGCCCATGGACCACAAACTGTATTTGATTTTATCACACGGTTTCGCACTTGATTTCTATAGTAATTAAAACGTTTGTTCTACAGGCATTGCAGACACTGCACTGGTTCACTTGGTGAGTGGGTCATTTCCCGTTCACATGTGAACGATGTCGGGTGCACATTATAATGCATTGTGTGAGCATTCTCTGCGCTGCGCAGGTGCGGCTGCTGCGGGCAGGGCAGCCCGGTGGCATGGTGACAGTGATCGTGCTAGACCATGCCAGAGTGGTCCACGTCAAATGCCGTCCCCTCGGGGATACTACTGTCACGGCGAGTTGTGGCGGGTTAGGACAGCAAGGGACAACAGGGGGTTGGTCAGCAACTCGTCCATGGGTGCAACCATTTTGGTGAGAGGAGCTGGATAGAGCCAGATCACCCTGTCACAGGGTAGCATACCAAATGGTGTCGGTTATACTTACCCCTGGTAGTTGGTACATTACTGGCACTGTGGGACTGTATACTCAGCATAGCATCAAGTTGGCAGTTTGGTGGTCCTGCCACCATCGAGATGCTGTTACTGCTACTGATGTTGCTGCAGCAGCGGTACCGCAAGCAGTGGCATTGAGGGTATGGTGGCTGCTCCATCAAGGAGATGCTTGACCAGGAACTGGACCTGGCCACCGACGAGTCACGTGACATGGCAGCTGGGTATGTGATGTCTTGCTGTGCTGGTGCGACCTGGCAGGCCGCCGGCATCACAGTGCTGAGCACTGCAGCATCTGGCAGTCGACCAACATCCATTACACATTCTGTGGGCTCAGGTGCCTCCACAGCACATGGCATCATTGTGACATCTGGCAGCTCTGGTACCCTGGGAGGTGTCTGTGGTTGTATAGCCCAGTAACATCTGATGCAGGCATCTGGCACCTCGAGTCTGTCGAGACCACTTCTGCTGGCTGATTCTGTAATGTGATGTCTTGGGGTGCTGGGATGCCTGGCATCGTTTTCTCTGCTGCAGTTCGCAGGTCGTCGCAGCGGAACTCATTGGCTGACGCTCACCTGGACAACGTAATCGGTTTTCTCTACCCTTTGTACTACTGTGTGTGGTCCACTCCAGTAGGGGACAAACCCCGCACAGAAGTTGACACAGGCAGCAAACTGTTGGTGTTCTCGCACGTAAACTGCCTGTCCAATTCGTACTTACTTCGGTGAACATGTGATTTCTGGCAGCCACTGCTGAATGTGGCACTTTTGTGTTTCTAGAGGTCGCTCCAAACTATGCTGGCGATGCTCTCAATGGGTTTCGGTGTCCGAAGGTCCTGAGTTCGATGCTGGTTGTGGGCCGAGTATTCTCCCGATCTAGCAAGCACTTGCCCCTTATAAAAATTCGGCAGGCGAGTAGTCAGTGGCCTCAATCTGCCAGTTTCTGAGGCAAAATAGAATTTCCAAGATGTGCATGGCCCAGGATTTGGTCATCCACCACGCAAAGCCGGAATTGTGCCTTGAACTCCTGGTGTTGCCATTCTGTTGGATTCGTGTGGGGTGGTACACAGCTGTTGTATGGAGTACTGTTCTCGATTTTTTGCAGAGGTTTTACCAACTTTTCCCGCGAACTGCAATACATTGTTGGAAAAATTTACTCTCCAGTAACTCCAGCGAACAAAGAAGTCGTTTTGTAATGCTACAGTGATGTTCTTGATGTGCGAGCTTGGGAGGGAGTACGCTTCACACCATCTAGTGCACAAGTCAGTCACGACTAACAGAAATTGTTTCCCGTTCGGCACGTGGGGTACGGCCCCATCAAATCCAGTGCAATTGTCTGGAAGGGTTTTTTCTGGTACTCTCGTTGTTTTATGACACCACCAGCATTGCTTGTTTTAAGGCGATAGCACACTTCACATGTACATACAAATTACCGCACTTGTCTAGTGAGCCCTGGCCATAAATAGGTGGTTAGGACATTCTGTTTGGTTTGTGCTGCCCCTGGGTGACCAGACAGATGGCTGGCATGGACATGACTTAGGACTAGGGCACATACTTCTGCTGGAATGTACGTTCGCCAGTTCCCCTCCACCCTCGGGTGGGTCTCCAAGCAGTTATCGACCACGCACCAGCTTGTCAGCTGTTCCGGCACACAGTTCGTGAGGCGCTCTGTGATGTCAGCAGACACCTGTTGGGTGGCGAGTATTTGTTCGTATAATTCATCACCATATTACCTAGGTATTCTAGGCATGTTATGCCATTGTGGCTGTTCACAGCTAACCACTCTAGAATGAGGGATAGGTGTTTTACATTATAGTCCCAAGTTCTCGACCTAATATCATCAACATCATCTTGATAGGCGATTGTACAGTCTCCTATCAGGCCATCCAGGAAATGGACCATCATACTTTGAAATGTTGATGGGGCGCACTTCAGTGATCTTTGGGACTTACTGGCACTTGCCAGTAGCCACTTCTCAGTTCCAGGGAGGACAAGACGTTGGTGTCCCATAGCTTGTTCAAAGCAGAATTTACACTGATTAAGGGTGGTGGTGCACTTTCAGTCACTTGATTGAGCGGGCGGGAATCTACACAGAACCTCTAGCTCTTGTCTTTCTTTGGGCATAGAGTGATTGCCAAATTTAAGTTACTTTCGGAGAGTTCTATTATCCCATCTTGAATCACCTCCTCGGTCTGTTAGTTAATTATCCTTACATGGTACGGATCGTAATCGCGAGGTGAGGACCAGATAGGTTCTGCTTTAGTGAGTGTTATGGAATGTTCTGGCACACTCATTCTTTTAAGGGGGTCCACAAAGGCGAATACATCTCGGCCCTCATATAGCATACGCTGGATAGTGTTTCTGTGTTCCGTGGGCACTGCGTGGTCGAATGTGTAGAGTTGGATGGAATGTTCGTTGTTTTCATGGCGATCTTCTAGATAGTATACCATCTGCTGCTGTCAAACCGAAGTGGATACAATCCATGGCAATTTCTAAGATTCTGTTAAGTTATCGAAGCCAGGGTACACCTAGAATAAGGAATTCGCATATTTAGTCAGAGACAAGAGCAGTGATGTCCATGGAACAGTCACAAATCTGAATTTCTAATTGCATTTCCCCATAACATTCACTGGTTCTGTTTAGAGTAGCCAACTGCACTGTTTGTTAATTTGTTTACATTCAGTTATCGACTGTTGGTTTCCTAATCAGCTCATCACTGTAGGTACTAACCTGACCAAAATAATGAAGGATCATGTCTAAGTTGGTAGTAGTGGGTGTTTCCATCATGACAACAGTGGAGAGGGTGGCCCCAGTTTGTCCTAATCCACTTTGTCGTTTCCCTGCTGGTTATCTATGTGGTTTGGACACACCCAGTGCCAGTGATACTGCTCTTCCTTGGAGGTACAGCAATGGAGGATGTTCGTTAGACCCTTATTGAAATTCGTGTTATGTGGTTGGGAAGTGTCAAGTCACTTTTCCCCACATTGGGGGTTCCCTTTGCCCATAACTGATCTGTTGCCTTAGGGGGTGGGGATTGACCTGTCCACTGGTGGTTATGGTCTGCTTCGCCCCCTTCTCAACCGAAACATGTGTGTCAACTGGGTTACCATGCATGTCAGTACATCCATATTTACTGTGCACCATGAGGTTAGCCATCCTGCATTTCTCTGCATTGCACGCTACACTCACACTGGTCCCTAGGAATATCTGGGTGCCATTAAATACCATTGGGCATAAGGTCGGTCGGTACTCTGGTCGAACATTCTCTAATATCAGTTTGAGTACATCTTTGTTCGGGAAATATTTGCAATATTGGTCAGCTAGACTGAGTTTACAGCTCACAAAGATATTGAGGTCTTCTGTGATTGACTGTTCCTCCATAAACGATGCTAGCTGTTGTTTCAAGGTGGAATACATATGTGCACATTTAGCTGTTTATTTACAAACAAACTATTCCCATGCCATGTCATACTTTGAGGCGGGGAACCTCACCAAGCTTTTGCCTCGCCTAGCAGCTGATTGCCAATGACATTTGCATACTTCTCTTTGCTAACACTGTATTGTTATAGGCGGGTGGCACATTCTCTAAGAAAAGTGTGTGCATTCTCAATGACTTGGCCACATAAGTTTGGGAGCGTCTGGAATTTCGCAGGCATCATAGTTTTGTATGGTTCTGGGAGTTCTATGCTCGGTGGTTGTTAGCAATAGTGTCTCTAACTGGGCGATGTTCGCTCCTATTGTTACCTGCCATGGGGGAACAGGTTGGAAAGATAATTCCTTGTGTTGGACAACTGGAATGTATCGATAAGTTATATGGGAATAGATCGCACCTCACTCGCATTCGCTGAGGTTCTGGTGCTGACATGCACTCGACCATGTGTGTTTATTTACATTTGGCCCAAATGAATGTCCCCAAACCGACAGCATGCCACTCCTACACAGACACNAGTACACAATCTACATTCTACACATGTTCTCCCAGGGTTCACACAATACTCAGATTTGCACTCTGAAACCTGCTTGGTTGTTAGTTGTAAATACTCACCGATTGTTGGTAGAAGTTTGTACGTTGGTGGCTCAGGCTGGTAGGTTGTCCACTGTTCTGTGCATCGTATGTAATGAAATTGGTGCTGCTGTACGATAGTTTACTCCCTATTGTAGAGGCAGCTGGTGTGTATCACCCATTGATATATCCCACAATGAAAGATGTCTGCACCAATGCCAGCACACATCAATCACACCAGTGGCATTCGACTGCTGTGGAAGTACGCGGAGGAAGGAAATATGCATTGTAGTTGGTCGGCAGGCACCTGCATATCCCTGTGTGTAGGTTATATTTGTCTAAGGGGACGAGCACCCCAGGTTTTTCACTCTATCCACACATTTGGCTGGTGGGTTGCACAGATGGATTGTAGGTCAATTTACCAAGTTCCATAAATTGAACATGATACGGTAGATGGGGTCGTACACGATAGACACAGTTGCTGTAATGCAGTTTAGTAGGCCGGGCATTCCGCTGTTGTTGCGGACCATCTTCTTGGAAGACAGCCTTTGGTGTTTGCAAGCTCCTCGTCCATGTGGAGCGTATCGACCAGTAAAACTGTTTACCCAGATGGCTGGTTGCGAACGGTCATGCACATGTGCATGGGTGGCGACAGGCCGGCGGTGACACCAGAGTCTATTGTACCGTGTCTGTCTGACCTACACCACAAAATGGCGGAACGAGGTTTTTCCTTGTTAAATGCAAAAATTGGCAATTCATATAGTCGAACTGCCCTTTCTTCTCCTAATATCGTGAACATGTTATTCATACATTGTTCTATGCCACACTAGTTGTGCACATTATTTAATGTGACCTGAGTGATAGGGGACAGGTAACGCTGGCAGTGTTCGGTGTTCATACTAACAGAAAACGAAATTACACAAATATTCCGATATTTAATGTAATGGGTACCAACTCACAAGATGAGTACGAGACCTATGTCCTCGGGGTTGTGAGCCAAACGACTACGTGGCTTTGTAGAACTTAGTGCCATGTTTGTAAGGTGGCAAAGATACAGACATAAATGGGGGATTCCGGCTCCCCAGTGCACGCCTTGATGTTACAGTTTAAAATACAGGATGAGTATAAAAGAATACCTCAACTTTGAAGGTTTATAAAATTAAAACCAAACCACCTACAACCTTGATTGACCAATCGAATGAACCATGGAACCGTGAAGTTTGTTTTCCATAAATTTATAAATGTTCAATGTGATCACCATGAGTGGCCCGAACGACATATACACGATAATAAAACTCGTTCCACGCTCTTGTCAGCATGTTCGGTGTTACAATTTGGATGGCATTAGTAACTCGGTTTGAGGTGGTAAGGGGGAAGTGCGCTCGCATTCGACATGTCAATGTGAAGGGGACGGTCTGATGTTTCCTTTATGTGATGAGAGATGACACTGGGAGCGACTGTCGTCGAATTACGAGTGTGTGTTGTGTGTTAGTCCGCATCACGATGGCGACCTAACAACAGAAGGAATTCTGTGTTATTCATTTTGCTAAATGTGAATCGGTTACGACTGTTCAACATGTATTCCATCGCAAATACGGACGTCGTCCTTCCAATAGGTGGAGTATCGTACGTTCGTTTCGTCAGTTCTGTGACACAGGGTGCCTTTGCAAAGTCAAAGTTCCGGGCGGCAGCGTCTGGATTCAACAAGCGTTCGTTTGCAGTCCGAGAAAATCAACTCGACAAGCTAGCCGGGAAATGCAAATCCCTCAATCGACGGTATGGACAGTATTGCGAAAGCGATTGCTGTACAAACCATACAGGTTATAACTTGTACAGGCTCTTACCGAAAGGGATAAAGAACCGAGACGTGATTTCTGCACGTTCGTTCTTGCCCAGAACGACGTAGACGATGCCTTCATGTCTAAACTGGTTTTTAACGATGAAGCGACGTTCCATCCAAATGGTAAGGTGAACAGGCACAACATTCGGATATGGGGTCATGAAACCACTGAACCACATGAAACCACCGAACACGAGTGTGCTTCCTCCAAAGTGAACGTGTTTTGCGCTGTATCCAAAGACACTGTTTTAGACTCTTTCTTTTTTCATGAGCCCACTGTTACTAGAATCCCTTATTTGGACATGCTTACAGTGTGGTTGTTTCCTCAGTTAGAAGAGGCGGCCGAGGACTTCATTTTCCAGCAGGATTGTGCGCCACCCCATTGGCACCTAGCTGTTTGCGGATACCTGAACGAGACGTTGCTGCAACGTTGGATTGGCCGAAGAGCAGCTGGTGACCAGGTTCTTCACCACTGGCATCCCAAGAAACCCGGAGCTTACCCTGTGCAATTTTTTTCCATGGGGGTACATAAAGGATCAAGTGTTTAGTCCACCATTGCCGGATAACATTGACGACCTCAAAATGAGAATTATGGACGCCATTCAAACCATAACACCAGACATGCTGACAAGTGTGTGGAACGAGTTTGATTATCACGTATATGTCGTTCAGGCCGCTCATGGTGGTCACATTGAACATTTATGAATGTATAGTAAACAAACTACACGGTTCCACATTTCATTTGATTGATCAATAAATGTTGTAGGCTCGCATTACCTGTCCGGCTCTGTGCAAGAACGAAACCTGTTCGTTGGTACACATAATGCTGTAATTTTATTTTCCTGTTCCTATGTTGCATTCGCACCTTTAAAATGATTGTCATGTTTAATAAAGAAAAAAAATGTTGTAGGTAGTTTGGTTTTGATATTATAGACCTTCAAAGTTGGGGTATTCTTTTATGCTCACCATGCAAAAATTTATGCCACCTTAAGGCGGTAAAGAATTCATGGATATGGCCAGGGCCCTGCTAAATGAGAATACAAAACTGCTGTTAACTAATTAGAAAGTTGTATTGCACAATTCAGTGCACACAGAAATGTACATAACAAAACTTGAAGTGGACCTGACTCACTAGGCTTGCCAGTGGCTGTAACTGCAAAGTGCCAAAATGGGGTGCTACTAATGTGGGGTATACAATTGGAAAAAACAAGCATATGGTTTCAGTCACTTACATGAGTCTATTGCATTGAATTAGTTAGCACAAAGTATGAAGGTACCCTGCATCGCGATGCACGTGCAGCACCTATGACCTGCTGAATCAAACTTAATTAATGGGGTCGTATGGTAATATTGCCCTGCGCAATAATTCAGAGTCGTATGGTTGATGGCCTATGGGTACCTGGAGTCCTCAGCCGTTATAGTGGTGCTTGTAGACATAGAAGGAGCAGGTATTCCAGAAATGCCTGCCTGACTCTGGTTATTTGTATAGTGAGATTGTCAGCCATCTCAAAAGCATTTAATTGTACACTTATTTGTGCTGCAAGTGGGTGCAGTGCCCTAAGAACCCATGGATTACATGACAAAGAAAATGCAAGCATGAGCTATAGTAGTTTACTTATCCTCATTGAATACATGTGCGCCCTTACAGAAACACAATGACGTAAACTAGGTGTTGACGTGTGATCTTGTGACCACTTGCACCTATGCAGTCACTTATACCACCTATCCAACACCAGGCCGAAGCAAACACCCGGCCATGAGCACGATAGAAGGTGCCGGCGAGAATGGAAAGCACCCGCCTCGTCGTCATGTACTACAGAACTCTAGTGACCATCTTAATTTATTTACCTCACTAGGTAACTCTTGGGGGGCAAATAACAAGCGGTCCAACAAGGTATCCCCCCAAATGCCATTTGAGGGAACATCGGGGCAGCTCGCACCACAACGTCCGACATCTTCCCCAGTGACGTGACGTCAATCTGGCCAGGGAAATAGTGCTACATGGCCCCAAGTGTAGTAAAACAGTGGGTAAATAAATCCTGAAGCTATTAAAAATATTTGCAACACCATAGTCAATGAATTTAATTTAATTCTATTAATAAATTGCAAATCGAGCATGGCTACCCACACCCCTTTTCAGGGATGGACTCGTCCAACCCACCCAGGTTGGAACACTTGAACTCACCCATTAACAAAGCCTACCGAAAGTGGTGTGGCCATTTTTAAAAGTTATTTTGTCTATTTTAATAATTTCATTAATTTTATTATGTGAAAGTGCATTTGTTTCTCTTCATTACAGCAGAATGCCTACCCTGCCTCCAAATTCTTTATTATGTTTCTTTATGATGTCTCATTCACAGACTCATTTAACACTTAATTAAATACGGGTATGTCACCATTGTGTCTTTTTGCCATGTAATTTCATTATGTAATACTTTGTTTAGATGTTAGAGGGCGAATTAAATTTTTCACTCAATTTTGGCGCTGGCTTCGGACACCCTTAGCGGAAGCTGATGTCATGATGCTCAGTCTGACTTCAGCACTCGGGCCGGTCAGCAGCACGGGAGTTTCGCTCCTCGTGGACCCACTCTGCACCTTCAACTTTTGCTGCAATTATTTAATTTTCAATAGCAATGTAACTTACTGGAACATTTTTACTTCTTTTGTGCCGAGGGGTTGACCATTCTGCCACCCTGGTATTCAACCAGGGTTTAATGTGTATTCGCAACTTAAACCATATATGGTTTAGGCTTGTTCTGCATTGGTAACCTGCAGACAGAGTGCTGGGTCCGCATAAGTTCGGTATGTGATAGCATAAGTGCGATTGTACGTCAAGGAACAAGTAAACGTCTCGAGCAAATACTGGAATTTTATTTGTTTTAACCTCTCTGGGTATTTAGGGCACTGCACCCACTTGCAACAAACAAAAGTGTAAGTAAGAGCATGTGAGGTGGCTCACAGTCTCACCAATATAATAGTGAAAACCACTAGGTATATTGAGTAAATGGTAAAATCATCATCTACAAGCACCGCAGACTGATGGAGGACTTCAGGGACCCACGGTCCATCGACATCACGACCCTCACTAAGTCATGCTCACTGAGTTATGGTGCCAGGCAAATTCATTGATTTCCACCTTAATCTAGTAAGCAAGGTAGGTGGGGACCCTCATCATCAACCCTGGAACCATAATTGCAATTAACGATAAAAAATTAATTGCTAAAAAAAAGAGTGTAATTTTTTACTTATTAGTTAATTTTACAACAAATTGACTTTTAACAGCTAAAATATATAGTCAACAATTAAAACTAACGTTAGTGAACTTTTCAATAGCAAGATGACAAAGAAATATATGCAAATGCAATTTATATCTTGACAAACTTCTTAAAAATACACAACAAAATTGACAACCGACGATTTGCACACCACGATATACAGATCGATACACTGACGTTATGTACTGAATCAAAGATCACAGTTTGTCACACAAAATGCGACAGTGAGGTAAGCGAGATGCCAACGTCCCGATCTATTGATAAAATCTCTCACAATGCAAAAATCACAGTTGCCCAGTTGATGGTCCTCGTGGGGCATACTAATAGTGATTGTTTTTGTAGTTACTGCACTGCACTGGTCTGGTGCTAAGTTGTGCTATAAGAGTTTATTCTAGAAGTTTTATTTAAACTGGTTTAGTAAAAATTGTTAATTCATCATTTTGATAAGTAGGCCTATCTGATTCGGCATCTAGCAACCAAGTTGTGGTAATTTTTTCTGCGACTTTTAATTGTGATTTTTTTATGTTTTGAATAAACATTGGCAAACAACTTTTTTGATACTTTATTTTAATTGTAAATGTTTTGTTGTTTTTTAACTTTTAACTTTGATAAATTAATTTTGTTTTAACTAAAACTGTAATCAGTTAATTTGCATGGATTTTAACATCTAACACTAATCAGTTAACTTTTCTTAACAAAACTTTAACTTTTATCAGTTAGATTATTTTGTTAACTTTCCCAAGTATGTCTACAACCCTCACCAAGTCAACACAAATTAAAGCGAACTCGGAATTCGGTCTGCCGTTTACCAGTACTGTTCCAGGTGGGCTCACAACATGAAGAAAGAAATGAATGAATGTGCGACGCCATACACCCTAAATTTAGTCTCTCACACACACACGCGCGCGCACACACACACACACAGATATATATGCAAATACATTAGCCTCTCTGCCATCGTACTTTAATATTTTTACGTAGTGCTCTTAGCCATTAGGCCATCCCTGTCATCGCAGGTGGCCAAATCCAAAGCCCCAACCTGATTCACAAGTACAGCCAAGAACGCCCTTAAACAAGGTTCTGAGACCCTCGCCCTCAGAAACTAAGCGTGTGGTCTGGCCGGGGTTCTATCTATACCCCTAGTGTCTAACCAGGACACAACCGGAGCGGGTTGCCGCTCACCGCCCAGTCTTTCTTTGAGAGTGGGAATCTCTCCAGACCTGCTCCAGCATACGGAGTCAAAGGGGACAGACAAGTCTAGACCTTGGCACTAATAATGAAAATAAAGTTCCAGTTAAATTACATTAGTATTGTAGTGAAGTGGTTAAAGACAAAAATGAATGTGCCAAAGGGGGTCTGCGCGGAGAGATACTCCCATGCTGCCGGTCGGTCCGAGTGCTGAATTCTGACTGCCAAAATAGCAGCAACTTCTGCAAGGGGTTGCCGAAGCCGGCGCCAAAAATATGTAAATGTTACATTGAGCCCTCTAACGATTAAACAAATTTGCACAGAATATTTCTATACTACAAAAATACACATTGGTGACATATCCGATCAAAATTAAATGTCAATTAAGTTTAATTTTACATCATCAGGTATGTCACCACACTAAAGAATTTAATTAGTAAAAGTGAGCATAGTTTAGGTGGTCTGCCGTGAAGGAGAAATATATAGTTACAATTTGACACCAATTAAAAACAATTACAAAATAAATTAAAATTCTAAATTAAAATCGGTCATCCCAGGTTTTGAGAATCTCACCGATGGGCGATTCCAAGTGTTCCAACTTTGAGGGTTCAACAAGTTCACAGTCTCAATAGGTGTGTGGGTGGCCACGCTCGATTTTTGTGAAATAATAAAGAAAAAGCGCTAAAATGATTGGGTATGGTATTTGAAGCTATTTTAGGTTACACTAAATTTTATTGTACACTCTTTCCACTTGTTTGGGGTATTAATGCACTTGCCCCTAGGCTGGTAAACCAGACGACATGACATCGGGGAAGACATCGGTCATCGCAGTGCAAGCTGCCCTGAAATTCCTTCCAATGGGTGGTGCGGTGCGCCTGATGGATATGGCATTTGGGAGGACACCATGCTCGACCACTTGTTATTCAACCCCAAGAGTTACATCTTGAAATGAATAAAGTAAGAATGTCACTTGAGTAGTGTAGTCTATGCCAGTGTGGCGGGAGTGTTCTGTTCTCGCAGCCACTTCCTGTCGCGCTCTTGGCCGAGTATTCGGCTTGGCATTGTGTCGGCCAGGTGGTATACTTTACTGAGGAGGTATGAACAGTCACAACAGCACTGGTGAATGAGTGGTTCACATCAATGTTTAATTCTGTTGGAAACTTAACGGTGTTAAAATCTGCTGTGATTATCAATAACATGTTCAAAATGTATGCACTGAATTGTGCAACTACATTCTTTGCTGGGAATTACGACCGCAGAATGTTGTGTGCTGTGGCGGCACATCTTGTACACATGATTACTGCACGAATAAGTTGTCCCTGTAGAAACGGCCAATTACCTGTGTTTCTCTTACTATGTATTAATTTAATTTCTATGCTAATCACTTGTGCATGTGTCCTCATTTTAACTGTGCCCTAGTGTAAATTACTATGCTAATGGCAAACTACAGAATTTTACTTGTCTTCTGCCTGCTTTTTGGCTTGGAACAAGTCACAAGCGGGTCGCACATAAATTACACGAAACACTCGATGACTGCACACATGGGCGCATAGTCTGCAGTGCGCATGAGTCATACCTGTTGATTGGTGCACAGAAGCAGTGAGTACTGATGTAAAACAGGCTAGTGCCATGGCAGAAGGGACCACATCATATGCCTCTCTCTGGAAGGCAGCTTTTCCATAGTGAGCGGGGATGCAGTCGCTGCCCGAAGGATGGGTTGGCAGTGCATATTTCCTGCTTGTTGGCCCTCACTGTTGTAGTTGGCTTCCAGGGTGCTATCTGGAAACCCTAATGAGTGACCAAAGCTCAGACAGTAGGCGGCCAGTGAGGTTGCTGCCTTACCCAAGGCACTGCGGGGTTATTTCACTGTGGCTCCTCTTATGGGTCAGTACAGAAGGGAGTGGTATCACTCGCTGTGCAGTTTATTACTGGTACTGACACTGTGGTACCGACGAGTGTGTATCTGTTTCCTGCGAGTACTAGGTGCTACGGTTCAAAATGAATAACCATCGCTGTCGCTGTTGCCCTGCTGGATATGGCTTATTCAGTCAAGTAGATCGTCGCCTGTGGAAATGTCTTCACGTTTGTCTCCACCTGTTGCCATTCCAGCAGTGTGTGTATGTTGGCTGCATTGAGTTGTAGACTGAAGTGAGTTTCTTGGTTGCCAACTATGCGTGGCATCCATAGACCACTTGCCCATGTTGTAGTGCTGGTGGGGGTCAGTTGGTGATGGGAATCCATTGCACTATGTACCTCCTGGCTTCGGCAAACTTCCTGTACTATGTCCTCATTCTGTTGTGAAATGTGGCATCAGTCTCTGGCCTGTTATTCTTCATGGGCAGAGCCAGCTCATATCCTTGTAGTACACCAGGTGGGGACAAACCTGTGACAACATTCACACACATTCTCAGGCAGAATAGAGCTTATGGCTGTAGTTTGGCCCAGCAAGTGTGATTCTAATCCACAAGAAATAGGAATCGGAATTTCAAGTCTTGATTTCGGTGCTTGGTAAAGTTTGCTCTTGGATGGTATGTAGCAGTAGAGTGGCTTTTCACATGCCAGTTGCTTCACAGGTCATGCCACTTTTCCCTGTAAATTATCTCCCGTTAACAGTCAATACCGATCTGGGGTACCCTCGCCAGGGAAAGAACTCATTTTGCAATGGTCATGACATGGACCTTTGAAATGGGGAAAACTTCTACCCATTTCGAGAACTCATCTGTCCTATCAAAATAAAACATTTTCCAGTACATAGGTTTGGGGCCCATGAAGTCCAATGCTGCTGCCTCAAGAAATGCTCAGAAGGAAACAGGTTTGTTACTGTTGGATGCCATCTGAGCATCTTGATTTAGTACAATTATTGCACTCCGAGCAGCATCGCACATATTTGCATGTCTAAAATGTGACACCTGGAAAGTAATATTTCTGCTACTTTTTTGCTGGTTCATTCTGCCCTGGGGTGCCCTTAAAAAAACCCCTGTATTGGGACAATTTGTACACTATTGTCCCGTTGTAAAATTTCCTAAAATTTTGCGGCACAATATTTTTCAGATTTTACCTAATTTCGTATATTTTCATATATATGCTTAAGTAATTGTGTCAATAATTTGGTAAAGGTAAGGCCAATTGTGTTTTATTCCAATTTTAGCACAGTTGTGTTATTTTAGAAATTTTATTGCAGTCAAGTATTCATGTACTGGGAGTTAGTACATAGATAACTTTGCTGCCAAGCCCAGCAGGAAGCTTGCTGCAGACTGGTCAGCATGCAACAAGATGTTAGCTGCTACACTCGCATTCCTGAAGGTGTGGGATGCCTTTTGTTGTACCTTGTCCATGCTACTTGCCAGAGGTGCAACACACGTAATTCTTGCTATAGAACAGTTGCATATAGTTGTGGACGATTTGTGGTACCCCCAGTGTGCTCTAGGAATGGCTTCTGTACCAAATTTTGTCACCTTTGTGCCCATGCACAGTTTGCAATTTTGTATCCTTCAGCCACCGCCAACTGTTTTTTGCCTGACTCTTTGCATAGATGCGGTCGTGATATGGCGTGTTTGCTGTGTGCTCCTGTGTTCTGGAAGGTTGCTGCAGGGGGATGATTTCCCCTGCAGCAGATTATTCAGTTTTAGTAGTGCCATGTATAATAGTGCAGAGAGAAATATTAGTAATAATGTAATATATTTAATTATTGTTATTTATCTTTAATCATCCTACGCAGTTTCATCCCTTCCCTCCGAGATGGGTGAATACAGCATAAATATTTCTCTGGTAATGTGTGCCATGTTTTATTGACAGTTAATTAATTTTCCAGATTTTATTTGTTCCTGTGTTCCAGAGGGTCAAAGTTTAGACTAAGTATTATTCAATGTTTTAATTCAAGTTTTCAAGTATTTATTTTGTTTGAGAACTACTTGCCCGGCTTCACTTTACATTGAGGCAACAAAAGTCATGGGATACCTCCTAATATCGTATCGGACCTCCTTTTGTCCGGCGAAGTACAGCAACTCGACGTGGCATGGACTCAACAAGTCGCTCGAAGTCCCGGGCAGATATATCGAGCCATGCTGCCTCTATAGACGTTCATAATTACGAAAGTGTTGCCGGTGCAGGATTCTGTGCACGAACTGACCTCTTGACGATATCCCATAAATGTTTGATGGGATTCATGTCGGGCGATCTTGGTGGCCAAATCATTAGCTGGAATTGTCCTGAATGTTCTTCAAACCAATTGCGAACAGTTGTGGCCCGGTGACATGGCGCATTGTCATCCATAAAAAGTCCATCATTGTTTGGGTACATGAAGTCCATGAATGGCTGCAAGTGGTCTCCAAGTAGCTGAACATAACCATTTCCAGTCAATGATCGGTTCAGTTGGGCCAGAGAACTCAGACCATTCCATGTAAAAACAGCCCACACAATTATGGAGCAACCACCAGCTTGCACAGTTTCTTGTTGACAACTTGGGTCCATGGATTCATGGGGTCTGCGCCACACTCGAACCCTACCATCAGATCTTACCAACTGAAATCGGGCTCATCTGACCAAGCCACGGATTTCCAGTCATCTAGGATCCAACCGATATGGTCACGAGCCCAAGAGAGGCGTTGCAGGTGATGTCGTGCTGTTAGTAAAGGCATTCGAGTCGGTCTACCCCAGTAAAGCCAAATTTCACTGCACTGTCCTAACGGACACGTCCTTCGTACATGCCACATTGATTCCTGCGGTTATTTCACGCAGTGTTGCTTGTCTGTTAACACTGACAATTCTGCGCACACGTCGTTGGTCTCGGTCATTAAGTGCAGGCGGTCGGCCACTGCATTGTCCATGGTGGGAGGTTATGCCTGAAATGAGGTATTCTCGGCACACTCTTGACACTGTGGATAGCTTAATGTTGAATTCCCTAACCATTTTCGGAATGGAATGTCCCATGCGTCGAGCTCCAACTACCATTCAGCGTTCAAAGTCGGTTAATTCCCATCGTGCGGCCATAATCACGTCAGAAACCTTTTCAAATGAATCACTTGAATACAAATGAAAGCCCAATCAATGCACTGCCCGTTTATACATTTTGTACGCGATACTACTGCCATCTATATATTTTCATATTGCTATCGCATGACTTTTGTCACCTCAGTGTATTTGCTGTCCAGAGCAAGGTTTTATCTCCGGCTGCATGACTTCGCCTGGAGAAGTATCAGCATTTTTGTTAATCTTGGTATCATCTAGAACATGTTACATCACTTCATCATAATGGCTTAAACTCACTTCTTAAAACATTTGTGATGTAAAATATCATAGAAATATTTGTCATACATAATATTTAAAGAATAAGACATTCCCCAATTAAAAAAAAAGAAAATATGTATTGATCATTAAATATAGGTAGTTTGTACGAGGGGCACTCCAGGGTTTTCCAGGCCTTTAGGGTCATAAGCTTTTCATATGTTAATTTTGGTATATCTGCAAATATTCATTGAATATTTCATCAGTGAGTCAATTGTTTTTTTTGTCTACACATTCAATAGGTTTTATTTTGAAAATGTAATTTTATACTCTTTCAATTTATAAGATTTATGTCTACCTATGGACAACTAATAACTTATTCAAAATATAATTAGTAAAGTATTACTAGAATCAGTTTCTAGGTAAAATATACGTGGGTTCCTGTTTGCCTCGTAAAGTTTCCGAACAATTAAATAGTAATAGAGGCTTAATAGTGTCTGGCATTATTCTAGCAGAAGAATATTGTTACGCGCATGATCTCTCGCCTCACGCACGAAGTTCTCGTTATGCGCAGGCCGGCACTCTGTGGGAGGGCTGACCCCCCTCGACCGTCATCATCCCCCCTCAGAAGGTGGTCTGCCCGGTCATGCTGCCCAGCTCCTGACTGGCGTCACAGCCCCTCCTCCAACCTGCTGGAGAAGCTGACAAATGTAGAGGATGCGCAAGAATACTCTGGGAATTAGGACCCTAGGTTCAACGAGGTATTTAGAGAAATTTCTGGGCAATGACCTACGATCCTATAAATACAAGCCACAGCTGGATTGCTGGGAGTCTTTTTGTGGAAGCCGATTAACTGAGTGTGGTAATCAAGCGACATGTAAAGGACAGACGACGATGGACGATGGCGGATGAGGTGTTTGTAGTGTGAATGGATGAGACGATGTGAAACCCGACGAATGAAGGCTACTGTGTATGAGGGGGCTCTGAGAACTCTAGACCATTGCAAACTGGTGGGACCTGGACTAAACTGAGGTGGGACTGAATAACATGTGACTGAATAACATTGACTTTATTGTAAATATTGGAACAGTCAAATATTAACATATAATTTGTAAAATTACTGAATAGGTTTTATACATCTTTTAAGATTTATTTTTAATTATTTGATTATGTTAATTTCTTTGAGGTAATTGTAAATTGTATTGATTGAAGTCATTAATTGTAAACAGAAAGTGATATCAAGTTATTGTGAGATGTTGAGTCGAGAGAATTTTGTTTATAGTCTTTGTAAATAAAATTAGGAAATTATAATTAACTATTTTATTTAATTAAGACCCCCATCTCTTAACAAACTTGGTTTAGCCCATTGACTTTGAAAGAAAATTGTAACACTGGTGTCAAAAGTGGAATGGAGGCATTTTATTTAAAATAAATAAAATAATGTTAATTAATGTTACTGTAGGATATTAACTAGTAGGTAAAATTTGTAAATATAATAATAAATATAGTAATAATAGGCCAAGGAATTATTTTGCAATTTTTGGGTGCTAACATGGAAAATGTCAGCAGACATGGAAGCACTTCGCTCGTTAATGAAAGGGCTAAGTGCCACATAAGTAGTGTCAGGGAATCTGTAAATAGCCAAATTAGTAGTCTTAATAAAAACTTAAATAGTCAAATAAGTAGTGTCAACAAAAATTTAAATAGTATAATAGCCAAAATATTAGTGTTCGAGAACTTATAGATAAGAAAATCGACAGTGTTAGAGACAGTGTGAACGAAAATGTAGACCGAAAGTGAACAATAAAATAGTCTGTGTGGCCAAGAAAATTGACAGTGTACGGGACAGTGTGAATGAGAGGATGGACAGTGTTAATGAGAGGATGGACAGTGTTAATAAGAGGATGGACAGTGTTAATGAGAGGTTGGACAGTATCAAAGGTAAGGTGAAACAGGAAGTGAGCGCCCTCAAAAGGGAATGGCAGGAATTCCTGCAGCAACAAGGAAGAAGACATGTAGCAACTGAAGAGGAGTTGAGATTGACCCCCACAGAGACTATGAATGTAGGCACTGAGGAGAAAGTAGTCGCCACCGCCAATACAGACATTGTAGGAGAGGACCAGCAGTTCTGCAGAATGAGTACACCTCAGCGAGGGGTGGGTAAAGGCATCACAATAAAGCCCAACCCCTAAGATGGACAGAGACATTGGCGCAAATACTGGCACCAGTTCGATATTGTTGCCATCCTCAATGTCTGGACTGAAGAGCAAAAGGCATACTACCTGGTGGCTGTAAAGAGGGGAGCTGCACTGAGCATACTGCAGTCACTGCCAGAACGACATCGGCTGGAATATTCCACATTGGCGCGGCCTTGAAGCTGCAATTCGATGACCGATACCTGCGACATGCCCACCATGCCCAACTGCGAAGCCACATCCAGCGACCAGGGGAACCACTGCAGAAGATGTGGCAGGACATCGTGAGGCTCACACCTGTCTCTGGAAAGGTACTCTGAGGAGGCTCGGGGTCTTATCGCAGTCAGATTTATCGTGGACGCTATCACTGATACCGAGGTACGGCAAGATATATGTTTGGCTATGCCTTATGCCATGCAGGATGCCCTGAACCAAGCACTGGAGGTGGAGTCAGCAAGGCAGGCATCAGTGCCCCGACGTCCAGTGCAGGCAGTGATGCTGAGCGAAGATGAGGGCGACATCATCACGAGGAAGCTCAAGGAATTGCAGACGACCATGGGGGGACATTGCTTCGAAGGTCCGCGCTATGAATATTCGCTGTCCCCTCACCTAAACACCCTGAATATTGGTGTGGGGACAGCCGGAGTACCTGTGAGCCAACTGTCCTCAGCAGCAGCAACAACCAGGGAGCAGGCAGCAAGGGGCAAGTGAGAGTGCAACGTCTTCGGGAAACTTGTAAGCACCGGTCTTAAGGTGCAAGGGGCGGTGATTGCTGGAGGGAAGGCCCCAATGTTTTTGCAGGTGCGATCAATGAAACAGGATTTGGATGCCATAATGGTTGAGAGGATCCTAGATGATGTTTCTTGTCAGATGGTCATCGACACAGGGGCGACTATAAAGGTGGTAAGACCGGACATTCTCCGGTCTTCCCCCCAGCGATCATGTGATAAGAGCATGGATCACTGCTATTTAATCACAGTAACAGGTGAGGCCACACCAGTCAGAGGCAAGAAAAGGGGTACTCTTACAGCTCGGTAACCTTAACATAGAACAAGATATTTATTTACATAGCAGAAATAGAGGACGAATGCATTTTGGGTCTTGATATATTACGTAAGCTGGGCTGCTGTATCGACACTCTACTGGGGGTTTCATGGGTAGGTAATACCAAGTTGGTAGTGTCAACAAAACAAAATTTATCTTCATCAATGAGCTGCCCAGTAGTTTATAATCAGTCGACTGTGCTCCCTGCTTTTAGCGAAGTTGTTATTCCAGGTCGATGCCAGGGGAAATTTGTCAGGTGGTTTTATTTAATTAAATCTCTATCCCTTAACGAACTTGGTTTAGCCCACTTACTTTGACAGAAAACTGTAACAATATTATAATTTTATGAAAGTGTCCAGAGTAAAATGTGTTATTGTTCTGATGATTATAAATTGTTTAACAATTTTAATGGGGCACTGTATTTGATAGTTTATATACCAGGCACTGAAGTAGTTTCTGCCACTTAAAGCATTGTTGATGTTTATTGATTTAAACTGAAAATAATATGCTGAATCGTTCTCAAGCTTTGATTAGGTATTGCATAGGTTTTGAAAAAAAAAAATTACCTCTGATACATGCAGATTCTAAGTGCTGTTTTGCCTTAGTGCACAGGTTTAGATTCGATTTTCGATCAACCACCAGTGGTCAATGTCTCACTCGCGCACGCCTCTCAATAATGACCTGCTGCACTGGATGTTTTCTGTGCTCAAATCACATGTTGGGACAAAGTGACTGCAGTAGTGATGGTAGGTTGTTCAGTCTTTTTAATTATGGTTATCTGATTTTGCTGTACATCACCAATTGGATGCTCTGGCAGTAGGATTTATTTAAGTCTCCACATTCCTGATCTACGTTGTTAGGGTATGGTGAACTTGAGAGCATGTCTGCGAGTTAATTTTTGGCTCCAGGGACAAGCTCGACAATGAAATCATAGGATTGTAGCATTAAGGACCACCGCATGAGCGTGCTCCAGGCCTCTCTCATCTTGTACAACCATATCAAACGAGTGTCCATCTTCAAGGTGAAATTTAGGTATTCAAAATTTCCACGATATCATTTAAGAGCATAAACGATCGCGAAACATTCATGTTCGTTAACATCATGACACAATTCTGTTGAATCAAATCTTGGCTCTTCCGTAATAGATAATCCGGCTTACATCATTCTTGCCCAGTGGAAACAGTACTGCTAGCAGGCTCTCCTGGCTCGTTTCTCTAAATACATGTGTTGTGTAGGGCTGAGACAGGTGAGCAAACTACATCAATTAAATCAATTTTTTCACATCCTCGATTGCGATGTTGGCTTCAGCGACCTCTGGAAACGGCGCTGCGATGATAGCAGATCAGCGAGAGGTATGGTGGTGATGGAAAAATCTGGGATATATGGTTTTAACCAGATCAACAGGCAGAGAAATTTTTGCATGTGTTTTCTGGTGCACAGTGGTTGGTATTCCATAATTACTCGACGGTGCTGGTCACTAGGTATACTACTGTTGGCAGCTTTCAGATAACCAAGAAAGTCAGTACAGGTTTTTCCAATGTGGCACTTGTTGGCACACATGAGTTTGTTGTTTGCTAGTTATTCTAGTACAATAGCCAGGTGTACTGTGTCCTCTGACCAGGTAATTACATAATCCAAATATGCACATGGCCAGATAATTACATCATCCAAATATGCTAGGAGTATTCACCTACCAGACCATCCGGTACAAATACTATCATGCTTTGAAAAGTTGCTGGTGCACATTTTAATCCAAACTGCATGGCACAAAATTGAAATCGCCAACAGCACAGAATTTCTCAGTATCACCTTGAATCTTTTTTATTTTAAATGGTTTTGTTAATTTTTTTTTACTATATTTGTGGTACAATTCAAAAGTGCTCGCTGGCCTTGATAAATTATTTACTCGTTGGCCTCTGATTTAAGAAGGCCAGTAATTCTGGCAAATAATAGAACTATTGTGAAATTACCCTCTCCACATTCGAGACTCTGCTAACATTGTAACCTCTAAATACAGTGCCCTTTTTATTCTTACTATTTTCCTAAATTTTATTACCCCTTTTGTTTGTATTTTTCCAACCCCATCAATTGGGAAAACGATTATTGGTCCAATGCCACCAGACTGTATTTAAATTCTTTTTCAAAAATATTTCTAGGTTTTTGCTGCTTGTAGTTTTGTATAATTCTGAATTGATTATACATTATTATTGTTAACTATGGCCAGTCATACAAAAATTAAATAAAAGGGATAAGTACCAAAACATTATGTAATTTTCATTGAACTTTTATTGATTCTCCGAGTGATTTTTGTGTGTATTATTTCACTGATGCTATCTATAATTAGTCATGTACCTTAAACTGACCAGTGGCTATGCTGTTATGATAGTCGTCAAGACGATATAGAGGTGGGATG
Organism: Clitarchus hookeri; assembly: GCA_002778355.1. Classification (NCBI taxonomy): domain Eukaryota; kingdom Metazoa; phylum Arthropoda; class Insecta; order Phasmatodea; family Phasmatidae; genus Clitarchus; species Clitarchus hookeri. The sequence continues at coordinate 311,752 of NQII01000601.1, forward strand.
TGTTATGGTCTGCTGGTAGACTTTATGATATGTTTCAACTGTCAAGTACAACATTAAATAATTTCTACAACCTGTTTTTCATCCATCTCGTCCAGCTGCTAACATCTTCCATTCCCCTCACCTACGTGATGCAACTGGGGCTTCAATTTCAAACCTACAGTTCTCTGGACAGACTTCTGTTGGTTTTGAAAGCAGGCTGATCAAGCATTTTATCTTGGTTCCAGAAAGTAAATTTGTAAATTGTTTCATGTGTTTTAACTTTGCCAGTCATGTTTCGTATTTTGCATGTTAATATATCTGGACTTTACTATTGCATGGTATTAGACAGTCTTTTCTTAAAACTTACTAGGTGGCCTGCTTCACAGCCCTAGGGAGTTTCTACATCTCATGGCCATAGCAGTGAGACATAGGCACGACCAGTGGGTCCTCTTCCCCAAGATCGCTCCTGCAGGTTGATCGCAACACTATTTTGATGCAACTGCAGGGTTTTCCACCATGTACCTTCTGCATTGAGATTCTAACATCTCTTAATTCAGCTGAGTAGTAGCTGGGAGGTATAATTAACCATCCACCATCACTGCAAACTATAGGTGCTTCTCTCAACTTCTGCAATGATTTGCCAGTCGCCTACAACCACCACACAATGACCAGCTGGTGATAGTTGCACCTGGCAACCTTTTTTTGGGATTTCCACAACATCGCAAATGTCAACAAACACAACCATTGCTATTTTTGAGATTGGTAACTGTTTAATGCAATATCGCCAAAATCTTGGATAAATACTCAGGCATGTCTTTGCTACATACTGGAATCACCACCTCCACCCATCAGCCTGCTATTTTTCCTATCAAAACTCTCACTACCTGCCCGAACTTCAGCCGAGGGATGGATACTTCATGCAAGAGTGGACTGATTCCAACGATCCATGAATTATGCTGTGAACAGTGTGAACTACTGTGGGATTTAGGGGACAGAGTAAAAATTATATGTTGGTTTTGTGTTTACGCAGCACAATGTCCGTCCCTCGAGACTGATGCAGGACGAAGCCCTGCCCTACAGACTGTGCCGAGTGTGGTCTGTACATGTACATGGGCGATGCCTGCACACTAGTGAAAGACTGGCACAGCAAGCTGGCCATTCACATGCGGCCAGTGCATAGCGACAGCGAGTGTCGTCGCAGCTGCCAAAGCTGCTCCACAAGCATGTGGCTTATGTAAACAACATAATGCCACTCACTCAATCTACGCTACAACAGCCAGACTTTTCAACAGCACCTCTCCCTCCCATTTTACTAACCACCCCTCACTGCATACTTTTCCACACTTTTCCTTTCAGTGTTGCCAAACTTTCTGCAAGAAATTTCACAAGCCAGCACAGACATCTGCTCAACCGACTATGTCTGCATAATCACAAGGCAACAGAAGACAACCAATCACCACAGCATCGCTCGCCCCATGGCCGACCAGTGTAGTCAAACGTGTCAAATTCTAGTTGCTGCCTACATTCGCTGGGTCTACTTACAGACCCATTAGTGTTTTTGGAGGATTGCACCACACACCTCTGGTGCTATGGTTTCTGAGAGGAGTGGCCAAGCTGCATTGGAGCACAACATTCTGTAGAAGCATACTTTTGGTGGCAATCGATCACACACTAGAGCATGCAGTGGGAGGAGTTCCTTTACACCTTCCAGAGCTGCTTTGAAAGTGCTATACAGGACTCCAGGTGCAGAGCAGACTCATGCTATAAGAGCAACAAATGGCAGAGAAGTTGACCACTATCAACCACAAGATACACCCCATCAAAAATCACCTGAATCTGCCTGAATGAAAAGTGTTAGAAGTAAATGTGGAGGCAGTGAGACCATAGTACTAGTAACTGTTTCAATTAAAACAATTGTAAAAGTGGTGCACAAATTAGCAACATCAAATTAGACAAGAGCAAACCATCACCAACTCTCACTTTTGCAGAAGAAAAAATTTCTTTGGCACAGTGCTTGACCAAATAATCCACACCTTTGCATTAACCAAACAATCTGAATTGCAAGCAGTGATTTGAAAAATGGGAGCCGGCCTTTCATGGTACCCCAGGGCCACATAATGTTTCTAACCTGATGCCACAACAAATCCCTATTTACCAAATTAGCATCAATCAATCTCAATTCTATCATAGTTTGGTTTTTATTAATTGACAGCCTTGTTATGCTCTTATTTACACCACAGCCTCTCATAATTTTGTGCAGCCAAATTTTGTAAACGCAGTAGATGTCACACCAACTTAATGTGTTATTCATTTGACTACAAACCAGCATACAGGAATTTCATCTGGCCAAGCCACCATTACTTTGCATATTTGTGATCTTCAGACAATCACAACTGCAATATTTACTCCAGACTTAAGAGAAGATGACATCTTCGGCATTCCCTGTTTAACCGAGCAAAACACCATTGTGAAATCCACTGCCTGCTGTATACATTTCGGCTATAAGGAACTGTTTACAACCTTGACTGGCGACGAGTTGATGCAGTTAGATAACAGCCCACTAGAAAATTGTGAGGCTTTTTAATGTCTCAGTAACGAATGATGTGATATGTTCTCTGTCTATGATGCACTCCGGCGAACCACAGTATCAAAGTCTGCAACCCCCCTGGTGCAAGAACAGCCTTTATACATTCCACCCTGTAAATATTTACCACTTCAAACCAAAATTCTTAAACAAAGAATACAGGACATGTTAAATGTCTGTCATCGAACCAACAAACAGCTAATTAAATTTAGCCACCACACTTGCACCGAAGAAAGACGTCAAATGGAGGTTTTGTAGATTTTTGGCATGCAAATCAAGTGAAATGTAGCACAGTGACATCATACATCAGTGTCATAGATATGTCTCATTGGGACAAGCAAATGGACTGTCATCACTCGACATAGAAACAGGTACTGACAAGTTCCTGTGAAACTCAAAGACCATGAAAAACCACTTTCAAAGTTCCTGATGGCAGATATTTCCATTTCTGTGCCATCCTATTCAACAATTCCTCACCTGCCACTTTCCTGGCCATGATGGTACGAGTATGTCTAATATTCATCGGGGAGTTCACCATCGCCTGCCTCAATGATGTGGTAGTAGGGTCGGAGAGCTGGAAAGACCACATGCATCATTTGTCATCAGTGCTGGAAAGAATTGCTATTAATGGCCTCAAGTGGACAACAGCAAAGTGCCACCTTAGGAATACTTGCACAGACTTCCTGGGACACGTGGTCGATGCAGAAGGCAACAAGCCGAACAGTGAAGACACATGACTAATTGATGAGTACCAATTACTGCTCCAAATGTTCTTCAGATTAATATACTGGATCTGGGAATAAATCCAGGATTTTCGGTCATACCACGAGTTGGTATATCAATGAGCACGAGTGCTTAGTGGTAGTGTGGTCAGTGAAAAAGTACAGAGACTACCTCGAGTACCAGTGCTTCACACTATGCACAGACAAATGATGCTTAGTTTGGCTGTACAACATGCACGAGGCAAGTAGCACTCTGCTACAAGCCTACAATTTAATTGTGGAGCACATCTTGGGCAGGGAAAATGAGCTGGTTGATGCACTGCCACTATCATCTTGTGCAGACATCGTAGTAAAAGTTTATGGAGAATGGGAGGACATATTGCCACCTACCATGTGGGAGCCAATATGCAAGGTAAGCTTGCAATAGATCAGTGCTACCAGATGAGATACAATCCTGTGCGAACTGCTTGACCATGTGTTGCACATGCAGCAAGAATGTACCATTACACAAAATACCATGAATGTTGTGAGACACAAGCTAACGAGTGTTAGATGTATGGTTAGAATGGCATTCAACACCACATAACATGTGGAGAGCATTTGTTTCCCAGCTGAAAGAGAGCATGGGTTGGAGCATGCATAAGCAGTAGCAAAGCAGGTCACCCAGGGATGGGAATAGACCATAGGTAATGTCTATAGACAATTTTTCTGGCCCAGCCAAACATGCAGCGCTAGGTGGTACATGCAACAGTGCGCAAGTGCTACCAATTCAAGTTGCGGAGAACTAATGGAACACAATAGCACATGTCCCACGTAAACTGTTTGAGAATGTCAATCAGGACCATAGGGTAATTTGCCAGGCCTTCCAGTTGGAAATTGTTTATTGTGGTAGTAAATTATAAATTATTAATATATGTAGAAGTGTATCCTGTATACAGTGCATGCACAATGAGTGTAGATAAAGTACTTCAGAACGACTTCTTTCCATGTTGGGGTTATTTGCAACACCCAATGTGTTGGAAAACAATCTCGCCTTGCCAGGCGAGTACGACTGCCCGAGTGCATTTGGCAGCAACGGCCCAACCAACAGCAACACATGTCACGAGCAGAAAGAAAGAGAGAAAGCGAGGGAGAGAGAGCAAGAGTGAGTATGCAAGCGCTAACACTGATACCTCCAGCAGTGGCTCCCAATCACCATGTGCCTGCCACCACATCTCACGCCAGGGGGCTGATTCTTGAGATCTTGCAACATTATTTCAATATAAGTTTGCTTGAAATCTCGCAATATTTCTCATTCTGCTATTCTTGAATAAAAACTATTTCCAAATGAAATAATTCCATGTGGAATAATCTCACTATCTGTAAGTTTGGTGAGATGAGATTCCGTAACCATTCTAGGCCGAAAACAACATTTATTTAGTTTTCATGAAAAATGGCAGAAATGTGGATAGTATTTGGAGATAGATAATTGAGAAAATAATGGTGTCAGACGATAGCGTGTGATTAAACATGTAGATGCATTTGATTTAAGTGACAGGAAGTTTGTTAAACTGTGTATGTGAAAAAAAAAAATGATGTGCAACAAATTACTAGTTTAGAAGAGGTTAGAGGTTATGAAGCCAGCGACAAGGAAATCTGCACTTCCAGTCGATTTAAAGGCAAGCAAGATGTTGACAGTAATGTAAATTAGTCATAAAAAATTTTATAGTGGAGTACTTGACCCCGCATAACATATGTTTTTTTTTTATGTCATATATGAATGTTTTGTTAAACATTTATCAAACTTCTGTTGGGCAAGACTAACATTAGCAATCAGCAAATCGCAAATCTTTTTGTGTAGAAAAATTTCAGACATTACTGCTGCAATAAACGCTTGTCTCTTAAGTAATTGGCCAATTTAAATTTGGGTACCCACCATTTGGCTTAAAATTAGGCCAAGTGACTAGGGCAAATAATTTTAGGCTGAGTGACAGTAGGCCAAATAATTTTAGGCCAAGCTACTTTAGGCTAAATTATTTTAGGTCAAATTACTTCAGGCAAAATAATTTTAAGCCAAGTGAGTTTAGGTCAAATGACTAAAAACATATTATTTATTTACGAACTTTTGTTTATGTACATCTTAGATAATAGATGGCATTGCTGTAGCACTTTCTCTGCAAAAAAGGCGATATTGTTCAAAGACTTTCACCTTGTTTAGAGAACTAAATATAGATGGCATTTTTGTCTGAAAGAGTGTCCCTACAAGCTGTGGCTACTCGTTAGACATTAGGTTTTCATCTTGAATCTATTTCTGTAACACAATGAATTGAAATTGTTTCGTTTATTTGGAAAAATACACTCAGTAGGTAGTTTCTGGCCAATATTTCTTATGTTTATACAGGCTCGTCGAGAGGAGGTTGAAGCCACGGCTGTACCCGTGGAGCCTGGACCTGTGAGGAAGCCCGCAGGAGCCCTAAAAATATTTTTTAAAAGTGAAAAACAAAAGAATATATAATTTTATTTTTAACTTGAAGGGGAAAATGTTTTATCAAAATGAATTATTTGAAAATGTTTACACTCAAATATAAAAATACCTTTCTTAATTTGAAACTTACAAGCTTAGTTCAATGTAAGAGTAGGAGTAAATGGCAGTCTTATAAATGACAGTAAAATAATAGCAAATGAATTTAATAACTTTTTCACAACTACCCGAATTTAACTGCTAAATGACATGAAAATAACTGTAAGTATATCAGAGTACACAAAAACAAAGCAGCTTTAATGGAAAAAATAATAAATCACTACTTTTACGTCACAGAAAATGACATAGTAAAAGTTGACAAAAAGCAAACAAAAAAAAAACCTTCTGGTTCAGATGATGCCTGTTTTCTTAATCAAGGAATGTTGCCACCCAAAAAATACTTTACTGGTATACATATTTAATAACTATCAAATGGTATCTTTCCAGATAGACTTAAATGGGCAAAATTTCCACCAATATTTAAAAGCAGCAATGAAACTTGTGTGGACTACAACAGACCTGGAAAAATATGCACAGTCCTTAAAGACTGAGGTACGATTGCTGTAGCGTTTTCGTAAGAAAATAACGGCAGCATTACCATGCGAAGCTGAAAAATTGTAGTCTACAACCCAGTGTTCGGTATATTACATTTTAAAAATAACTTCAGTTAAGTTACTTTAGAGCAGGGGTGCTCAGACTTGTACCATCAGCGATCAACCACAAAAAAAGTGGGGGGCAAGCGATCGACAAAAAAAAGTAAGGGGGTAGAACTGAGCTCTAACATGACAGATGGTGAGCCTGTCGCTGTTACGACCTATGTATGTTTTTTTTTTGTTAAGCCTCGGCCACACTCGTGTGTTATTATGCAGAGTACACTTTGATCAGGTTATGTTTACATTTTGTAAATCGTTGCCACCATTTCTCGAAGAGAGCGCGACCTAGCGAGAATATTCATAACGATTAGCGCTCCAGGCGACAGATAAAATTGTTGTTTGATTTTACCAAACTTGCAAACTTGCCAAAATTGAATAAAACTCGCAAGGCGGTTTCTTAATCCAGAAAGCCATTCTTTACAAACAATAGGAGCAAACAATACTAAGCCGCACCGACAACTACGGCGGTGCACAGCGTTCTTTTCGGCGTGACTTTACATTTTATTATTACGTATCACAGTGTCGCCATACGAGTGACCGACGGAAGGCGTTTAATTTTAATTTCTTGAGAGAATGTGGACATATGTCGGCGAATGACTTTTAAAGCTCTCTCGATCGACCGTTTGAGCATCCGTGCTTTAGAGGATAAAGTAACTACCAATAACTTTTCATTACTTTCGAAAAAATGTAACTGGGCGTTAATTTTGAAGTAACTTATATCTGAACTCCGTTACTCATTAGGTGACTTTTATATGTGTAGGACTACTTTATATTACAAAAATGTTCATTACAAAAAGTAAAACATAAAATACTTGTTGAAGGATGCCGTAAATAACAATACTATAAGAACAACATTAATAGGTATACCGTCAAGAATCCTACAAAACTTAAAATAGAAAACCACTGAATTGACATAAACACTATATTTTTTTTTAAAGAGATTCCTCCATAACAATTTGTACAGTCAGTGACTTAATGGTACATGTGTTTTCCACTAGGGGCATTACTTTTCAGTACTTTGATATTTTAGTTCTAACACTTTATCATAATTTCCTATTATAAATCTGACGCCCCAATATACAACATTTTTGCAATACTGTATATACTAAATATTAATATATTGTATTGAACAAACAGTGTATTTAACAGTACAGCCATTGAGTAGCAATGTTGTCAGGAATATAAGAATAATAATAAAAATAATTATTAAGTCTATACTTAAAATTAGACCAAGTTCTTTTGTCAATAGATACATCAGTTAAAGTATTTCTAATGAAAAAAAAAAGAAAACATTAAAAACCAGACCCAATTAAAATGGCTTCATTTTTAAGGTTTTTTAAATATGGATCCTAAATAACAGTTCATACAGTCACAAAAAGAAGTATATTCCAAAATTGTAATTACTTTACAATACTTTATTATTACAGTCCTATTGTTTTGCGTCTCTTCCCAAGCGCCAAAGCACAAAACTATATTTAACAAGTGTTCCATACAGTGGTTAATATAAAAGTACCATGTTTTGATTAAATGAAATTTACATATATTAATGTTTAACACCACTTCTTTAAATAACCATTGAAAATAATCACTCCCTATATTACATATATGCTACGGTACGCACTGACATGTCAGTTAAGTTGTAGGTGAATTAATAAAAACAGTTCTCAGACATGACAAATTGAGTGTGTAACATGTAAATTTTTGGCTACTGAAATCAAGATATTTTTGTTTTATAAACATAAGAGTATGAATTTCCATATTAAGAATTTCTATGATTTTCTCTTGGATGACACACAAATAAAGAGATGGTCTCTGGCAATGTAAATGCTACATATAACAGAAGAATAAAAAATTAGAAAATAAGTAAATCCTCAGCAAGGTTTTCCAAAGTGCTCCATTTGCCGTGAACACCCAAAATATTTGTAGTTAATATGAGGCAAAATCACTGAAATGCTGTGTTGTTAATGGCTGGTAAGAAATAGTTATCATGTAAAGTGTTATCAAATTTATATTGGTTTCTGGTAAGCTATTTGTAAAATAAATAACACTGAATTGTTAGTTTAAATTGCAGATAGCAAATACAAGAAAAATATGGTATTGTTTTGTAGTTTATTTAAACATGTTTTCATTAAAATAGTAGCAGTGCTCACACAGTTGCGAAATAATAGTTTAGTTTCTTTCAACCTAAAAAAAGTGTAGTGTAGTGTAGTGTAGTGTAGTGTAGGGTAGGGTAGGGTAGTGTAATGTAGTGCAGCTACACGAGCTTTCTCTCTCGATGCAGTTACACAGAATGGGCTGAAAGAAATTAATTTTGTGCAGCTCTCACTGCCATTTTGTTGCACAATTGACATAATTTATTTTTGTCGTATTTTTCTTTATTACGAGAGAACACATGAATTTCATTTATTTTTATTACAATAGGTTTTTCAGCAATCATAAATCATATAATTACCTTTAATCTGCAGTATTCAAAATCCCTCACAAACCTAACCCTATAATTTTATATTTACTATTCAGCAATTTGGACATAAAATAATCATTGAAGTATCTTAGTAAATTCAAAATAAGCTCATGTTAATTTCTAATGGTATTTCCATCATAACAGACAACTTGGAATATTATACGTTACATTACCTTTTTATATTTATTTAAAATATGCTTTTTTCCTTGTTTTTATTAATGGCATTCCTTAAACCATTACACACAAGAATGTTACATATTTTCATTTAATTATATATTTCCTCAATCAATAAACAAGTGACAAATTTTGAATTCGCTGGTTTTTATTTGCACCATACCAGTTAACACCACCTCAAAACCTGGTGTAATTTTGTGCTACGCAAACCTGTCTATGTAGCAACACAAGGTTGAAATAAATGACAGTTTTGGTATTTTTCTTGCATGTTTAGCCTGCGTAGTTGAAAGAAACGAACTTAATATTACAAAAGTCTACTAGATTAAAGCCAAAAATAAAACTGGTTTGCCAAATTTTTAAAATTATAGCACGACCTTGATATTTTACATATTTCCAAATTATATTATTTGTTTTAACTGTATGTAAATTTGGAACCTTATATTGTAAAGGCCGATAAAACATTTGTAACAGAGTTTGTACAAAATACAAGAAAACATTTTAAGCGTGACTAATTACAAGTTTCCAGATTTTCAAAACTTCTGCTGAGTTCGAATTATTCAATTCATAATTATTTTATAGGTTTCTGTTCAGATCCTGCCAGCAGTGATTTTTTTAGTATTTGTAAAAATGCACTAAATATAATATTTAAAATAATACATTTAAGGAAATATAATGTTTATAAATAAATATATCTCATTTAAATCATTCCTGAACTACATAGATTTTACTGTATTTCCAAATTAAATTTTTTGCACTAGATATTGCAAGAAAATTGTTAATAAAAGTATATAATCATTTTGTTTACTAAATCTGTCAATTCGAAGACCACCTTATGGGCACTTTCTTAAACTCAGTTGTTTCATCATTTTAGGGGAAAAGTCCTCTATCTAAATAAAAATTTGATAATGAATAGTAAACATTTACTTTAAAATTCGCGTCTCAGTTCTTTATATACTACCAACGAAATAATCTCTAAGTTTAGGAAATTGCAAAAAAATTTCTTCACTGTCTGTACCCTTTCAGCGTTTCAAGAGCATGAGATTACGCATGCTTCATACGCAAGAACAAAATAAACAAGAAGGGGAGGATGTGGTGGACGGACATCATTCGAGCAGCCCTGCCTATTTAGCTCATGACTCATGAAGTTCTTCTTACTTCAGCTGTTCCCGCTGCGCATGAGATGAAACTATTGTGAAGCTAAAGTAACGTAGACTTATTTTTCTGGCCATTACAATTAATAAGTAACTTCGTTAAGTTTCAAGATAAATTGTAAAAAATGTAACCAGTTACACCAAAAAGTAACTTTAATTTGTTACTGAGTAAATTGTTACATTCGTTAAGTTACTACCTAACAGTGCACAACCCCAGTAAGGTAACTCTTCTGCAATCAATTAGAAACGAGTTAAAAAATTAACGGTTTTACAGTTATCGTGGATATTTACAATCAGTGTGTTGGCTAACCTTACGTAATAAAGATGTTTTTATTTTTGTTTATATGTGAAAACTTGAGATTCTACACACAAAATTAACAAAAACTCGTTATCATCTTTATAATACAAACACAGCATGGACAGAAATGTTCGTTCAAAAAAAGAAATTCAGGAATGTAGGCAACTACGAAGTTCATTTAAATACGCTCCTACCACAAGTTAATTTAGCGTTACTCCCGTAACTGGAAACTTGCAATTGACTGGTATAGAACACAGCATAAAAAAATATCAACTTTTCTATTCTTATGCTATTACTGCTAGCAGGTGGCCGTTTCATGCCGTTGTGTTGTAGCAGGCCCCATAGGGTAGTGTGTGTTCAATTTTTTACTGTTATTTCTTACTGCAATTATTGTAGCATAGACTAAACATCCACATATTTAATCTAGAAAACTATTGAATTTAGTGCAGAAGGACTTTATGCCATTCTAAAATAATCAAAAGTGTTGGAATAACTGTGATGAAGAGAATTAATGTAATAATAATATCAGAATTTTAAGCTGTGGGTAACTTCATAAAATTTTGAGCCAAAATCTTGTAACACACAAACATAACATAGTGCAAAGTGGTGATTACCTAGCACTCTCATCAATTTACAATCACAACAGACATAACTACACTTAAAAACATAAACTAACAGAATGCTCTCTGTCAATAAACCACATTTATAAAATTTTTAAACCTCGCTTCTTAGAATAACAATCTAGTTTTCTAAAGGTACTGCTATTTGTTGACAGGTTAAAGTATGACACATTGCTCGTTACTAGTGACATCAAGCTTCGATGAAAGCCATGAACCTACAAATCTCACTAATGAGGTTTTTATTTAAATAGGAAATTTTTTGGCCAAATAATTTTAGGCCATGTGACTTTAGCCTAAATAATTTTTTGCCAAGTCACTTTAGGATAAATAATTTTAGGCCAAGTGACTTTAAGCCAAATACTTTAGGCCAAGTGACTGTTCAGAAACTGTTTAGGCCAAATGACGCGCACCCGTTGTGATGCCTCCCCCATCCAGCTCTGCCAGTATCATTAGCAGCATGAGCTGTTCCAGCAACATCAGCGACCATTTTGACGCCCGGCACCCTGATGCTGGCAGAAAGACCAAACAGTGCAGACCTGGAGAGTCTGGGTCACTATGAAGCACAACCGGGAGGGTGGGTGTTACCATAGACGAAGAGCAGTGATGTCTATGGAAGACGACCATAGCAGTGATGTCTCAGACACCATCCAAGTCCGCCCCTAGTGGTATCGTTGGAAGTGGTGACGATTATGCTCCACCAGCAGCAACAGGGGCACCACACCCTTCATAATCACACGGCAGAGATGAATGCATCACCACCGGACCACTAAACCGGCCCTACCAGCACGTAAGCGGCATCTGCTCCGGTACCTCTTCTCTGATGGTGAGTGATGGCAATTCCAGAACAGCAGGCATAGAGCATCAACAGATGACTCCCGAAGGGGGGGGGAGGATGGGCTTTGATGTTGGCCATGCCTCCTCTCCCTTTTGAGCTCCAGTTTACATACTCTACCAGCACAATATACCTTGATGTCACGAACCACCAGGCCAGCACCATAACCCTATGCACCATACCATGTAATATCCATGCCGACCCCCAAAATCAGTTCAGTGACACAAGCTATTACAAGGGGCAGCATTGTAGAATCAGTGAAATTTGCCAAGTTAGTGTGTGCATTAAATAAAAACCAATGATGAAATCACTAGACATATGGAGGTAGCGTCAGAGCAGGTGCCCTCTTATAGCGAGGGATATGTGTCACACATGCACGTGGTCACCTCATGCCAGTGCATCTCGACAACAATATCTATTTAAATTTGAAGCCCTAGAAAAAGGAAGCTCAACCAGGTACTTTTTTTTTACAAGAGTTAATTATGTATTTTACGTCATTTAAAGTGTTGTTTTGAACAGATGAACCAGGCGAGTAACCTCGCCAACTTAACATAATATTGTCATATGTACCAGTAGCACATTTCTCAGCATAATCCACGGGTTTAATTAATATAAGGGCCGGTGTTATTTAAAGGTTAGTGCAAGAGCATCGTAAAGGATGTCTACAAATGTAACTGTATTATTTGATTGCTTGTAAAACTCACATCATCCATATCATCATCAAAGGATTTTGTTTTGGTACACAGCATTGATGAGGTCAATGCTGTAGTGCCACCGCTTCAGCTAGTTGGTCTTAGTGGGGAACAGAGGTTGCACACATTTCGTGGCCTGGGGCCTTCATCGTTTTTTCAGTCACCATTCAATGCCATTGTTTAATTATTTAACATACTGGCCAATCAGTTTGCTTCCCTGGACACGCACCTCGTTGGTACAACTACAACCCCACCGGTCTTCAATTTTTCATTTATTGTACATCGACCGAGAGGGCTTTTGCTACCATAAAGTCAGCCAGGGCGGGACCTAAGCCGCCCGCCCACTCAAGTGCAGGTGTCTGTACCATTCATCAACCATCATCTGGAATATACGAAAGTATTAAGTGACATTGTGTGTGTAATTTCTTTCCAGTAGGTTACCTTGTACACCTGGTAGCAACTTCATTGCGAACTTTGGGAGGATTGCCAGAATCCACCCAGTGAGTATTTTCTCGGGGTTATCCCATTGTGTGTTCATGCAAGGACGTCATGATATACAGGATGCACCATGCCTGCATAGTCTCCTCACTGCAACATTAAACATAACATGTGCTATATCTACGAGTATTCATGGGGTTATCCCACATCCCATCACAGTTACCGCAGCAGCGCCTGTCCCGTCAAAATAGGTCAGCAACAACCATCATGTCCACACCAGGGTCCAGGGATTCCCTTGGCCATCAGCCAGGCTCCAATAGTCTCATGCTAATCCGAGCCATTAATTAATTAGCTGGTATCCTTACGGATTTTATCCCCAGTGACACCATTATGTACATACTCTATACATCTCTGGGAACATCCTGGGTAAGGGAATTACAGACTCAGTGAACCATCTGACTCTGAAACCTGCTGGCAGCATCAACCTACAAGGTGGATTATGCTGTCGTTAATCAACCAGTCATGAAATATAAACACACCATTTCAGCAATGAATTTTACTCAAGACATATCACTCTCTTGTGAGGCACATACACGTTTGTGCTCAATTACCAATAAAAAAAAATAATTTATAGCCCCTTCTGAATTACTGGGATTATGCTATAGTGTAATAAATTGTATTTTTGCTTGTTTATATCACACACACACATCTACGCACAATACACACAAGGGGATGTAAACACAGAATGAAGGGGGCACACAGGGGGTTGCTGGAACAGGGAAACCACTGTGTCCCCCTCGCTGCATTCATAACCCAGGCAGCATTTATACTGGGGACTCTTCTGGATGTAATTAGTTGGCCTGAATTATCACGCCCTCAAAAGTTACCTTTTGAGGGCATGAAAACGGGATGGTGACTTGACTCCAGTGGTGTCATGGAAGTCTCACAGACGGGGTGCACTTCCAACACGCCACACCGATGTTGGAGTCATGAAGGGTGGCCATCTGTGTTTGGGGGGTGACCCATCCCCAGTAGAGGGCATGCCGTAGCTGTGCAGTGGCATTGGGACGAACGGGCTAAAGGAGGAGGGATGCAGCATGTGTCCATGTTTTAAAAATAAAAATTAACAAAATTAAATACTGTTAATGATATGAAGTATTAAAAATGAAATAACACCTCCAGAGAGAATATTCTATTCACTAGATTTCATTGTTTGAGTAAAATTCACATTTCCCAAATTTCATTGCTTCAAAACACCACATATATTCTATAAACTTATATTCACATGTAGTTTTATGAATAGACTAGAAATGTTAGTGTTTATAAGTTATGATTATCTATACATAAGAACAACAAATGTAAGAGATTATGCAAAATATTACAGTTCACTGTGCTAAATTACCACATTTCAAAATTTTACTAGATATTTGTGATGGGTTTATTTACACTTATTTCCTATCTGTGTTCATTTTAGTGATGTCACAGATGGGTTTCAAAAAAACTTTGAAGATTAGTCTCTATTTCATGAAAAAAAAAAATTACCATACAAGTATTGCGAACTGTCATCACAAAGTGTGCGTTGGCACAAATTTTGCACTGAAGAAAAGATAGCAATCATTGCAATGCATTCTGAAACCTGGTACAATACAAAGTTGCATTCGGGAGTAAAATAGCATCAAAGGGTCATAATATACCTGAGGTAAACATGTTTTATTAATTTTGATTTTGAAAAAAATTTATTATTGCATAAAACTGTAGAACACATTTATGTGTATATACATAAATACATTTCAGGTTATATAACATTAAATCTAGCATCCTGAGCACAGTAAAGACGTGACATCCAGCAAGGCGATTCAGCATCACATCGGAGGTGGGTGAATCAATGCAAGCAGTCTAACTTAGAACCACAACTGCTGCTACATCTTGCCTGAACCCCTCCCACCGCACCTACAGATGTGAGATGACTTGGACATAGGTAGGTCTCCCCATAGGGAGATGTAGGTACCACCCGCCCGACCGCCGGATACAGTTTCGCAATCTGGCCTAGCTTGTGAACAATCAGCTTGTGCAGCTGCCACATAGTTGGTGTAAGAAAGAGCAGTGTGTCATCCCCACTCACTCTTGACTATCAGGATGTCACCACACAGCTATATATTGAGTTGTAGTAAAAGAAAATTACAATTATTCTTCTTCAGTCATCGCCTACTCATCTCTCCTACAAGCACTATGATACTTGCAGCTTCCCACCACTACCCAACTGTCTGTTAAGGACAAGCAGTCTTTAGCACTTGTGTCTCCTCACAGGAATTCAGAAGGTTTGCTCGCCGTGCAGTCCACTTCATTGCAACTAGATCAGATTAGGTAGCTGTAATTGTACACGGCTTAAGCCATGGTATTGCCCAGATAAGACTCAACAGGGATTGTGTGAGCTTGACATTAGCAACTCGAACTTACTTATTCAGAATGAATCCTGCATCCCTTTATTCTGGAGTGTCGTCTGCTTATTGGAGAAGGGATATCTCTATTTAACTTGTCACTATCTGCAGCCTTCATGTACACATAGATTCTCAGTGACAAGTAGTGGAAATGAACATACACACTCAGACAATAAGAAAACAATTCCTGTGGTGGGCAATTGTGCCACCAAGCGCATAG
>NQII01000601.1:332753-364076 GCA_002778355.1 Clitarchus hookeri
GCCCTTCTAGACATAGAAAAGGCGTTCGACAGGGTCTATCATCCTGGTCTGCTCTACAAACTTCACCAGTATAGCTTTCCGCCCTACATCATTCGCTTCATCGCTTCGTATCTGACATCCCGCTCATTTCATGCCAGTCTCGATGGTGAAAAATCCACGATCTGCCAGGCAACAGCAGGAGTTCCCCAGGGCAGCATCCTTGGCCCGATCCTGTTCAACATATACATCAATGATATGCCACGAGCTGGAGAGGCTCGCATCTGCTGTTATGCAGACGACACCATCATCTTTGCGTCGTCGATGAGCAGAGATCGGGCCATAAGCCACGTCCAGGCTGCCCTGGATGACATAGAGCCCTGGCTGGCAAAATGGCGGATTAAGGCCAATGCTGCGAAGACAGAAGCCATCGTCTTTGACCGCAAGCGCCTTAACCCCACGAATACACTACAGTTCTGTGGCCAGACTATAGATTATAAAGACAAGGTAAAATACCTGCGTGTAATAATGGATAGGATCCAACACCACATCCATACTCAGCTTGCCAAGGCCAACTCTCAGCTAAGGCAGCTGTTTCCACTAATTCACCGCAATAGTTCACTTCGTACACGTAATGGAGTTATCATTTTTAAATCACTCATCCGCCCCATCCTCACCTACGCATCATCCGTCTGGGGTACAGCCTCGGGCTGTCACCTCAGAAAAATTCAGTGCTTCCAGAACAGGGTCCTCCGCATCATAGTCAATGCACCCAGGTACACACGCAATGAACAAATACACAAGGAGCTTAAAATTGACACTTTTACACAACACATACACAAACTGGCCACAGAGCTGTACAAGAAGATCCCGACGATTGAAAACCCCCTGGTTCGTGAGCTGGCGGATTATGATGAAAGGCTGGTGTGGAGGCGAAGACGACCCAAAGTGCTTCTCCTCCCTCCTGTAACATGACTAAGGTGACACTACCTAAGGGGGCAGTTTGTACATTTTTATATATATAATCACTAGAACTCATATACTCATTATTATATTTCTACTTGTTTGTATATATTTATGACAGTGCCACTTCCGGCCTTACACATTATTTAATCTTGAACTGTACCCGATATTTATTCCAGCTTATTCTATATTAACCTTGTAATCCCTATATTTATTCCTCATATATTTAGTGCATTATTCAATGACTTTGCAGATGTTGCAACGAATTTTTGTTTTAATGTGCGTATGTATCAGTATAAATGGATGTATGAATGGATAAAAAACAAAATAAAAATTAAAAAAATTGTATGAATGGTTAGTATGAATGGATACATACGCACAGGTATTCTATGTTTGCTATGTTCTAGCTTACCTGGGCCGCCTGGCCTTTTAAGGGAGGGCTGCCTGGGGTGGGGCCGCTGCTGGGGCTGCTTCTGCTGCTCTGGTGTTTGCCATTCAATCCAAGATAACTGAACGCCGACCTATATTTTTTATAACTGGCTAGACAATATATATATATTCATTCCACAACACCAGACATCCATCCACATCCTAGGGAGGCCCGGAGAAATGATAGGAAGTAACATATCGCCTCTTGTCGAATTCCAGCTGCAGTAATAGGCCTCTGGCACGAGCCTAAAAACTCAGTAAGCCTACCAAAAGGACCTCTGGCGAGGATAACACCCGCAAGTCCGCTCACTACCACTCCTCCTTCCAAGGGGGGCCTGAGGGGTTATACCTTACCAGGCTCTCTAAAGAAGGGGAGGCAAAACTGCAGCTGGGTGCGGCTTGGGAGCTGATATGCGAAAACTGCATTCTCCAGACTGGAAACTTAAAGCCAGGCNAGATACGACTGAACGCCGACCTATATTTTTATTACTGGCTACACAACATAGATATTCATTCCACAACACCAGACACCCATCTACATCCTAGGGAGACCCGGAGAAATGTTAGGAAGTAACATATCGCCTCTTGTCGAATTCCAGCTGCAGTAATAGGCCTCTGGCACGAGCCTAAAAACTCAGTAAGCCTACCAAAAGGACCTCTGGCGAGGATAACACCCGCAAGTCCGCTCACTACCACTCCTCCTTCCAAGGGGGGCCTGAGGGGTTATACCTTACCAGGCTCTCTAAAGAAGGGGAGGCAAAACTGCAGCTGGGTGCGGCTTGGGAGCTGATATGCGAAAACTGCATTCTCCAGACTGGAAACTTAAAGCCAGGCTGCTCACGATGCCAGCAATGGTGTCTGAGGGGTCGGGTGGAGGTTCCAGTGGCTACAACCTCCTTCCCACTTTGTGGCCGCAGCATTAATACTGCTGCGGGTGTGAGGAGGTGGAGGAGGGGATCCCCGATGGCCAAGCACCACACTACTCAATATCACCCACGAAATCATACTACCATGTCCATTCATTTCACCAAGCTCATCAAAAAATGCCATGGTAAGTGCAGAGGCCTTTCAGGCCTAAGCACATTGACCTGCGAGTCCAAGAAAGAGAAATTTCTTAGGGGTGCAGGCCCCCTAATATTTAAGCGACTAAGCGATATGTTATATTATATTAGATCACATTAATATATTTCAGGAATTTATGAAATATATTACACTCATTTACTAGTTTATAGAACATTTCTGTTACATTATATTTAGTTATATGTTAACATAGCATATGTAGCCTAAAAACACAACATAACCAACAACTGTTATGAGTTTCATGCATACTGAGCAACGCCTGTGAAGCTTATTGGGGAATTGTAACATTGAAAATACATTATGTAGGTAGAACATAGTAGGTAGTGGCAGGTAATAGTGGAACAATACTGCTTGGTATTTAAAAAAAAATGTTCTGGGGGAGGTTCAACAATGTCCTTCCACCATGCAGAAAAGATTCTCTCTTTCCTTATAATTTTGTCACTGTGACGTGAGAGGAAGGAGCAAATTCTGGGATGGCATTTCTATTTACTATGCTGCCTAGACAGCAGTGCATGGCAACACCCTCTGCAGGGCCAGTCATTAATCAATTATCTTAGTTACCAGCACTGACAAGCATACCCAGTTAAGGTGAGCATTTGAATCCTTATGTTTTGTCACTAAATGTACACCACCAAAATCCACCATTTAGGTCAGCCACCAGCATACTGATATCCTGCATCCACTGCTCCAACATACATTCTGTTGCAGTTGATCAGGAAAACCCAGTTCTTCTTCAGTGATGGCACTGCTTACTCCTGGTACCAACAGAATGTTCCTTCCATGGTGTAAACCAGGGCCATTCAATTAGATTTCTCACTGGGCCACTTACCAATAATTACAATTCTTGATGGACCAAATTCACTTATTGCAAATATGTGACTCACTTATACATAGACAGATTATTAAATCAAGATGTAATAAATGAACTAATATGTAATTTAATTACAAGTTTTATGCTAGTGGTAGTAGCAGTTGATGTTAAATTATGTATATATATTCAAACAAATACAGAATGAGTATAAAAGAATACCCCAACTTTGAAGGTCTATAATATCAAAACCAAACAACCTACAACCTTGGTTGACCAATCAAATGAACCGTGGAACCGTGAAGTTTAGTTACCATACATTCATAAACGTTCAATGTGACCACCATGACCGGCCCGAACGACATCTATGCGATAATCAAACTCATTCCACGCTCTTGTCAGCATGTCCGGTGTTACGGTTTGGATGGCGTTCGTAACTCTCAGTTTGAGGTGGTGAGGGGGTAGCGAGCTCACATTCGACACACGTCAACGAAGGGGACAGTCTGATGTTTTCTTTATGGTGCGCCACCCCATTGGCACATAACCATTTCCCAGATACCTGAATGAGACGTTGCAGCAACCTTGGATTGGTCGAGGAGCAGCTGGTGACCAGGTTCTTTATCACTGGCCCCCAAGAAGCCCGGATCTTACATCCTGCAATTTTTTTCTATGGGGGTACATAGAGGATCAAGTGTTTCGTCCACCATTGGTGACCTCACGTGAATTACGGACGCCATTCAAACTGTAACACCTGACATGCTGACAAGAGTATGGAACAAGTTTGATTATCGGGTAGATGTCGTTCGGGCCGCTTGTGGAGGTCACATTGAACATTACTGAATGTATAGTAAACAAACTTCACGGTTCATTTGATTAGTCAATCAAGGTTGTAAGTTGTTTGGTTTTGATATTATAGACCTTCAAAGTTGGGGTATTCTTTTATACTCATACTGTATAATGTAGAGCTATGCTGTTGTAAAAAACTTAGTAAAGTATTAAATGGTTTAATTTAAAGGTTGCTAAATTGAAACGTTCAGGAGGGAATGATACATACAGTGTAACTATTGGAGTTCTGAAACATCTTTTTAGCAATGCTTTAGCAGAACAGTACAGCTGGGCTGGTGTCCAAAAGAAGAAATCTTCCAATGAATTAAACGTGATGAAATTAATACTAGGTAATGAAAAAAATAAATGTTGTACATTACTCTTAAAGATTGCACGTTCATAAAGTGTATTGCATGTATTTATTTGTTCGCCCAAGTAGGTTCTACAGTATTGCCAACCTTAGAGCACACATGAAAACTCTCGTTTTCACTTTATGTTGTGGGGCTTGCTTTTTATTTTTATATCATGACTGGCCTTACATTTTTGGGGAAACCTATTGATTGCACCACTATTTAGAAGATATTTCATGCTAAAATTGAATCTGAAACTGTAATAATCATAATAAAGGTTGCTGAAGCTGTAATTAAAAATATTTTCAGTGAATATTCCTTAAAATTTAAATCACACTAGCGAACCGGCCCGGCTTCACCCGGGTACAATTGAGTTTTACAGTGATACCCTAATAAATATATTGAGAAAAGAAAATTCATTTATGTGAAAATGGAATTATAAAATTATACTATGTTGGCCTTGGTTTTTAACGGATTATGGCCACCCAAAAGGAAGGAAATATTTTTTACCCGACAGCCAAGAAGTAGTGGAGTGTGTTTGTGCAACTATCGCGTAGTTACCACATTTCCGCTTTCGATGTATGAAAATCAGCGCTTTTGACAGTTGAAAATATATTATTTGCTGCTTTGGCAGCACTCACAAAATGGTTTGCTCTTTGAATAATCACACTTGTAAATACAAATGACACTTAAAATAAATTTAATGTATAACAAATAACATGTATAAAATTGTCACCAGCTACCTTAAAATAAATACCACTGGTCACTATCAAAACTTACTCCCATCTCTAGGAGCATTATAAATTGCACCTCGACTAAAATGTTGAATGCACACACGTACTACGCAATTACTCCAAGTACAGTTAATGCACACTTTACTGCAGCAACAATTCATTTACTGATGGTACAGTTAATCCTCCACGTATATTCAAGTACAGCACCTTTAATGACTGCAAGTACATATTTAATGATTGTAGAGTTAATATTCCGTGCACGCAGGTGCAACAGATTTAATGACAGTCACGTATTTGAAAGATTGTTCACTGATCAACACAATACTCTTTTTCCAGAACAATCCTCTCACTCTAAGTGCGAAAAACTTGATGAGAAACACCATAACCCCATGGTGTTAAAGGAAACCAGGACTCAACAAGGATCAGTTTGACAACTGCTCAGAGCAGTCCATGGTGTCTTCAGCGCCAATATTTCTTCCAAAACCTAACTGAATAGTAACAATCACAAATGCTGTGACTTCTTCCAACACACGCGCAAGCTTTTCAAAAGCGCATGCATGAACAGTTAAAAGTGTTAATAAGTGGCCTTTGACTAGCGCTCTTGCCATACCAAAAATGTGTCCAGTACATTTAACAGCGGTTCCATGTCACTCGCGGACAATGGCTCTCCATAGCCCGGTAATATTAATTTACCACGGCCACTTGCAAACATCAGCTCGCACACCTGAGCCCCCAACTTCACCGGCGGTGGAAAGCCCCGAATCGCCAGCTACCGATAGCTCGACGGCCGTCAAAGTGCTGTAGTCCTGCTGCGGTGCCACTTCACCACCATAAGCGACACGCAGTCCTTGTTCCTTGCTATCCAACTCACAGACTTCCTGCAAAACTCCTGAAGAGCTAGGCCACTTATCGTGACACGTGCCCCTGGCGACAGCTGTCATGGCAAACAACACGCACCTCAAACATATTTCACTCTGCCGCCCCCACCTACTGGGTGCGCATGGCACTAATCATCGCGCTTTGGTGGATCAGCGGACAGCGAACCCTTTTAAGCCACAATGTGATGAGTACAACGCTTATGCATGTCACAATCTTTAAATACTATCCTTAGGTGGACATATTTTACGCAATACATTTTTTTTAATACCAAGTTTTTTCTGAAGCTATGCGTATTGTTCTGCAGCCTAGCTAGGCAGAACCCATATCTGGCCTTGCGAATTGATTAAGTGGGCTGGATGACGAAAGTCAGAATGACTCTGCACATGTGTGGCCAACGGCCTCCACTTCTCCTCCCCCCAAGCAGAGCAGCACTGAAAAAATGGTGCTATAATGCAGAGTGAGTCAAGCACTGTGTATACCTTCAGGAAATAAATGCCCATGTCAAATTTTATGCAGTGACATATTCACATAATAGCATTCTCTTAAGAACAGTCTCATCTACAATGGAAAACAAGACTGAAAGTTGAATTATTTGTATCAGGCCGAAAATTTGTGGCAAAAACAAGAGATTTTGCCATATCTGTGCATTAAATAGAGGTACTTGCAAGCTATTTGTAGCATTGCCATGTGTCTTCAGTCATGCAATTTTATTGGAATGCTTTTCCTTTCACAACAGAATATTAAAATATCAAACAGTTTTCAAATAAACATTTACAGGCCAAAGCTCTGCATGCCGCAGTTGCAGCTAAGTTTGCAGGCCTTCAAGACCTCCATTCCTCATGAAACTGGATATTTCTTAGGCAACTTGCAACAATATTAATGGAATTTTTTATTAACCAAACTCTAAAGTATATATAATCCTGTTCTTAGGTTCAGGGTTTAACAATGTCTTCAATTTTAAAAGAACTTCAAATTAACTAAGTTCAGGTTCATATGACATTTCATTGTATAAGAAATTTTGTATACCTTACTTCTGGTGCAATACCACTGCTAATAATAAAGGCGTCCTTGCAAATTTAAGTTCATGGTGTCTTCGTATGCTATCAAAGTAAAAACAAATTTGAATCAGTAGTGAAATAAGGACAAGCTGAATTTAAAATGGACTGGAACAAAATCATTCTCTGTATGCATTATATACACATGCATGTATATGTAAGAATATTTATTTAATAACAAATTCACCAACAGAATAAGGAAAATCCATCTGACGCAACAAAAAAGGGAGTATTTCCTCCACAAAGTACCTTTCATTACATGAAATATCATGCCCTTTCACTTTAACTAATTTAATATATTTACAATATAATCAGTAATTAGTGCTCAATAAAATAAAAATTATTGTTTAAAAATTAATTAGTAATGTAACTTTTAAAAATAAATAACTTCATTATTTCAATGTGCAGCTTTTGGAATTATTGAGCTCACAGCAAAAAATAAATTTTACGTTTATGAAGAAGGTAGTCCCAAAATAATTCAACACTATTCTAAATTATTTGCACATGAGATCACATACTATGCACATACTGTGGTACACCCATATTCTTTACACAAAAGGAGACTAATTCACCAAAATTTTGAAAGAAAAAGCAGCTATACAGTTATCTTAATAGTAAAATTGTACAAAGTTTTCCAACTTTGATACACAGAAGACAATAGATTCAAAACAAGATTTTGAGAACAATGCTAACTCTTACTTGATTATATATTTTATACAATCTAAATGTTGCATAAGAAAATACAACATTTAAAAAATTGAGCACATAATATATACTAAGTACCACCGGACAACTACCATTATCATGTTTTGAAACAAATACAGAGTAGCACAAAAACAAGAAACACATTATTATAAACTTTAAATAAAAAAAATTACTTACACTGAATATATTACCTGGAATGCATAAATATGCCACATATCATGCCAAAAACAAGAATTTTATAGAACACTATAGAACACTTGAAAGGTGAAAAAAATTTGTACACCATCTTATATCTAACAACTGTAGGCATTAAATGAAGAAGCTCTTCAAATTAACATATAAAAATTATAAAAAGATGATATTTTTCAAATTAGCATTACTACAAAATTTGTGCTACATACTTTATTTTAAACAAGAGAAAGTAAAAATTTGCATATTAAAAAAACTTTTATTTTCAAAATTAAAAAAAATAGCAAAATTAAATTAAAAAGGATAAAAAATATAAATTTACTATAATGCCAACAGTTCTTTCAACATGAATATCTAAACTTTAGGTATACAAATTAGACAGCACAGATATTAAGTTCTTACTTACATGGATATTTGTTTAATCACCACAATTGGCTGTTTTCTTCGTCCAGTTCTATTATCTAATTTAAACACTTAAATAGGTTTCTGTAGTAAATTATCATAATTTTTTTTAGTTGTTAAAATATGTCCATTTTAAAACCAGATATATTAGGATGTGTGTGTGTGTGTGTGTGTACATATAAAATACACATACATAACCATTTGATGCATGCAGAAATATGCAAGGCATTTTTTTTCTGTAATATACATTGTAGACTCCATTATTTTAATACTGATGTGGTGATAGATGAACATAGTGCATGCAAACTGGTTTCAACAAAAGCTATGTAGTCACATTAGCACAAGCATTTTAATTATAACCATAAATACACAGTTACACTTTCCAAACAATGCTTGCTTTAATAAACATGTTTTTTATATCTTTATCGATAATGTTGTAACACATTAGCATGAAACATTCGTAAGTTTGTCATCAAAATGGCAATAAACAAGATGAAAATTATCACAAAGCTACCTGAAAGTACTTCTGAAATGGAATGTTCATTCTTACTGAAGTTGTTGCCACAGAAAATAAGAGCAACCTATATTTATTTCTTTAAAATATATAAAGAAAATAATAAATACACTACGTTTGTAAAAATATTTATAGCATTCTATTGAGTCAAGATAATGGTAAATATACACCAGAGGTATGCATCCTATGCGAGTTTATGAGATTCATCTTTTAGTAACTACTAGCAGCCTAAAAATGCTATAGCTCACATGAGAAAGGGTTATATAAATAAGTTGTTGATAAATGTTGGTAAGTTATTACAATATGTGATAAATTATGGATATTTATATAGGTATTTTGTATACATATATTCATGTAAATACTCTGTCATGACATGTGTCTATGACATTAAACTGTGTAATTCATAAAGCCACGTAATACTGTGCAACTCTAAAAGAATCTGTGGTTACTAAAATGTATCTGTACATTCCTTTATTTCTTGTTTACAAATTGATTGAAATGATTTACTAATATTTGTAACAGGCAGTTAACTATATTACTGCTGTAATATGTATATCTTAGGTTCAATATCCAAAGGCATAATGTCCAGTAGTTTCAAAGCATGGACATGAATTTCTTATGCCAGGAAGTGGTGTTAGACACACTTTGCGAATAAGTCTGGATGGTCAATGTAAGCAAAAACCTTCAAATACTCCATATGCCAAAATAGCTTCATCCCCAAGATAATGGACTGAAATGTACCAATGCACCAGAGTTTTCGTATAGACATGCCAGATGTCCATTTTGACACCTGTGAAGTCCCTTAATTGTTTGCTTCTGTTATGTCTCTCTTAAAGCTAGCTTGCATTAACAGAAGGTGCATAATGTAAACTACCAATATAATTGAAAATGTGGATAAATAGAAGTATGCGTGTTGCCCACTCTCTTTCCAGTTCTGACAATAACCGCAATGCTTAACCTCCCCTCATACTAACTAACATTACATTAGTCAGTGTAACTGATAATGGTATTGTGATAGTCCGAGATTCACGGCAGACGTAACATCAGTCTTTGTGTCCGTGCAGCATGAGTAAAGTGGTTGTACAGAAAACCAGATATCACAAATATAAACAAGAAGTATATCGACATGATGTTTGTGTAAAATTCTTGTAATAGGAATAAGCATGCTGCTATTCAGGATCAAAAGCAACATTCATAACACAGGGTCCCTTGTGATTCAGAAGCATGCTGTACTTCTAAATGCTTTAGAATGAAGTTTGACCACAAGTGTGCAATAACTGTCAAGAACAACAGGTTTTGCAACAATTAAAGTGTGCAAAATTCTACAGTCTGATGATCTTAGTTCCATTCCAACTGCAGAAAGTCCAAACACCTACCACTTGGTAATTATCCATAAGAGGCATTTTATGAATAGGTTCAATCTAATGTGAATGTTATTCCATATATCATAATCAGCAGTGAAGCTACATTCCCTTGTGATGGTATTGTAATACCCAAAATTCCCACACAGGTTCTTTATTAATGTGTGATGTGGATTAAAGGGCAATTACCTGGTTAGGTCACAATTCATTGAGAAATGTTGAAGAGAAGTGCCATATGATAAATTTTATGGAAAACCATGCACCCATTAATTAAAATAATCCATTGCTTTCAACACAGCAGCATATGTGGATGCAGTACAATGACACCCCACAACACATGACTAGACAGATAATCTGTCTCCTGAATTAAATGTTTCCTGGTTAGTGGACTGGACGAGGTGGACCATCAAAACTAGCACCATACAAAATCCATAGTCTATTACCATGGGAAGCCAGAAACACAAGAAAAGTTAGTATAGGCAATAACAGAAGCTGCAGGCAGCATTCATTATGACGATGCCAATGTTAACAAGACAAAATCATTGGAGAAACACACCATACCATGTCTACAGCACAATACTGAACAATTTGGAACAATGTCTGTAAGTAGAAGGGTAGTCCTGATTGTACTGTATGTCAAGGCAGTAAATATAAAATGATTATCAAATGGAAATTAGGGAACTTACATTATGGAGGCCTTATAGAACAAAGTGCTCACATCATAGGGAAAAAAAGCTTATTGACCCATAG
Source organism: Clitarchus hookeri (assembly GCA_002778355.1). Lineage (NCBI taxonomy): Eukaryota > Metazoa > Arthropoda > Insecta > Phasmatodea > Phasmatidae > Clitarchus > Clitarchus hookeri. The sequence continues at coordinate 343,774 of NQII01000601.1, forward strand.
TGTATATGAACTATTTTTAATGACCATCGGGACACACTGGCAAATCATGTTACTTTTCTGATGGATCATCCTGTGAATGGTAACACTTGACACAAATTCTCAACTGGTAAACTGTATATTACAAATTTAGTTTACAGAAATGCATATTTTAGAATATAAACTTAATTAAAGATGTTTCTCTTTCTACATCATGAATACTTCTTATGAAATAATGTAACTTATTTAAATAAAAATTTTCGATACTGATATTACATTAACACAAGTTTCTACTGTTAATCTGATAATACATTAAGCAATTTTACGTTATTTAACAGTACTCTACAGGAAAAACAGAAATGACGATTATTGCAAATTACTATTTAAAAGCTCATGCTTAAGTGATTTGGACTACATAAAAAATTATTTTTAAGTGGTGAGATTTAAATCTAGGGCCAGCTGTGCTAAAGCAAGATGCAAATGGCTTTATTATAAGTGACTAAATTATTTAATTTTATTACTTTATACAGTTTGGGCTGAAACTGTGTGTAACCATAAAAAAGCTCTATACAGTAATACAATAACACAATAAGTGTCCCTATGCAATATAAGCAAATTTCAAAATTCAGCTACACTATTACCAATATTGCAGCTCATTTTCCCATCCCCCTATCTATAGCTGCTAATGTATGCATTGCTTATCTGGTGCAATTAACAACAAAAAGTGACAAACAAGGTTTATTTACATCAAGACAACTTTAGGCCTCTGCTCAGTTCAGGGTTTTTACATGTATTAAAAATGTGCAATCAGTACACCATTAGAAATTTTAAATAGTATTTGCTATATTTCTAACTCCTATAGTCCACATTATGGTTTATTGTTTAGGTCTAAAAGGTCCAATATTACTACCACCTGTGTTCACAAAGCTTTATATATATATAAATAAACATTTGTAATGTCTAGATATACATTTAAGAATATAACTCATAAATATAGTTAGCTCACTGTTCTCGGGTAACCTATGTTATTCAGGACATTTCTTTAACAACCAACACCTTTCATATTTAAACATCTGTGCTGTGAAACTGCTGTCGCTTAACCAAAATCATTTGAGTAAATAATATTGTAACTTTTAATAAGTGAGCGATGCTGAATAATAATTAAACATTACCACATATATTACAGGTAATTATTAAAACCACAACTTTTCCAACCAGGTGAAAATTAGGCCAAAATCTGCATAATAATTACAGTTTAGCATGTAACATTCTTTTCACAGCTAACACAAAACCACATCACTTTTATATCGGACCTATTCTTTCTGATCAACAAGTACTTTCATTTAGAAGCAGTTTTTCACAATGCTCCAAAATTAGACAACGTTATAGATGATGCCACCAAAGTACTGGAACAACACTGATTATCTTAAGAAGCCAACAAGTTTAATTTGTTACAAATGCTTTCAAAATTAAATTAATTTAATAAATTATGATATCTGCTGCTGATAACATTACCACCCCCCTTTATTTAAATAAAATTATTACAGTAAAATTATTTTGGTGTCCATGGCAGATATCTATGCAACTTTGAAGACTTAATAAAACTGCCACTGAAATACGCTTATAGAATACATAATGAGGTCATGTTACAAATATATGCTGTTTTCAGTTAATGAACACTTTTGAAAGCCTTGTAAGATCATCTTTCTGGACACTTTGTATCCTCCTGTCATATGTTAAATAAACGTACCATGGAACCTATGATTTTAATTGTTTCAAGTATATCTGTAAAGTTGTTATGAATATAAATAAGTTAATAGTGGGCCAGTTCCTACTCTTATATGCATAAAACAAAAAATAAAATAAGTTTTTTATGTCCACAATTTAAACATCCAATTTTAAATACAGCCGAACCTCAAAAATCTGAACCAAGTAGGGCTGTGGCCTGTTCGGATTCAGAAATGTTCTGGTTATCCAAAAAAATATATATAATATACAGCAGAAGCCCCAGTTTTACTATTTTTGTGCAATTTGTTTGGATAAATAAGCAACCTGCAAATATAGCAAAATGATGAGGCAGAGGAGCAAGAGTAGTGTAACCTTGAGACAAAATGAGTCACAGTTGTCGTGGCAATGCAATGCAAAAGTAGCCAATTTCCTGAACAGTAGCAGTATTTGTGTTCCAGTTCATCAGAGATTGACATTTTGTGTGGATGGCTGTTGTTACTGTGTAGTCTACACAGAATGAATCCGGTAAAGTTTTAGTTAAGTGAACAGATCTAGTGTTTGGTTGTGTAATACAGTACAATGACAAGCAAAGAAAAAACAAGAAAAACTGAAGTGCTCAAGTGACTGGAAAGGGGAAACGTGCAACAACACATTGGAACAATGCCACAACTATACAGTATCTGTGTGCAATAAAAATTGATGAAGTAACTTTACAGTTTACTTGGGAAATGCAAAAAGGCATTATTATAAGTAGCCCATTGACTGAAGGAAACACATTACAGCTCACAGAATTATGAATGGCAATTCAGCACTTACAACTAGAAATGACTGGTTGGACAGCTTGAAAAAGAGGCATGGGATTCTGCAATTAATGATAACGGGAGAAAAATTATCAGCTGATGATGCCGCCACAGATAAAAAATTAAGTAAGTTTACAATGCTGACGAGACTGGACTGAATTTCAAAGCACTTCCTGCTAAAAGTCTTACTTCGAAAGAGCACCAGGCTTTAGGATGAATAAACATCTCACTGTTTTTGCCTGTAGCAATGCCACACAACAAGAAATTTACCCCACATAGTAACTGTAAAATCTGAAAAGCCACAAGCCCTAAAGCACATTAACTCTCTCCCCGTTTATTATAGAAGTCAGAATAAAGTTTGGATAAATGGTGATCTGTTTGAGGAGTGGTTCGAGAAACAATTTGTCCCCTCAGTTAGAAGGTTCATTGAAGAAAATGGACGATTTACTTTTGATTGACAAAGCAAATATGATTTCAGGCATAGGTTTACAAAATACACCAGTAATTGTTTATTAAGTTCCATAATAAATTGTATGAGGCTTCAAAATTATTTAAATTTTCACACAAATAATTATTTTGATGATACATATTACAAATAAGTACACAGTGTCTTTTTGTACATATTAATTTCCAAATATTACAATAAATCAAGCAACAGACAACATGTGTGTGACAAGTTTGGAAATGTAATATATTTTGATTTTAAGATTATAACAAACACAGAAAAAACACTGCATCATGAATAAGAATGCTACATCATAACTACTGTAAAGTTCTATCCAAGTTAGTTCATACAACCTCTGACAGTTAAAAACAATAACTTTTATAATCACATTATAAACTTAGACATATCCATGATCAATCATTCCATTAATGAATAAAGTACATCAACAAAATTTGTAAAATAAATTATACTCTTTACTGAAATGTTTGATTTTTTTAAACATGAAATTACTAAGTTACTGCTGTATTTCGCATCCACATAATAAAATGTGTTATCCAGCACAGCTATGATATGGCTGGTTTAAAATAGTAAAAGTATACATCACTGTTTACTATACATAATAATAATAATTACTATGTTATATTTTTACATTTCTACACTTTCGGTTTCCTTCTCAACAAGAAAGCAACATGCATCACAGTACCTTAACAAATATAACAATGACAACAATAAAATAAACCCTAATTTTCATAATTGATTTTTTTGTGTAAAACGGGTATTACATGTTGTATTTCATGTTCACTTGCAGTTTTTACAATTAACAACTAGTCATGAAAATCATGCAATAGAAACTTATAATTATTAATGTTATTTAGCTTGAAGTGATGATATCTGTGAAATCAAATTGTATCAACTGGATGGTCATTAATGTCTAAATCGCCGACTTCTGTCAGTATTTCACCACGGTCAGTATTACTGGTACCGCTTAAAGCCATCTTCTGCATTTGTCGAATTACTGTTGTTGCGTGGTATGCTTGCTGAAATAATGAACATAATTTCAGTTACTAACTTTTGATATTGCAGAAACAATAAAACATCATCACTAACATATATATTGATTCAAAATTTTCACATTGTGTTTTTAAAATACTAGTTAACAAATAAAATGATTTCATAGAAATCACACAGTTATTAAAAAATTTAAATTTAAAAAAAAAAAAAAAAAAAAAAAAAAAACCGTAGTATATTAAGAGTTTTGTATTAACACACTGATACTTTTGGAAGGTCCATTTCCATATAATTAAATTAATTTTACCAGTAATTAAATATATTCTACGCACTTTGAGAAATATCCACCTATCTTTTTGTAACAGCATATTAATACCAGTGGTGGATTGAATGAACCTAATAATGAATGACTATGTGAACTGTACTGTGTATAGCAATGTTTTTTTCACAGTAACTGCCACAATACTATATATTTTCTTGCTGCCTCCGTACAAAGTATATAAATTTATTGTATACAAGATTCTTATTCTGAAAAAAATATTACTAGGACAAAATGTTGGCACAAACAACTACATTATTGAACCATCTTTTTTATCGCCATATAAGTTTTACGGCCCAAAATTGATTTGCTTGTTCAATCATTTGGTGACTGTGTATGCGTCATATTGAAGTACAAATAAGCCATAATTCTGCTACACATTTCCTATTACATCAGGAAAAATAAAAGAATTGACCTGAGTAGGTCTTCTAAATATGCCAAGTGATTATGTTTCATATTTAATATTCAATTTTAAGTGGAACACATGAAAAACTGAGAAGACTATAGCGTACTTAATTGGCAAATAGGGTGCAGTGGTTGCAATATTTTCAGTTAGGAGAACGTGATTTTTAAACTCTTTTTACATATGTAAGTTGTTTAATTGCACTTCATTGCACATTTTACAAATTTGTAGTTTTGGAAGCCTCGTTGTAGGTTTGGGAATGGAAAACTATCTAGACAATTGATGCCACAACATATGAAATTTTTTTTGTCGCCATTTCACAGCTGGATATTTTATTTTAAAATATTTTTATGTAGGCATTATTAGAGTTTTGAAATGTATATCTAACGTATATGGCTCATGTACGCTGAAGTTTTACAAGAACATCCAGGCATTTCATTGCATAAAAAACAAACCTGAAAACTATTGACAAATAAAAATGCAAAGAACACTGTACCACAAATAAAATCTCACTGCAACTACAAAGCCATCCCACACAGAACAGTTTGTAGAAGCCACTAGTACTAACGGTAGTTACAGTAATGTTCTTGTGGGGTGAGGTGACCCTGAAACGCAAATGCCAAAGAGTTTGTACAATCTGTGGAATGCAATATGCAACAAATATAAATATTTTCTTCTACAAAATTTAAGTTTTGAAAATAAATTTTATATATAAACATATATACACCACACTAAATGCAGCCTTTATTTTATTTTAACCCTGGACATTTAAAAGAGAGTTAACAGACCAAATGTGCCCAATGTTACACAATGTCAAAAAAGTGCTTTAAAAATTCAGAAGTATTAGGAGATTCTCGCCACTTGATTTTCAATACAATTTCAAAAAGTTGCCCAAACTCTCTGTAACAGGCAGAGCCACTTTGAACCCTATAATAAAATACTTTATATGTTACTTACATGTTTCAGTCAATAAGGTGTATGGGTAAAAAAAAATTGTAAAGGCACTGTGCTGCTAAAATGCAAAATTTTTAGTTTATGTTTTTTATTGATTAGTTATGCTACACTTAATAACCTTCTAATTGAAAATTATATTATACATTTTAATATGCTAATTCTCAGAATGTTTTGTGCATTTATGGCATTTGTGTGAATTTTGTATATTCCCCCTAATTTATTAACATACCCAGATACATTTTCTTGAGTTATTTACAATGTTAGATAAATCTTTAAAGATATTAATTACTGTATCAATTTCTACGTATTACAATTTCTTACATTCAATTCACAACACAAATTTTTAAACACCTTAAAATAATGGTATTTTCATTATAAGAAAATTTAAGGCTTCTAATAACATTGCATACTGTGCGTAGCTATATGGCGAAATAATGTGTATGACAACATTTTTTATAATGAGATGCATTGAAATGGTTGGAGGAAAATGTTTGCAGCATTAAATGAATACTGTTAAGTAAAGTTAGGCCTACCAGAAGTATTCAGCTCTGTAGTTCTCAGCACCACCTGATATAATATACTATGTTCGGGGTCTCGCACCAGGTGCATTCCAGCCTGATAACTCTCTCTCTTCAGGTAGCTAGTGGGTAACGATGCAAGGAGGGCAAGAGCTTAGCGACAGTCATGGCTTATTGTGACATACACCTCAAGTCCGTGGGCCACGTCGAGCCAGAACATCGATGAATGATTTCCACCAGGATGTAGTTGGGGTAGGGTTACCAGTCACTCAGGATAGAAAAGGACATTCATTCTAGAAAAGGAGAATATTAAATTAAAAAAGGACAACAAAAGCTGTTACGTGTTGAAAATTATGTATACTGGAGAACAATTCATCTTTAAAATTTTTATCTTATATTGTTTAAATGTTAGTACAGTAGAGCACCCCTCAACCGGAATCGTCGGGGGAAGGGCTATTCCAGTTAAGAGAAACGAGGGTGGGGTGGTGTGAAAAATAACACATTTTTAGTCTGAACTCGTGTATATGTGGCACATAATTTTAACTTTGGAAATCGACGTGTGTAAATTATTAGTTTTATCCTTAAAGTTACAAAACCATTATAAAAACACTACGCACTATTTATGAAATGTGAGTCATAAAACTCCCGGCGCTGCGTTAATGACCTTCATTCTCAACCTTCTAGCGGGGTTCTTATTTCTTTGCGTGGGTGACTGCGTGAGTAAGCGAGATCTGGATATAATGTTACTGTTTGTGTTGACGTGCATATGATAAAACTTCCTGATGTATAGTCAATTCCGTTTGCAGTCTTTCCCTTACTGCATGGCACGTCGGCACAACATACATTTACAAGTGCGGGGCTGACGTATTATAGACCAAGTTCATAAAGTACCATATTTCGGCGTGTATAGGCCGCACATTTTTACAAAAAAATTACAAAAAATGGGGTGCGACTTATTTACAAGATATTGGCATAAAAATTTTTTTCCCCCTAAACCATGTTCAGAAATTTGTCAACGAACAATATGCTTTAATGTTTTAATTTAGTTTCTGAGGAAGTAAAAAAAATAATAAAAAATTAATAGCTCATCACTTGTTTTTAAACGCGTATGGGTCACACCATACTTTAGCCTGTCTGTCCTCACCTCCAGCCGCCATCTAGCTTGCGTGCTTCCTTTCTCATTTTTCGTCGCTTGGCTTCCTTCCTTTCCACCACCACCACCCCCTTCCCTATGCTGCAACCGCAGTCGCCCAGCACCAAGCAAGCTTGCTCGCTCCCTTTCTTTTTTTCTCCCTCCTTCCTCCTCTTTTTTGTTTGTCTCGCTGTCTCTCTCTCTCTCTCTGGTGGAATGAGACAGCCAGCAACAGCTGTGTGTGTGTGACGCCGCATGCACACATGCACCATACCATTGCCTGCCCGGCAACAGCCGGCCGAGCTGGCAGGCTACGCACGGCGCACGTGTTCTGCAATTTACAAACACAGTGTTGAGGCATTTTGACATAAATGCAGAAGTTTTATTTATGCGGAATACTGCGCTGTTGCGACTTTTCAGCAGGCCGAGGCCAGGCGGCACGGCAACGATAATATTCAACGGCAAATTTATTAGTTTGACGTTGCCGTAGTTTGCTGTTGCCGCTCTAGCACAATGAGGCCCGCAATATTTACGGGAATATAAAAATTCGGTGCGGCCTATACTTGAAATATTAATTATCCCTAATTTTTCATCAAAAACTTCTGGTGCGGTCTATACATGCCAAAATGCAGTGCATGTACACTCTAACACCTTAGAACACTAAATTCTGAAAGTCACACCACTAAAACCAACGGCATGTGTCGCACATTGCCATTAGTCACTGTCAGTTGTGTCATTATGCAGCATAGCTGTAGCTGTGCCACTTGGGCCGGCTCTCTCTTCATCGTGCTACAGCTTGTTTACCATCTAACGTGCATGTACAGTCTGGTGTGAGCAACGAAAGACCTCTTGCGAGCGCGGGAAAGTTATGGCACAACTTTGCGACGTTTGAATTTTTTTGGAAAATTAGTTCCGGATAATGGGAGTTCCGTTCGAGGGAATTCCAGTTAAGAGGTGCTCTACTGTACTGTTGAAAAAAATTATTTAATCAAGTCACTTGCATTTAAAGGAAACAAATTTCAAAAGTTTAATTAATAACATTAAGGAATGTTCCCAGGATCAGATAACACAAAACATTACGGCTAAGGACCAGGAAAAAAAATTGGAGCCATACACACACGTGCACACACATCCAATATGAAATTGAATAAAAGTGAGATATGAGGGGAAAAGTATCAGGAACATAATTTACATGGTTTATCAAAGGACACAGACATGAGTTTTTTTACAATTAACCCAGTGAATGTTAAAAAAAATTTGTTTCACAGAATTTAAGAAACGTTCTCATAGTCTGTATTTGTATTAATCTGTAAGATTATTACATGCCTCTTCATAGCTAATTTGATGCCAACCTCAACTGTAAAGTTTGCTGCACACTGGCCTAAAATGCAATTGACTGTGAGTGAGTGAGTGAGTGTGAATGTGAGAGAATGAATGTGAGAGAGCGAGTATGAGAGGGAGTGAGCAAGCGAGGGATGAGATTTGGGTGGCTCTTAACAGCAAGGTCTTGAGAGCAGATTCGGGCTAAGCGAGGTGAGTAAGGAGCAGTGCCAAAATGCAAGAGCAGGGGAAACGGGAGATTCCCGAGAAAACCAAACCTGTCAACTAGTGGCATCTTCCGGCACAATTCCCACATACAAAAATCTGGGGCAACCCCGCACGGACTCGAACCCGGTTTGCCTTGGTAGGAGACAAGTATTCCAACCACTACAACACAGCAGCCCCAGTTAACTCTGAGTTAGACTGCCAGGCAAGGTAAGAGTAAATTTGTTCAATTGATCATGAATAAATCAGTCCAGTTTCTGGAAACTGTCTATTGTCCCACCAAATATGTTTATTTGGGATAGTGTACACTTTGAACATTAGTTTAGCTGTTCTTGAAGGGTTCAAAATAAGAAACCTATTCAAACTAACAGAACATTTCCAAGATTCATATGTACACACATTTTAAATTTTTACCATAACACAGTCTGAAATATGAATGTAAAGTGGATTATATGAAATAATAAAAATATAATATCAGATAAAATATTTATTAGTACAATATATAATACCGGAATCCTCCAAAAAAAAAAAAACTAGTCTCTATTTATAGAAATTACCAATGGAATTCTGAACCGTTAATTTATAGAGGTGTCTCATACTTCTTCATAACATGGAATGATTTGTAGGGTTCCTGTTGCATGATTAACTAGGATTTTCAATATGGTTATGGTATAACATTTTCCAGGCAATCAAGTCATCACAGAATAACTTTTCGGTTGCTTATAACAAGAGGTTTAGTTAAGTCATTAACTATTGGTATCCCAAAGCTACAAGTTAGATAGTAAGCAAATGCAGTGGGATGAGGTTTCTTGAAATATTTGCAGCAGTTTATAAGTACTGTCTTCAGACTATAAAATGGAACTGAAACATCATTTATCATATTAGAGCTGAACTATAACAATAATTTGTCTTTATTTTGACTTGTGCTTATGGACGGTATATGTTATATGCTTCTTGGATAACTAGGAGTTGCATTGATAATAACTGATAACGTATAAAGAATGGAACTCCCATGTTTTAGCTGGGATTCACACTCAAAAGTAGATTACCTCTGCCACATTTTACTTTTTGCTTATAGGTGTTTTCTGAGCTGTGAGGTGGGTGATAAATATTTTAAAGGTGGAAACCTGGAAGCATTAAATAAAAATAACACAATATGTAAAGATTTAGAAACAAATCTATTCTCTGGGAATGTCTCCCATTACCGAGTTGAGAATACAGCACAGTGCCTTCACAGGTTATCATCTCCAGATAACCACAGCTCACTCCACTTGCTGCCCCCATTTCCTCATCTTTCCCCAGGCAACCTAGTGGTCTTTATATCACCAGTTGCATACATTTCAAGCAAAATTCTAACTCCAGCAACTACAAGTAGCGCCATCTCTCGAGTGCCAAATCATTTAAATCTAACTTCCATTTAACCTTGAGTTATCAATGTGTTTAGTGTCATAACATGACTAGGCTTTATCATTTACCCATGCATAGCCATTAACAAGGCCACCCTTTGATAATAATTTGGCTGCAGGTTATGTTGACTACAGATTACATCAACTGCAAGTTACGCCAGCCGTGGGTTTGTCGACTGGGTGTTCAGCTATTACAGGTTACGTTAACTGTGAGTTCAGCCATTACAGGTTACAGTGACTGTGAGTTCAGCCATTACAGGTTACAGTGACTGTGAGTTCAGCCATTACAGGTTACAGTGACTGTGAGTTCAGCTATTGTAGGTTACATTGACTGTGAGTTCAACAATTGCATCTTACGTTGACTGCGGTTTCTGCTACTGTGGGTTATGTGAACCATGGTTTCTGCTACTTTGGGTCATGTCAACCATGGCTTCTGTTAATGAGGGTTATGTCAAACATGGCTTCTGCTGCAGCATGTTACGTGGGTTACATCTATCATGAATTCGGCTACAGTGGGTTACGTCAACCATGTGTTACAGACTGTAGGTTATGTCGAAAGAAGGCATTAACATTTTTATATAAACATTACCTGATTCACCTGCAACAAATAACATGCAGAACCCACAGGCCCCGACCCTGGGCTTTGGTGATCACCTCACTTCTGCTAATGTGGGTTCAATCAACATCATCCATGCATTGCCTGACTCACCCTCAATGCCTGTGCAGTTCTACAGGCATGTTCCAGATATTCCATTAATGGGAAAATATTGTAATAGTCTTATTAATGTCTAAGTCTTCTGGGTAGACTCTTAAGTTCAAAGTTATATTTTCATTATTATGTGGATAATGTAATAATCAAAGTAAAATTTTGGGCTTGCTTAAATGCCTAACCATTTTGACAAACAAACATGACTAACATTGTGTCTACATTATTCTTTAATTACATCAAAACTTGAATAAAAGTCACTTGTTCAGAACTGCGCTACAACTACTTGGATTGGATTGGAAAGAGCTTATTAATATCCTCCGGTGTTATTCCTTAAGACTTATCAGGGGAAGGTTTAAAAAAAAACTAACTTATAACCTAACTTAAACAAACACCCATGCCTTACCTGGGATTCGAACCCACAACTTCCCGCACCCCAGACCGGCGGCGCACCAACTGACTGCACCACGGGAGGTCGGCTCTACAAGTACTGATACTGACAGAGTTAAACAATAAATTATCAATATAATTAATGAGCCTATTTTCCTTCACATGGATGCAAATAATTTTGATGACGATATTAAAAGGTTAGATGGTAGGTGGGCCTTGATGTCTCGTTGATAGTGATATCATTGGAGATCAGAAACAAATGCAATACTAGTGAGACAATTACAAATACACATGTGCCTTACCTGTGACTCGAACATAGAATGCCTCATACTGCAAACTGGCATGCAACCAACTACATTATGGAAGTAGGATTCGGAACATCAACTTTGATAGTAGACTAGGATTATCAACTTCAAGTATTTACAGGGATATCACTTTGAAAACAAGTGTGGAAGTCACTTAAATCATGTAAGTTTTCATGGCCTACTGTAACATTACTTGTGCGCAGAATTTGATGGAAATAGCTTGACCGGTTCTCGAGATATGCCATAAAAGCTGTAGTTTCTTGTTTGGCGCTATTGTACAAAACATCCTAAACAGGCTCTGTACAAGCATATCTGATGTTTATAATAGATACTGAAATATGGCAAATTATTTAATAGATATGATCAACTTATATAAATAATTTATATTGCAATATTTTTAAAACAATTCTGACCAATTTGAATTATATAAGTATAGACACACTGTAGTACTCGTTGTGTAAAAAATTTGGAAATAGATGATTGGTTCCCGAGATATGGCATAAGTGATGCATTTTATCACCTGGCACTTTCTTACAGAAAGACGGCAAAAGATGATCTCTATAAGCATATTTGATGCTTCTAATGGATACTTCCAGTATACAAAGTTTAATTGAAATTATTTAATAGAAGTAATATAAATGTATCTAAATTATTTATATTGCAGCCATACTGTAAATAAAGACACACACACTTTAAACATGGCCTACTGTAGCACTACCGGTGTGAAAAGTTAGGTGGGAATCGGTTGATTGGTCCGGGATATATGACAAAAAACTATTTTCTCATTTTGTGGTATCTTCATTCCCGGAGAACAAAACTGAGATTTATTGGCACATTCTATGCTTGCCATAGATACTGTTACATATTAAGTCAGTTGAAATTATTTGGGACATGTGGCATACTGACATAAAATATTTATATTGCTGTGATTACCTTCTTAACTTAAGACATATAAATTTAGATGGACTACATAAGTATAACTTGTTGCCTGAATTTGGTGGGTATCAGTTAATAATTTCCAGAGATAGGGCATGCAAACACAATTTTTTATGTGGTGTGTTCTTCCAAAATGGCAGACAAATGAGTTTATAAATTCGCTTATTTGATGCTTGCATAGATACTGTCAGCATACAAAGTTAGGTTGAAATTCGTTATATTGTTTCGTAGATACAGCCTGCAATGCTAAAATGTTTATAGAGGTGTGCAAAGTTTCGCATTTTCGAAGTTGAATCAAGACTTTTGTACCTTCGACTTCATCTTCGAATAAAAAAATCTTTGAGTGAAAAGTAAAAGATTTTCACCAAGTATTTTTTCCATCGAAACTGGTATCAAAACCAGCAGCCAGTATCATTAATAAGGGTGTGCGGATATTAAAAAATTTGAATAGTTGCAAATAGTAATTTATGAATTATTTACATTCAAACTTCGAATATCTTATGTGAAACTTGTGAATTATTTACATTCCCGTTCGAGTGGTTGTAGAGCTGTGCCGGCCTTTTGAAAGTTTTCCCATGGAAGGAAGCAAACTCGGAAAGGAAAAACTCAATGGAAAAAATGCTCAACTTACACTGTTTTTCAAACAAAGTTTGTAGTTTTTATCCCAAGCTCCATCCTGCTGAGATAATCTACCAGCTTGACATTCACAAGGGTAGGTCAGCCAGCACGGGGAGGGAGTGAATGTTTTTACAGCCGTGCGCTTTCCTCTCTCTTTCTTTCTCTGTCTCTCTCTTTTGTTAGGCGAACAAGACGTCATGCCTGACACACACCAGTGGAAGGCTGTTTAATAGGAGGGTGACGGACCATAACGTAACACAAATACAGTGTGGATTTTCTGTCTCGAAAAATTCATGTTTCTTTGCCTTTCTAATTTTGACATGTGCAGCGATGTCATAACAGTTAACGCATTTATCATGTGCGGGAGTTGGGCTAACGTACGTACCACAGCTGATATGTTTTTTGGAAGAACTGCACACTTTCCTGGTACGCAGTGAAAGTGGCTCAAATCTCTTGCTTTGAGACCCTAATGCCACCACCATCCAGCAAGTTTACTATCTAGCTTGACATTGACAAGGGTCCTTGGAGAAGGAAAAGGAAGAGGCCAAATGTTGATAGCCACCCATAGAAATCACTGTGTGGTGGTGTTGCCAAATGGGACAGGATATATGGAGTATAAAAGTTTTTATTAAGTTTTAGGTATCTAAATGTATAATGATTACTTCCTTGCAGATTTTGATATTTATGTTTTTCAGCAGTACAAGATTAGGATATGTTTTATTCCATTGCTCAGTGTCTCAAAGGCATACAATTTTTTGGCAGTAACAGAACAAATGAGTTGAATACACTTGAAAACTGTAGTCTACTATAAATTAATATACATATTTTTAAATCCTTAGAATTTGATTTTTCTTCAAAATTCCTTCACATGATGCAAGCTTCGCTTCGACTTCGCTTCACATTTGAAAAACGACCTTCGCACATGCCTAAATGTTTATATAAGTGCTACAGTAAAGCTTCGCTATAACAAACTCCAAGGGACCCAAATTACCACTTGTTTGTTATAATGAAGTTCTTTANCTACTGCTTTTAATATCGCCAATTTAGTTTTTAGGTCAATTGCCTTTCGTTTTCTTGTCGGCATTTTTAATGAAGCGTGAACAAAAATTATCGTACAATTCACCAATGAAAACTAAATGTAAATTAGGGATGGGTCGAATAACCAAAAATGTCGATTCCGGTTCCGGTGCCGATTCTACAATTTAAATATCGGTTCCAGTATTTTGTTCTATGTATTTTGAATACTTGCCTTTTGCTTGCAACTTTATTAAACCAAGGCAGGTAAAATTCATTAAATGTTTTATTTAACCGATGGAAGAATTGAACAATAGCAAAGTGTGAAGACAAGTTTTAATGTATACAGATAAACTTGTCGTATTAAATTTATGTAAGGTTAGTAAATATGTAAAAAATTATTCTTTTTTTACATTAATATGTGGTGATTGTGATATGTTTGGAAAATACTTTAATTAAATTACTTATGGCCCCCAAACAAAAACATTGTGGCCTGCTGTATGATTTTCCATTGGATTGGATGTTTTCAAGCAATTTTCTTCCAGTTGTCGAGGGCGGGCGTCCGGATTTCTTATTTTTTAATATTCTTTTATGGTGTCTGGGCGGCCCTTTTTTTTTTGCGCCTTTTACACAGTGACTTGTTGGTTTTTTTTTTGNATTCTTTTATGGTGTCTGGGCGGCCCTTTTTTTTTTGCGCCTTTTACACAGTGACTCGTTGGTTTTTTTTTTTGCAGTGCTGGAATGTGACACCTCGAAAAAAAAACGTCTCTTACTCCCGGCCCGTGGCCATCCTACCAAACAAAGAAGGCTTGGAGGAATGTATCGATCGGCTAGCAGTGTTGTTTACTGGGGAGGGCTGAGCTGAAGACAGAGAGAAGGGAGAGGAGTGTTGATGTAAGAGGGAGAGCTGAGATAACAGACTATTCTCATATACTTCCCTCCAAACATCGCCGAACAGTTTACGACTACCACTTCTTAATTGTTTTTCCGTGTAAAGCACTTTGNAGACGTGGGTCGTTACGTCATTTTCAAGAAACGTAACGAAACTAGTTACTTGGTCGCTGTCACCAGTTTTAAAACAAGTGATTTTTGTAGCTAGTTTTTTTTCCTGCTCTATAAATAACTCTATCATCTATATAGTTACTCACGAAACAAAAATAAATGAAATCACTATTTAAGTTTGTAGCTATACAGTTAAATCAATAACGTTATACTGACACAAATTAACTTNCTCCAAACATCGCCGAACAGTTTACGACTACCACTTCTTAATTGTTTTTCCGTGTAAAGCACTTTGTCGCACCACATTGTACTGTAGTATCAGCTGCTGCTAATGTAGTTCTCCACTGAACCGCCGGCAAGCGCTAGTTGCATCAGCCAACACAAAAGCTTGTTACCAACTACACCACCAAAGACCTGCAACATCTATGAGAATACCAGTGAAATTGTTTGTGTTTTCGTAAGTGTCCACGGCGTTTGTGGATGCGAAAAGTTAATTTCATTTCCGTTTACAAAAAATTACTACCAAAATTTTTGGATTCGTGAAGCGCAAAAGGTGTTCGTTAAAGCGAATGTTTTATAAATCGACCGTAAATTTTAAGCAAAAAATTCGTACTACTGAAAATTATTTACATGTGAAAGTATAGCATTTTGGCGGGACCAAATGGTTTGTTCGTACTAATGAAATGTTCGTTGTAATGAAGTTCGTTGTACTGGTGCTTTACTGTATTTTGAAAATAAGTGCCTGGCCCTCTTAAAGCATAGCCTATCAATTTATATGGCCTACCACAGTATTACTAGTTTGCAAAATTTTTAAGAAATTGGTTGATTGTTTCCCGAGAAATGACAAAACTGTACCTACTTATTTGTGTCACACTATTTCAGGTGTACAACCTTGCTTCCGCCACTTTTTCTCAACATTTGAGGCTTTATTGTTAAAACGAGATTATATATTTATGAGTAAAAGTACTGTCCGTTGCTAGCCACTACTTTGTCCCATTTTTCTGGCAAGTTTCGGATACCATCTCAAAAAAACCACGCGTATTTTGAGGCGACCCACGAATCAATCCATTTTTTGACTTCTTCATACGAACGGAAATGCTGATCGGCCAGGCCGTGTGCCATCAATCAAAACAAATGGTACTCGGAAGGAGCAACGTCTGGAGAGTACGGCAGGTGGGGTAAGACCTCCCATTTCAGCGTTGCCACGTATGTCTTGACCGGTCTTGCGACATGTGGCCGAGCATTGTCATGCTGGAGGATAACGTTGTTGTGTCTCTTTTAGTACTGTGGCCATTTCTCCTTCAAAGCTAGGCTCAAACACATCAATTGCGTTCGATACAGATCCCCTGTGATGGTTTCGCTCGGTTTCAACAGCTCATAAGATACCACACCGAGGTAACTTGGGCGCCGTGCATATTTGGTCTGGCCGTCGATGTGCAGGCATGTCCGGACATTCCCCATGGTTTTCTGTGCTTGGGATTATCGTAGTGGACCCATTGTTCGTCGCCGGTCACAATGCGATGTTGAAACCCCTTTCGATTCAGTCTTTGAAGCAGCTGTTCACAAGCAAAGAAACGCAGTTCATCATCTCTCGGCTGCAACTCGTACGGAACCCAATTTCCTTGCTTCTGAATCATTCCCATGGCTTTGAGGCATTTTGAAATGGCTTGTTGCGACACTCCCAATGATTCTGCCAATTCTTCTTGCGTTTGGCACGAATATTCATCAAGTAATGCCTCCATTTCAGAATCTTCGAAACATTTCTCTCTTAAACCGCCTAGACGTCAAAATCACCACTCTTAAAGCGTTGAAACCACTCATGACACGTTCATTCACTAAGAGCAGCCTCACCGTATGTTTTCTTGAAATGGAAGCAGAAAATCAACAATTCCCGCACATGCCTAGCATTTGGCTCGAAAACCGACATCTTCGCTCGAGAATAAATTTATGATGCAAACACAAATTCACTAATGTGGTGATGTCATTATGTTGACGGATGTCCAAGCTTACTGTGCGACATTATTGATCTACATATTTCCACCAGCACTTACCGCTGCAGCCATCGATCAAAAAACGGCTGAAGCAAAGTTGTACACCTGATATTACAAAATGGGGGACAAAACAGGCAGTGGGTAGACCAATTTGATGAGTAATAGATACTGCCAGCATACAAAGTGAAGCTGAAATTTGTTACATGGTTTCATAGATATAGCACAGTATTAAAAATTGTTTATATGGCTGCCATTTTGAAAAGAATAGTCTGACCCAATAAACATGTCAGTTTACATGACCTACCATAGTATTACTTGAGTGCCATATTTGGTAGGAATCGGTTGATTGTTTCCAGAGATACTACATTAATAATTAAATTTCATGTGGCAGTATCTTACAAAATGGTGTACAAAAGAGGCTTTGTATTGACACATTTGATGATTGTAAAAGATAATTTCAGTATAGCTTGTTTGGTCAACATTTTGACAAACAGTATGGTAGATATTGCAAATAAACTTAAACTATTTTTATAGCCACCATTTTAAAAATAAGTGGCTTATCCATTTAAATTGCACATATGAACATGGTCTACAATAGTATTACTTCTATGCCAAATTTGCAGGTATCAGTTGTGTAGTTACTGAGACATAACATTTAAGTTTTTTTTATGTAGCACTATCTTTCATAATGGCCATTTAATAACATTATTACT
Source organism: Clitarchus hookeri (assembly GCA_002778355.1). Lineage (NCBI taxonomy): Eukaryota > Metazoa > Arthropoda > Insecta > Phasmatodea > Phasmatidae > Clitarchus > Clitarchus hookeri. Next base: position 361,683 of record NQII01000601.1, read on the forward strand.
ATTAATGTGTACATACTGCACTGTCAACGTAGTAAATTTAGTTTGAATCAGTTTAATAGTTCCTGAGATGTAATGTAAAAACTTTATTCTTTCAATTTTCACTATCCTACAAAATGGCAGACCAAAAACATCATCGGTTACTAAATTCAATGCTTACATTCTGCACTGACAATGTACCAAATTCGGTTTAAATCTGTGAAATTGTACCAGAGATATAACGTAAGAGCTTTATTTTTTCAATGGAGTTACTCATGTATTTGGAAGAGTAATTATATTGCAAAAAAAAAAAAGTTGTAAGAATATTACGCTGGTGTTAAACATATACATTTTTTAAATAAAATTAAGATTATTAACATTACTTTCTTTATACAAACATCAAACATCATTATTTGCAATTAAAAACATAAAATATTTTCCTAATAATACTATACCTACTCATAACACAAGAAGCCACTTTAAATACCATTAGTTTTCTTATAGAACTACTTTATTCAAAAAAAGCTCCTATCAAACTGGAATAAGACTGATTTACCTCTATCTTTGAAAAATATTGGTAAAACACAAAATTATAATACATTTAAAAACCAGTTAAAAGCATATTAAATAGAAAAATAATTTTATTATGTTCATTTTTTAGCTAATAAATAGTAAGATATATTATTCTACCATGCAATGTATTTTATATAAATTTAACAGTTTTAATATTTATAAGATGATTGTGCATCATTTTTTTAATTTGTGAATGAAAATGATGGATACTATATAAATGAATAAATAATCTATCCACAAGGAGTAAGCAAAATCATAGTTTTATTTGTATCATATTCACACAAATTTTTTTTTACAATTTGTTCTGGGATTAAAGAGATATAAAAGGAGGAGAGAGAAATTATTGATGCCAGTACAATTTTGCACGTCTATCTTTTAAATGGAAAGTAGGATAAAATTGTAATATAACTGAAATATTAATACTGTGAATGGAATAGAAATTCTATGATATATTAAGGTAACAGCTAGGACACTTATTTGGGCCCACTATCACTATACTGTTTTCTTCTATCTGTGTGTGTACTAACATATCATTCATATTAGTTTTAAGGTTTATCAGTACTATTTAATCTGTATTTGCAGTTATTTTCTTGAAAAGTGTCCTTGGTTTTTTGTAATACTGTATTTACTATAACAACATTATTATTGAATTCTTTTGTTGTAAATATAGGCGTTGGCCACTGAAAATTTTATTATTTTATATTTGTACCATTTGTTGTTCAACTTGTAGACATTATCTGTGACTGCCTTTTTCTCAGGTAAATTTTTTTTAGATTGCATGGTTTCTGCAAAATTACATGTCAAAGTCAAAATTTTACTGTTTTGGAATGTACAAAATAAAATAAACCAAATTATTCACAGAAAATTTAAAAAGGGCAACTAAAAGATCTCGTATTAATTCATTTTAGGATATGTTTGTCCAAAGTTATTTTCAAAAAGTTTAGAGGCAAAAATATGCAAGAATTTCCTTATTTTCAGCAATTTTTTTACATTGCAAAACATCTTGTACAATTTTACAGATGTCTTTAAGTGGCTCTGGGCATCTTTCAATGTGAATTATCTAATTTTTGTAAATAATATGGTTTTCATTATTTGTACAGTTCGGAAACAGTCAAATTATGATTTTGACATATATTTATGTGAAAACTACGTGCTCAATTTTATTTTTCAGGAGGAAAGAGTACTCACCGATAATGTCTAAAAATTGAACAGTATGTGGTACAAATATAAAATAACACATTCTCTTAAGCACATTAAAAAAAAAAACAATCTTTGTGTCTAAACCTTGCCTGCAAACCCTTGAATATTAAAAAGTGGGAGATTTTTTTTCACTGCCAACTTGAAGTCCAGATTCAATTACTGGTAATGTCAAATTTATAACAACACTGTAACAGCTCATGCTTTTGTAATAATTCTCTGTATAGTTATACCAGTTATTGGTTTATTTCGTAAAAGATCATCTATTATAATTGGGGCACTGAATATAGCTTCCCATGAATAAATAATATAAGATTGTAATTATTACCCCTTCATTAACTCTACTTATAAACAGAATGGTTGATACAGGTACAGATATAGGGTGAACTTTATATCCACCTATAGCTGGTTTAACTGGACACAGTAGTATATTTGTTGACTTAAATATTTTCTAATCTACTATATAAAAATAAGTCGGGTTTTCCTTCCTGACGCTATAACTCCAGAACGCACGAACCGATTTCCACGGTTTTGCATTCGTTGGAAAGGTCTCGGGCTCCGTGAGGTTTATAGCAAAGAAAATTCAGGAAAAATTTTAACAGAAAAGCGGGAAAATCTTTTTTTACATACAGCGCCATCTCTGATACA